>JAJOZX010003709.1:282500-387500 GCA_023014485.1 Bathynomus jamesi | reverse complement strand
AACTGTAAAAATGAAATAGCTACACCTTTATACTGGATATGGAGAAGATCCCTAGACACGGAGGAAATACCGAGCATCTTGAAAAGAGCAAACATTGTCCCTATATATAAAGGAGGGGACAGATCTCAAGCAAAGAACTATAGACCAGTGTCATTGACGTCCCACCTCACCAAAGTATTTGAAAGAATAGTTAGAGAGAAAATTTATGATTTCCTGGAGACACGGGAAAGATTCAACGAAAATCAGCATGGATTCCGATCAGGTAGATCATGCCTATCACAACTAATAGAGCACTACAACAATATCCTAGATGCATTGGAAGGCAATGACAACTACGATGTTATATACACAGATTTTGCTAAAGCTTTCGATAAATGTGACCATGGTATAATAGGACATAAAATTAAAGACATGGGAATAACAGGCAAAGTGGGAAAATGGATCTACAACTTCCTTAGTGATCGTCTGCAGGTCGTCAAAATTCAAGGTATATCATCATCAGAATCGGAAGTACGCAGCTCAGTACCACAAGGGACAGTACTGGCCCCACTCCTGTTCATTATCATGCTAACTGACATAGACAGCGGAGTAAACAGCAATAGTATAGTAACATCCTTTGCAGATGATACAAAGATCAGCAGAAAAATCAGCGATGTACATAACGTGGAGGCCTTGCAGAGGGACACGAACAAAATATACAAATGGTCAGAAGACAACATGTCATTCAACGCCGAGAAATTTCAGCTCTTGAGATATGGTAGAAAAGAAGAACTTAAACAGACTGCATATTATGCTCCAGATAGACAGGAAATTCAGAGAAGCATGAAAGCGATTGATCTCGGGATAATAATGACAGATGATGCGAAATCCGAAACACAAAATCAGATAGCGATAAATAAAGCAAAAAGAGTCGCCGGACAGGTTCTAAGAACGTTCAAGAGAAGGGACAGGACAGTAATGATTCCCCTGCTAAAAACACTGATTATACCAAAACTTGAATACTGCTCAGTTTTGACGTCCCCATATAAAAAGAAAGAAACTAATAAACTAGAAGAAACGCAAAGGCATTTCACAGCCAAGATTGATGGCTGCAAAGAACTCAACTACTGGGAAAGACTACGTAAACTAAATCTGTACTCACTGGAAAGAAGAAGAGAGAGGTACATCATAATCTACATATGGAAAATGATCGAAAAACTGGTACCAAACCTAAAACTAAACCCAATTACCATTCAAACAACACTGGAAAATAGGAAAGGCAGAATGTGTAGTGTTCCCAAATTAAAAGCACGACAAGGGACCTCCTCAACCCTGAAGGAAAATAGCTTGGTTGTCAGGGGGCCAAGACTTTTCAACCAGCTTCCTAAGGACCTCAGAAACGTAACGGGGGTCAAAGTTGAAGTCTTCAAGAAAAGACTGGATGCCTGGCTCAGGACAGTACCAGATGAGCCGGGCGTGCCTGGCTATGTACGGTGGAGAGCGCAAGAAAGCAACTCGCTCTTCCACCAGGCCAGACCTAGAGGCGGGGCCACCAGCTTCACCTCCGTGTGAAGAGAGACCAACACACGAAACAACATAAGTTTTGCTGAAGTTTTTATATATATATGTGTGTGTGTGTGTAGATATGTATATATATAATATATATATATATATATATATGTGTTTGTGTGTATGTATGTTATTTATTTATTTATTTTATTTTTTTCTTTCTGTAACCTATATATAGGCCGTAACCTTTTTTGTACTTCAGTGTTCCTGAGGATGTCATTAGACGAAAGCGCTTGAGCACCTTTTTTGTGTTTCCTTTCCTTCGTAGTTTTATTCATCATAATATATATATATATATTTATTTATATATATATATATTTATATATATATATATATATATATATATTTCATTTGTTGTTTTCTCTTTCTCGTCTTGCGCGGAATATCTCCTATACAAGCGTCGTTCTTTACGATATATATATATATATATATATATATATATATATATATATATATATATATATATATATATATTTATATATATATATATATTATATATATATATTTATATATATATATATATATATATATATATATATATATATATATATATATATATATATATATATATATTTATTTTTATATATATATTTATATATTTATTTATATATACATATAGATAATATATATATACTGTATATACAGTATATAATATATATATATATGTAAAAAGTGAACAATGAACAATTCCTACACCATCATTACATGGATTCATTGTCTTCATGCAGAACTTATGTTCGTATAGTTTTATGTTCGAATGTCCATTTTTACATAAGAAACCAAAATCGCCTAAGCGAGTTTTTGGATAGAATTTCGATTTGTACGTCTTTATTCATAACTGTATTTCTCTAATTCATCTTTTCTAATAATGACTTATACACTATGACGTCACAAAATAACTTTGTTCTCTTTACGTTTCCCATACTTTGTACACTGAATCACGTTCTTAGTATTTGGACATCTTCCGTATTCAATGTATGGTAAATTCTTTAGTAATAATGTTGTGGTGTTATGTAGTATAAATATTGTTATTCAACCATACTCATTATTCAACCATACTCATTATTCAACCATACTCATTCTTACATTCATGTTCTTTCTTGACCGCTATCCTTTATTAATTTTATTACTTATTCATTCATCTACCTATTGTCTACTTATGCCCTATCAACTCATCAGTCTATGTTTACTCGTGTCTATATTACGCACACAACCTATTGGGTGACGAATGATATGTGTACACTACTGTGTGCAGTCGCACATGTCTATTGACGATCATGATTACGTACATGTATTCTTTTTACGTTTTATTTTCTTTTATTATTTCACCTCCCGCATTGAACTCAAAAATGCTGAGTTAAGTTATAAAATTCCACTCACTACGACAGAATCGAGCGCCTCAAAGATAAAATATCTCCGTTCGCTCTGATTTCAAATTTATAACATTATAACATTATTTCGTAAATAAATTATCTCGTAAGTGCCATGTACTTTGTATTATATTTCTAACATCGTAATTGTCTATTAATATCAAACACTGTAAAAAAACAAAACAAAGTTATAGTAACTGTTTAATTGTAATTAACTGTAATACTTTAATTTAATATAACGTAATGTACTTCAATGAAACTGTAATTAAATGTAATGATTTAATTTATAATGTAAGGATGTACTTTAATAGAACTGTAATGGACAATCATAAGCGTATGTGAAGTAATCCATAATTGTAATCGTAATTGTAATGAACCAAAATTAATACGTACTCAGTCGTGTACTTAATTTGTACTTATGTGTACTATTACGAAATGATATCGCCTTCATAAATGTAGACTCGGCGAAAAATACAAATTAGTTTTTATTTTTATTTTTTTAAATTTTTATTGAAATCTTTCAAAAAACATCTGATCATGTGTTTAAAAAAAGGGGGAAATTTAACTTTCACTGTCCTCCCCCAAAACATTTAAGTTTATATTATACATGTACTTGTAAAATTAGAGCACTTCTTCATTGCACTTCTTCATTAGACTTCTTGATTAAGTCACTTCATCATAGCACTTCATTAGGACTCCTTTGTTAGCAGCCTTGCTGCGGGGAGGGGGCAGAGGCCCCTTGCCTTCTTAATATTTTTAGATTCCGGCCTGAGCCATGGTCGAAAGAGGTCGAACCTCTACCCCTGTAAATTCAGAGCAGTACCTGTATATTTTAAGAAGTAAACCAAAGTAAAAGAAGTTTTTATCTTTTCCTTCGAGCCTTGTTCTCTTCAGGAACTCAGTCAGTTAAGTCGACAAGTTATAAAAGAAAAGTCGATAATTTTAGTATCAGAGAAAGTATCAGAGTATTATAAAAAGAGAAGAATTAAAAATTGGCGACCCTTTGCCCAAATTAAGAGACAACCCAAGCACCATAGAAGATATCGGCATAACAGTCTGGCGAGTCTGTAGCCAAGAGTTTAACAGAGTGGCGACCGAAAAGAATTAGAATGTTATAGAAGAAATATCCGTTGCTTGCCTCCTAACTAGAACCCCCGTCGATCCGAACCGACTCAGGGCCATAAAAGGGGGGGTTAACATATATTTATTTATATATATTTATATATATATATATATATTTATTTATATATATTTATATAATATATATTTATTTATTATATTTATTTATATATATATATTTATTTATATATATTATATTATATATATATATATATATATATATATTTATTTATATATATATATATATATATATATATATATATATATATATATATATATATATGTATATATATATATATTGTATATATTATATATATATATATATATATATATATATATATATATAAATAGAAAAAGGTCACAATAACAGCGACAAAATCTATAGCAAACCTACAGTAAGAAAGAAGTTTACAAAAATTTAAATTTGACAGTATATTAAAATAAAACTGATATTTCGGCTCGCGACAATGGTGCCCTTTTCCAGAGCTGGGCATTTGCGGCATATTGCGGTACTGCGGTACTGCTGCACTACCAAACCGGTACCAAATGGTACGCGGAAATTTGAATGCGGTAGCGGTACTGCGGTACTTTCAGCGATCCTTAGCGGTACTGCGTTATGGGGGCCCGGGGTGGTAGTGCGGTGGTACCGCAAGTACCGCAGTACCGCAAAATATGCCGCAAATGCCCAGCTCTGCCCTTTTCAACGTAACACAAAAGTTAAAGTGTGGAGAAGCAGCTACTGGCTTTACAGTTTTTATCTTATTTACTACCTTGGGAAAGACACCGTTGTTGTGGACCGAAATATCGGAGTTTTATTTTTATATACTTTTAAATTTTATTTTTTTAAACTTCTCTCAAATTCTCGAGTTGGAACCGCGTCATATTACAGAGAAAGCATTATGATATGACGCTGTTCCAAAAGTGAAATCTTACGGATGGAACAAACTAACATTCTTCAATTAATGTAACGAAATTTAAAGAGTTACCAAATTACTTAAAGGAAGACAACGCACTTTATTTAAAAGTTGCACACCAATTTCCTCCGCGTACATATCGGTGATAATTTAATTTAAAAGGTGTTTTTAAGTAACGTTAAAAATAATTTCATTAATAAATAAACTGATGATTGAAAAGATAAATGAAATTAATTATAGTCAACGAAATGGTCTTTATACACTGTAGATAATCAATGAAATAAATTAATTCAGGAAACATTACTGCTTTACACTTTTAACACTTTTTTGCATCCTCATTCGTATTTACAAACTATGTCTGAACTCTTGATATTACTTTCGCAAATATAATTCTGAAGTTTTAAACTTTATTCTAAAAATAAACGCAATCTCCTCGTAAAGAAACGAGTGTTTCCAAATACTGTAAAAGCGCGATCAATTTTAATGTTTTATCTTTCTGGAAGACAATCTGAAAAAACGTGCTCATGGTTTGGGATTTCAACTTTTGAGTAAATTTGGCACTAGAAAGAATGAAGCAGAGAGAAAACATACCTATTTTTTTCTTTGTTAAAGAATATTAAGATGCTTATTGAAAGAATAGTGAATTTATTGAGTATCGTGGGAAAGGCCCAGATGTTAATTCCGTTAAAAATATCTCGGAATATATAATATATATGATATACATGGTAACAAGATCAAGTTGGAACTGTATATGATTTTTTAAAGTATATGTTCAAGTTCGATGTTTTAAGTTTAAGTCCAGGGGCATTGGCACATAGTAGTTTGCAACCTTGTTCTCATTTTTTTTTTCTTGGCGAAAACCTTTGAAAATATTTTATTCTTAGCAACGATGTGTTTTCAACAATATAACCTATTTGAAGAAATTTTCATTTAAAACATGCACTGAAGCATTTAAACGAAAGTTTCATGATGGAAACCTTCCAAGTAAATCAACCATTCATCGAATTGTGGAACGTTTATGCGGGTATGGCTCTGTGGTTCCACCGAAGCGCAGTTATCCTCTCCGAGCGTCAAATCCCAACAACAAACTCCGACAAGCATTGAACGAAGCGCAAAGAAATCTACTCGAAGATTAGTAAAGCACTTACAGAAGGGTGAACCATGAAAGCTTGCACAACATCCTATGAAATTAAAGGCTTAAAAGTTTATGATGTTCAACAAGTATTAGCACGTTATATATACACACCTTGTTAACCTTGTTTGTGTTCCGTGCGTCGGTCTTTCTTCACACGAAGGTCAAGCTGGTGGCCCGCCTCTAGTCCTGGCTTGGTGGAGGAGCGAGTTGTTCTCTTGCGCTCTCCACCGTACATAGCCAGGTACACCCGGCTCATCTGGTACCGTCCTGAGCCAGGCATCTAGTCTTCTCTTAAAGACTTCAACTTTGACCCCTGTAATGTTTCTGAGGTCCTTTGGAAGCTGGTTGAACGTTCTTGGCCCCCTGGCAACCAAGCTATTTTCCTTCAGAGTTGAGGAGGTCCCTTGTCGGGCCTTTAATTTGGGAACACTACACATTCTGCCTTTCCTATTTTCCAGCGTTGTCTGGATGGTAATTGGGTTTAGTTTGAGGTTTGGTACCAGTTTTTCGATCATTTTCCATATGTAGATTATGGTATACCTCTCTCTTCTTTCCAGTGAGTACAGATTTAGTTTACGTAGTCTTTCCCAGTAGTTGAGTTCTTTGCAGCCATCAATCTTGGGTGTGAAAGGTTTCTGCGTTTCTTCTAGTTTATTAATTTCTTCCTTTTTATAAGGTTGTAACATATATTCTGCTCGATTTTTTAGTTCATTCAGAACAAAAATTAAATGACATAATGACAAATTAATCATCAATATAATTCCCTTCTTTTTCTATAACCTCCTCCCATCTGGAGAAAGGTCTTTTTTGTGCCACGTTCGAAGAAATCCCTTGGTTTCGAGTTAAAAAAGCGATCACTTCGTTTTCGATAGCTTCCCTAAATTGCAACTTTTGTCCATCTAGGTGGTGTTGCAGACTTCTGAATAAATGGTGGTCTGAAGGTGCGATGTCCGGAGAATAAGATGGATGAGGCATTTTTTCCCAACCAAATGCCTCCAATTGGGCAGTGGTGATTCGAGCAGTGTGAGGGCGCGCGTTATTCTGGTGGAATATAACACCTCTGCGATTAATTAATGCAGGACATTTTTCTTGTAATGCCATCTTCAATCGTTGGAGTTGTTGGCAGTAGACTTCAGCTGTGATTATTTGGTTATCTGGCAGAAGCTCAAAATGAATAATTCCTTGCATATCCCACCAAACGCATAGCAAAATTTTCTTTGGATGGGGTCCATTCCTTGACTGAGGTTCAGGCTTTGTTTCACGGCTAAGCCACTGATGTCGACGCTTAATATTGTTATAGAGGACACATTTTTCATCTCCAGTGACGATCCGATTCAAAAACGATGCCTGCAGTTGCTGAAAATGCAGTGATGTGCAAATATCGATTCGATGTTGAAGATTCGCTTGTGACAAATCATGCGGAACCCATTTTCCAACCTTCACTACTTTTCCTAATAGCTTCAAATGACGATGAATGGTCATATGGCTAACGCCGAGTTGCAGGCCAAGTTCTCTTACAGTTACCGTTGGGTTTTCCTCCACTGTTGTTTTCAGCAACTCTTCATCTAACTCATTTGGTCGTCCTGTTCGTTGATAATCTTTCAGACTGAAGTCTCCATTTCTGAACTTCTCAAACCATCTCCTACTCATCCATTCGCTCACAACATCATTTCCATAAACTCTCTGAATGTTTTTTGCGGATTCACTAGCGTTAGATCCATTATGGAACTCGTACAGCATCACATGTCGAATATGCTCTTTCGTGGGCTCTATGTTTTTTCAATTATGTAATATCGTAGGGGTGGCGTTGTAACTGTATGAAAAACACCAGAGAAAATATTCATTAGCCTAATCCTACACTAGCCTAAGTCATTCTGTATCATTCTGTGTCGTGATAAAACGTGTGCGAACCTGTCGCTGCGTGTATTTTGCAACATTTCTAAAACTATTCCACATCATCTTGAGGTTATTCTATTATCTATCGTCCGTTTTCTAATCGAGCAGAATTTATGTTACAACCTGATATATGGGGACGTCAAAACTGAGCAGTATTCAAGTTTCGGTATGATCAGTGTTCTCAGCAGGGGAATCATTACTGTCTTGTCCCTCCTTTTGAACGTTCATAGTCCCTGTCCCGCGACTCTTTTTGCTTCGTTTATTGCAATCTGATTTTGTGTCTCGAATTTGGCATCATCGGTCATTATTACCCCCAAGTCGACCGCTTTCGTGCTTCTCTGAATTTCTTGTTTATCTGGAGCATAATATGCAGTCTTTTTAACTTCCTCATTTCTACCATATCTCAAGATTTGAAATTTCTCGGTGTTAAATGTCATATTGTTGTCTTCTGACCATTTGTATATTTTGTTTGTGTGCCTCTTCAAGGCCTCTACTTCGTTTGCAACGCTGAGTTTTCTGCTGATCTTTGTGTCGCCCGCAAATGCTGTTACTATACTGTTGCTGTTTACTCCACTGTCTATGTCTGTTAGCATGATAATGAACGGGAGTGGGGCTTTAGCAAAATTCGTGTATATGACATCATAGTTTTCATTTTCTTCAAGTGCATCTAGGTCATTGTTATAATGCTCTATAAGTTGTGATAGGCATGATCTTCCTGATCGGAATCCGTGTTGATTTTCATTGAATCTTTCCAATGTCTCCAAGAAGTCATAGATTTTCTCTCTGATTATTCTTTCAAATATTTTGGTGAGGCGAGACGTCAAGGACACTACACTGGTCTATAGTTCTTTGCTTGAGCTCTATCCCCTCCTTTATATATACTATTATATAGGGATGATGTTTGCTCTTTTCAAGATGCTCGTTATTTCCCCAGTGTCTTGGGATCTTCTCCATACCCAGTATAAGGGTGTAACTATTTAATTTTTACAGTTTTTAATTAATAGTGCGTTTCATTTGTCCGGACCTGCAGCTGAATGTGATTTCATTTGAATAATATATATATATATATATATATATATATATATATATATATATATATATATATATATATATATATATATATATATATATAACGATGGCGCCAGTTATCAATTGCCCTGTTTAAGAAATTTTGTGGTAGCGAATTCCATTCTTCCACAATCCTTCCTTTTAATTAATTAATGTCAGCGAAATTAGTATTCCTATTAGAGATGGAACCCGGTTTTAAAAAACCAGTTTTTAACCGGTGATGAACATTTTTAATCATCACCGAATCCGACAATAAGAACCGGTTTTCACATTTTTGCGCAAGTCTCCGATCACTTTGGTCCATTTTCTATGAAACAAACGTTTCAAAACGTTTAAAAACATAGTAATTACGTTTTGTATCATTTCGTATCGTTTTTTGTTTGTTTATAAGCGTAAATAATTGATGCTTCAATCTTGAATGTTATGTGGATGATTGCACATTGATCAGTTAAGATTCTAAGATTCAAAATTCCATCATGTCAAAGAAATCAAATGCTTGGTATCATTTCACTCGTAAAAATAAAGAAGCAGAGTGTATGACATGTTACAAAGTTTTAAAGTGTTGTGGAGGTTCTACTTGAAGTTTATCATCCCACATGAAAAATATTCATGTCATAAACATCGACCAGATTAATCAGCCATTGAAGAAACAAAGAACAGTGGAAGAGTTTGTACAGAAAAGGTCCATAGAAGAAGACATTTCGAAACTTGCGTGTGTAGATGGACTGAGTTTCCAATCAATTGCTAAAAGTGAATTCATTGAAGAAAGCCTAAGAAAGATAAAATACGACAAGCCTCATCCAACTTCCTATAATGGTGTCAGAAAAATGGTGCTTAGTTTTTATGAGAAAAAGAAACATGAATTGGTGAACTACTTCAAGAATCAGGTGAGACAAGGAATCCGCTATTCATTAACTATGGATGAGTACACATCTTTGCAAAACCAAAGATATATTAATATTAATGTTCATGATGAAAATCAACATTGGTCTCTTGGTCTCATGAAAATAAATGGTTCTCTCGATAGCACCAAAACTATTTCAATCGTTAGGAAAAGATCGGAAGACTTTGGCTTGGACCTAGATAAGCATATCGTGGGTTGCACCACCGACGGTGCCTCAGAGTAGTATAGCCGCAAAAGGGGAGAGTGCAAGAATGTTGCAAGTGATGACGTAATGTTGCAAAGGGGTGGGGTTGTTGCAAAGAGGGGTGGGGGTCGTTGCAAAGGGGGTGGGGGTTGCAAAAAAAAGAGTACTGGCCTTTGTTGCCAACCTAGGTTGCTAGGGGCATGCAACTTGGGGCCTCCCCCAAGCTATTCCCCCCAAAGAGCCAGAGAGAAAGGAGGAGAGAAAGGAGGAGAGGTTTTCACCTGGCAGGAGCCAAGTGCATATTAAGACTTCAGCCGAGTAGGCGTTGTTTTATAGGCTCCTAATCAGCCAGAATCAGCCAGTTGGCTGAATCAGCCAGTTGACTGAGCCAAGGGGGGAGGGGTACACCTGAAGGAGAGAGAGACACCTGAAGAAGAGAGAGACGCCTGAAGGAGAGAGAGACACCTGTAGGAGAGAGAGAGAGAGAGACCTGAAGGAGAGAGAGGAGTTCTCCCCCAAGTTATTTTCGTTTTCCTAACCTAAGAGGCCACTAAGGGGTTTTACCAAAGGGCCTGAAAGAGAAGGACCAGAGGTCCTTGCTCGGCTGGGAGCAGAGCTTGAATGAGTCTTTCATCAACTTCTCGGTCTTTTATAAGCCTCTATTCTGGCTGAGTTGCCAGATAGCGCAATGTGTTCAGTTGCCAGATAGCGCAATGTGTTCAGTTGCCAGATAGCGCCATGTATCCCAGAAATATTAATCATCCATTGTGTAACACAATATGACGGTAGTTATTCCAATTAAATTCTGTTTATTAAATAAATACACACTCAATCTTTATTAATTGCATACCTTTCCAGTTTTTTTTGCAATGATCGGATTGCTCTTGCTAGATATATATTATTATGCTATATATACATATATACATTCTTTAAACATCTTATGTTAGGTAATATATATATATATATATATATATATATATATATATATATATATATATATATATATATATTATTTATTTTTTCATATAACTTTTAATTTAGTTTAACGTTTAGAAGCAAATTTAACATTAACTTGAACTTCATTGAACTTGAAGTTAAACTTTTCGAAACAAATAACAGTTTACCACACATAATTCGAAAACTTCAGAATAGAAAATAATTAATTTTATGGTTAACTAGTTTATTTCGTTTACTATAATTATATATATACAGTCTTTTAAACAGCTTATGATATATATATATATAATATTATATTATATATATAATACATATATACATATATCTGAACTCTTTCAGCTAAAGAAGCCTTATGTATAGAATTGGTTGTGTAATAGCTGATATTAAACTCTTTCGACATGTTCTGAAAAGCACGGCGTATAAATTCCTTCCCCATATCCGTACAAAAATAGCTATATATATATATATATATATATATAGTGTTTCACTATAGATGTATAGATGTATATGGGGTTTTACAATAGATGTATATAGTGTTTAACGATTAGAATCAAATATAACATTAACTTGAACTTCATTAAACTTAGTTAAACTTTTCGAATGTTCTGAAAAGCACGGCTTATAATTTCCTTCCCCATATCCGTACAAAAATAGCACTTCAAGACATTATTGCATAGAAATAAGGTAACACAAGTACTACAAGAAATAAATAAAAGAAGTACCCACAAACAAATCTGTAGTGAAACAAAAAAAAAAAGCAAAACAGGCCGCGTGACCCTGAACATTTTAATGAGAAAGAATTGTACTTTAATATTATGTTTATTAAATTCTCCTAAAATAATTATATAAGACCGAAGTAATGGTCTGACGTTGGGGTGAATCCAATTAAATTCTGTTTATCAAATAAATAATTTTACACACTCAATTTTCATTATAACATTCGAATATCAGTGATCAGTGGGGAAAAACGAACGGAAATGAAAATTTATGAAACAATTCAAAACAGACGATCGTCATTCCCCAAACCCCGTATATATATATATATATATATATATATATATATATATATATATATAATATCTAAGTTGTATCGAGATGAAAATTTATGAAACACATTTCCGAGAGTTCAAATCGGTTCACCTATTGCCAGAGGCGATTTTTTTCTGACCATAAATGACCTTTCTCACAGACAGCTTGAACAAAACCTCTCTCGTCGACTCCATTTCTTAGATATGCCCACAATTATATGTATATATATATATATATATATAGAGAGAGAGAGAGAGTTTTGTTCAAATAACGGGATATGCTTGTATCTTTTGCCATTGTGTTCGAACACAATTGTTCGAGCACAATTGTTCGAAAACCATAGTTCGAAAAACAGTTGTTCGAAGCAGCAATTATTCGACGTTATAATTGTTCGAATGAACAACAGTAGTATATTTCTTAGATATGCCCACAATTATATATATATATATTATATATATATATATATATATATATATAGAGAGAGAGAGAGAGAGAGATAGAGAGAGAGAGAGAGAGTTTTGTTCAAATAACGGGATATGCTTGTATCTTTTGCCATTGTGTTCGAACACAATTGTTCGAGCACAATTGTTCGAAAACCATAGTTCGAAAAAAAGTTGTTCGAAGCAGCAATTATTCGACGTTTATTGAATTGGAAAAGTTTTCACCCCACCTTAGACCCACAGTTTAACATTAGAAAATTCTGAAACCTGACTCAGTGCCAAAAGTTCTATAAGAAACACCAAATAATTTTCGTTGCCCCTAGCGCAATTGAATTGGAAAGGTTTTCACCCCACCTTAGACCCACAGTTTAACATTAGAAAATTCTGAAACCTGACTCAGTGCCAAAAGTTTTATAAGAAACACCAAATAATTTTCGTTGTCCCCTAGCGCAATTTGAATTGGAAAGGTTTTCACCCCACCTTAGACCCACAGTTTAACATTAGAAAATTCTGAAACCTGAATCAGTGCCAAAAGTTTTATAAGAAACACCAAATAATTTTCGTTGTCCCCTAGCGCAATTTGAATTGGAAAGGTTTTCACCCCACCTTAGACCCACAGTTTAACGTTGAAACCGAATGTTCTTTTAAAATATAATTAGGATATATTTCTTTATATCCTCTCGATTACATTAGTGACTAATGATGCGGGAAACTCTGAGTAAATAGTTTCTCGAAAACTATGGGTGATAGAAACATTCTGAAACCATATTTGGAATCAGTATCAAAAGTTCTATACGAATCACCAAATAATTTTCAAAGGAGAATACGAGCATTAAATCTATTGGTGAAAATATATATATGTTACTCGTCCGGTCCCGTTATAACGGATTGGTACACGTCATAGCTCCACCCAGCTACATCGGCAGCCAATCACTACGAACATCTGGTCTTTTGGGGCGGAGCTTGGCGATTGTGCATATAGAAGGGGATATTTTTCAGTTTGGAGTAACAGTAGCTATTTTCGCGTCAGTGAATAATCATTCCCTCCACCATGGACCTGTACGTCTCCCCAGACTTGTATGAAGAGAGTGATACTGCAGCATTAATGACAATTAGCCTTTTTAATGCGGTTGACCGTGATGAATTATTTACAACGCAAACCGTAGAAGACATGTGCAGTGACGCTCCTTACAATCCGACGCAAGGGACTACCATAGAAATGTAAGTGTCTATAATTAGAATTTATATATATATATGGATGGGGTGTAGTATCTCGTCAAATAGATACTCGCCAAAAATGTCAATCAATGTTATTTTGTTACCCCATTATGCTAAAATCGAAATTTTATGGAATTCAATGTTATTCCTCGAACCAAAGATATCTTCACATAATGGGGATCTGTCTGTATACTCTGTATATGTTTTAAAAGCATTATTCCTTTAAGGTCCGATGAGGATTTGACACGTGTTATACAATCTTTTGAAGAATCTCGGAATACGGGGGATATACTGAACAGTCAACAATGTCGCACATCCTCCACCATGGACCTGTACGTCTCCCCGGAATTGTATGAAGAACGTGATACTGCAGCATTAACCGCAATTAGTCTTTTCAATGCGATTGACCGTGGCGAATTATTTTCAAGGCAAACCGAAGAAGATATTTGCAGTGACGCTCCTTACAATCCGACGCAAGGGACTACCATAGAAATGTAAGTGTCTATAATTAGAATTTTTATATATATGGAGAGTTGTAGTATCTCGTCAAATAGATACTCGCCAAAAATGTCAATCAATGTTATTTGGTTATCCCCATTATGCTAAAATCGAAATTTTTATGGCATTCAATGTTATTCCTCGAACCAAAGATATCTTCACATAATGGGGATCTGTCTGTATACTCTGTATATGTTTTAAAAGCATTATTCCTTTAAGGTCCGATGAGGATTTGACACGTGTTATACAATCTTTTGAAGAATCTCGGAATAGGGAGGATATACTGATCAGTCAACAATGTCACACCGAAATAATGTAAGTGTTTTTCGATCTTTTTGGGATAAGAAGACAATATATTTTCATAAATTATTAAATGAAAGAAATCAGTACAATAAACAACTACAGAATATATCGTTACAAATATACGAACAAAAACATTATAATATACAACGAGTACGTACAATTGGAAAACGGTTTTTTATCTGTCTGCATACCATTTCATCGTTTCGGCGAGTGTGACACGGGTCAAATAAATTTTAAAAATTTATAAATTCTTTATCATTTGACATATGCATGAGAAATGAGACGCAGTACATTCCGCAAACATTAGTAAAATATCCTTGCATGCGAAATGGGGTCCACACAACTTCGGGAATATGTAACTGAGCGAGAAATTTTACAATAATAGGGTCACTCCAGGGTTGAGTACCGAGTGAATCAAAATAGTACAGGCGCTGTCTATTTTTAAAATAGACAGCGATCCAGTGAATCCCTTCATTACCGATGATGTCTGTGTTCACAATAAGACTACCGCATACTCGCGTACTTGGCAAACTCAATGTTTCATTCTTCGCAAACACGCCGATAAATTTGGAACGTGTGACTCGTCCATACTTTCTGAAGTGTATTAGCATCCATTTTAAAAGTCAGTGATAACGCTTCTAAATCTATCTACTTCTATTAGGGCTTGCGATTCGAGATATACTAGTACACTAATAGGAGCGTCTATAGGCTTGGCGAATTCCAGCCGCACTGAGATGTTTCCGCTCTGCTGTGGGTTAAATGGGTATTTACGCTAGCAGATAAGTCAGGTGTAATGTCAAACGGATAAAGGTTAAATTGATCAATGAATTCTTCCTGCGTTACCCCATTACCAAGCTCATCACAATCACCTGCAATATGGGTCAGATTACTATAGGCTCTGGCACAAAGCGGTAACACAGCGTCCCCCCCCCCCCCCCTGATGAATAGTCCGTACCCATTGTTCCACCCAAAGCAGTGCCATTAACGTATAGAGTTATATTTTTAAGTCCGAAATTCTCGAATTTAAAGGCACTCTTTTTATATTTTCCATTCACCGAAGCGTGGTCCTGCATGCCGATTAATATCCTTTTAGGAAGATTTCCCAGGGCAATGTTTTCTATCTGCTTCGATGCCAACCCTGCAGGAACCGTATATAGTTTGATCTGCACTCTGTTAATAGGATATTTCACTGTAGCGTTTAGTAAATTTTTCTCAATTTCTAGTTGTTTTGGTGAACTTAATTTCACTCGCCGTACGCGGAGGTATGTGTCCATAATGTGAACCACAACGGGCTTTGCACCCTCTTCTTGATTCGCATCCAGATTTAAGCAGATCTCAGGACTCGTGCGGGTGAGCTTTATTTTCATATCCACCCCGTTCACAAGCAACTTCTCCTGGAAAGTGAAATCTGTGTGCAACCGTCCAAACACTCGTATATTTTCTTTTTAGAATTTTTAAATTTGTCCTTTATACTATTTTCATCTTTAGTTTGATAATATCCCTCCGCACTTAAAAAGGTAGCCTTCGCTTCTTTGGAAAAGTTGAGGACATTTTCCAAATAGGCTCGTAGATGATAGTACCCCGTGCCTGCCGATATGTTGGTCTGATTTAAATATACGTCACACTGGTTGAATATGGTGCAGAAAGTTTGTTTCAGGGTATACAGCATATTTGTCATCGCAGACCGTTCCATCAGAATGGGCTATACGTAGCTTAGCGTACATGTGCACACAGCTTGGATCAAAAAAGTAAGGACCTGAGCTGGGTATCACGAATTCTATAGGTGCACTCGGGGAACTAATTGTGTTTAAAGGGTTAATTGTAATAAAGTCACTGTGCTCAATAGAAACTTGGGTTGGCGGGAGCTCAAAAAGGGACAGCTCCGATTTACAGCATTGTGAACTACATGGGTGGATGAAGCGTGCCATGGCGAAAATAGTGACTCCTCTCTCGACAAGTGGTAAACAAACTATGATTCATGAGATCAATGTCCTTAGCTTATATCAGTCAAAAAAGTGGTCAACCATAGGTTTCATTCGCTTACAGCACTTCTTTTTTGATAGCCTTTTACGTTTAATACCACGTGACCCCTTCTTCTTCCGGGGAGCCCTCTTCTTCTTCCCGCCACCACGCATTTTCTCTTTGCATCTTTGATGATTTCGTCCCGTGTACGCTTTAAATGTTTTTTTAGAGCTTCTTTAGGTTTAGCCCCGGCCAATATGTCTTCTGCAGTGTTAAGGCCTGATTGTAGCGCTTTTCTTCCAAGGTATCTGGCACCCCTCTTCAGCAAAGGAACAGCCGTACGTAGTATGGATGAAAAAATGGACCCAAGTCCACTACCGCGCTGGTATCGCATCCCTCGATAGACGGTGAAAGGCTTTCTATCCATTATAAGTCAGTGCGTCGAAAGTGTAGCTTCACTGTTAAGCTCCCGTTACCGAATGGGAAGTTTTCGCCCTCAATCGTTCTTAAATATATTGTGATATTGGTTATTAAATTAGTTGCGACATTCACATAATGGGGTCTGTCTTATGTAATACTCAAACTCCTTCCTCTATGGTTGGGGATGTTGAGCAATGCGCAGCAGGCGTGCCTGGTTATCCCCAACAAACTGGTGCTCCACTATATTACTGTAAATATAGCACATGTCTGGGACCTTTCAGCCAATTTCTCCATCTTCAATTGATACATTAATCTGGACAAGTCATGCTGTGTCTCGTGAAATGTGTCTCTTTGGAAGACTGCGCTATAGCGGCCATTGGCTAGAATTTGGAACTTTCTATGGTCTTTAATACGTCTGTTAGTCTTTGATTTTAGGATTAGTGTGTGTGCAGGGTTGTTTACGATTTCGTATACTAAATCATTCGTAAGGTTTGAGTTTCTTAAACTTACATTTATGCCTCTCACAACATCCTCGGCCGAACCATATTGACCCGGCCCTAGTCTTATTTCTGTACTGTAATACCGTGCAATCTTAGTCCGAGCGATGCGCATAGTTTCATCCATAGCTACCCCAGCTTTTTCACACTCGTCAATATCTCTAAGAATATTAAAAACGGTTTCTTTATGTTCAATATTTAAAAAGACGGTGTCCAGCTGAATTTCGCATATCCCCACCTCATACGAATCACGACCCAATTCAATGTGCCATGGAGTTCTGTTACAAAGTTGGCTAGTGTGTTGTTAGGGTGTACAGACAGGGACGAGGAGGACGGGGAGTGTGACGTAGAAATGGTTAGGAGCCATGTTGCATACTATTTAAGCTTCATTATTGCATCAGCTTTTATATAGGTGTTGAAGCTTTCTGGGTACCCTAGCCATTTCACCAGGTACATTTTTCTCCTTCCTGAACTTTGCTTCCTAAAATTTTCTCAATTTTAAACATATTTTTTCTAAATTAAACGCAACTTTCTGCAATTCCTCGCGGTAAAAGCCTCCTGAGATTTCTTCCCCATTCAAATCTTCAATGTAATACATCATTATCTCACCTTTAGGTCTCACAGCCCTAACTTTAAAAATCTCGCGTGTCCATCCTTGCTCAAAACCCTTTGCGAATTTATTCCCCGAACGCGACAGCCTTACATAATCATTGATTTTGAAGCGCGCAGTGTGGTGGTGGTGGTGATCCATCTCTTCTCGGGAGCGTACCTCTTTCTAAAACTTCGTTAGGTGTTGTCCCAATCGTGCGATGGGTGTGAGCGGTTGTAGGATGATGCCAATGATTCCAGAATGTCTAGAAATCTGTATGTGTTTTTATGTGTAAAATAACGGTGCATGCGTTCCTTTATGGTGCGCTGAACTCTTTCAGCTAAAGAAGCCTTATGTATAGAATTGGTTGTAATAGCTGATATTAAACTCTGTCAACATGTTCTGAAAAGCACGGCCTATAAATTCCTTCCCCATATCCGTACAAAAATAGCCAGGGACCCTGTTTTCTTTTAACATTAGCGTTTTGGTGGCTTTAGCAACTGTTTCAGGTGATTTATTTTTCAGAGGAACTAGCCACAGATATCTAGAGAATACGTCTATTATGAATAGAATGTAGCGGTAACCATCGTTATACACAGATATCTTTGCATGTCTGTTAAATCTGCTTGCCAAATAGAATCAATCGAGGAAGCCGTTGTCTTGGCTGTTTTAAACCTTTTTCTCACAGGCTTATGAAGCGTATAAACGTCCTGCTCCCTCAAAAATCTTTCAACATCTTTTTTTCCTACTCCGTAAACACTTCTGTACAGTCTATCTACACCACCGTAAGAGGATGGGTAGAAATGTCATAATAGCGTTTAGTTAATACGTAGCCATTTGCGTATTTTAGAGGCACGTGGTAGGGTTGGTTTAACCTCTTCTTGCTTCTCTTCAAAGGTGTTACCGCCGGGGGTGACGGCGCCTTCAATTGTGTCACAGGCGTTGCATGTTCCAAGTCTTTTAACCTGTTCAGATTTCCTATCAACGTTTTAGGGACATTTATTTGTTGTAGTCTTGCTTTAATATGCTTCCATCCTGATGGTGATGGCCTATCCCACTTTCTCACCAGATCATGGACAATGTCTACGATATTCGATCCCTGTACCTTTGATCCTTCCACAATGATCTCCTCTGTATCGGTCCATTGTATGGCGGGATCCTCATTCAATAGATTATAAAGACTTAAGCCTTTACTCCTCAATGTAAGTGGGAGGGTATTTTTTAATACATGTTCGATATGTTGTGTGGCTAATCTTTTTGGTTGGTCAGCTGTGTCGTCGGCACAGATCCTATGTCGCCATCGTCCCCCGTGCTGTGCCTAATAACCACAGGAATCTCTGTAGGGCTCTTATAATTTTCGTACTCGTGAAAAAATTTCTGCAGAGCTTCTGGTATAAGATTATTTCTCATCAGGTGTTTTTCACTGTTTAATAGGGCTAACAATTCGCTTTCCATTCTTTTAAGTCTGCTTTTACGGGGATCTAGATACGTGTCTGGATTCCTTTGCAGTGAGGCGTACACCTCGTGGGGAATCACTACCACTTTCTTCATTATATTAATCTAGTCAGTAAAGGACCCAAAACTGAAAATAAGATGGGGAGAAATGACCCTCCTGTTTGTACAATAATTCGTTTTTTCTTCTCTACAGTTTGGCTTTTACGAGCGAGTGCACGTATTATGTTCTTGTAGCGGCGTAGGCGAGCCTTCTGATGGGTTTTCATTGATACATTGCAATTTATAACGTTAAGACAGATTTCACAGATGCATTTTAAAAAGTCGGCATCGAAATTTTTAATAAACATCTGCTGCATTGCCCGGGGCAGTCGATGATAGATTTTTATTAATTCAAGGTATTTCTTTATTCGCTTTGTCATTCTGGAATATACACCGTTTCAGGTTCGTTTGGAAATATATTCGTTCGCAGAAGCACTCTAAACGTGTTTCGCGGATGAAGGTCGCAAAGCAAATATCCGTAACGCGTGCTTGTAGCTTCTTTATAAACTTCCAAAAACTCCTTACGCTGATTCGGGAACATTTGATTGGCTAATACCCCAATTTGTGATACATCTCTACGTTGCGCGAATAAGACTAGATATTGCGTATTTAACGACACATCGCGCATGTATCTATTTTTGAAAAATAGATTCTGATTGATGAAGAACACGCTTATGTTAAGATGGTGGGAGAATACTGTAAATGTCTCGGCAAACGTTTTATCCATCTCCAACATGAGATCGTCAATTACAATGATTGTATGTTCATTTCCCTTTAACGAATTAACGTCATATACGCCTTTGTGGAACAAAATATCATCTTGGTACTCGTTGAACACTGATTGATACGTCGAATAGCACCATATAACTTTATGCACAAATTTCGAGAACATCTCCCCCTTTTCTTTAATGATTTTAAGCATAAACACAGTTTTACCACATCCTGTAGGTCCAGATATAATACATGTGGATGGGCTCGTGAATCTGAATTTTTCTACAGAGTCCATTTCTAACACGTCACACTCCTAAGTGGGTCATTTACAAAATATTACAAATTTTGAGTGCTGTTCCTTATATTTCTTCTCCCACAGAACCGTGAATGACGATGAGGTAGAGCAGCCCATCATTACGGAATACCTCGACGACAGTGTAGTTGTGATCTCCTCCCCTGAACCCTCAACAGCGATACCGGTAACACGTCCAAAGCGGAGGTATGAGATACCCACGTCAGGTATAAAGCGACCGAAATACTCGCCTGTTGCAGCGGTAATAGATCCCCAACCCTCAACCTCTTACGCAACAACCCCCCCAGCAGCACCTAATATATCCCCTTATTCATCCGCCGCCCCCCGTTCTGTTAAGTCTACAATAATAGAGCCCCAACCATCAACCTCCTACGCAACAGGCCCCCCATCAGCAGCACCTTCCGCTAATATACCCCCTAATTCATCCGCCGCCCCCCGTTCTGTTGAGGAAGATATAACGCTCGAATTGGTGCGCTCCGCAGCCCCCACCCCAGCCTTGACTAGAAATCGGTATAGAGTCAGGGTCGACCCTAGAGTCATGTATAGCAATGGTATTGAGCGCGGACTACGCCGGGTTGTAGAGCGTATTATAGAGTTTGCTCTTCAGAATCGCGACGAGCATGAAGTCAGGACGAGTCTGTCCTTTGGATTCGGGTCAAATGACGGTGATGTAGACGATTATTGGGTGATAGTGCCATTTAGACGTTTGGCGGTTGAAGATGTAGAATATATATTAGGACGTATAATGCAAGCCACCCAAAGAAGTATAGCCTTCAATATGGACAACTTCACGGTAAATATTGACCATGTATACCGTGTTGCGGGTCATAGTGCCATACCGTATACTCTTAACCTCAATTCTCAAGCTATTTATAGACGGCATATAAACGTCGATCGTGGTTGCGGCTTTATAGCAGTACTCTTAGCACGTATGTTTACTGTACAAAATACACGAACTTAAAAAATTTGGTTGCCTGCAGTCGTGGAGCGTGCCCGTAAACTAGCTGTAGACTGTGAACTTGAATTTGACTGTAATATGGGTCCTGAAGAGCTGAGAAGGGTAGAACAGGAAATGAATGTCCGCATAGTTGTGTTTGGGTTGGATGATCGTCGTAGGACTGTGTATGTTTTTAAAAGCTGTGTGAGAGATCGTACAAGGCCCCTACTTATTTTAGGATTGTCAGGGACAACGTATCTCCCCATCCGTAATATAAGGTGGCTTTACGCGAGTTATGACAAAAGTCGAAAATATGGGAGACATCATGATTTGTGTAAGGGGTGCCTCGAGTTTGCGGATGATATAGTGAGACATTGTAAAGAATGTCACATGGTATGTGAGCAGTGTAAAAGCACCAAATGTGAAAGCCGTGTAGTTGAAGCTGAGAAGAGAGACTGTGATGTGTGTAGACGCACATTTTTCAATAATAGCTGTTTTGATTTCCATAAATGGATAATTGGGGAAAATTTAAGCACAAGTGTGACGTAATTCACTGTCCTACATGCCAGGAGGAATATAAGGCGGATGGAGTAAAGCATGTATGTTATATGAAAGATGCTAAGCCTAAAAATAACCCTTGTATAACTGTATACTACGATATAGAAACATATACGAACGCTGAAACCAAAGAGGTAATTCCACATTTACTTGTGAGCCAGACTATCTGTGATGAATGTATGGATATCGAATGTGACGAGTGCCCCAAATGTGGTAAACGGACAAACGTTTTTAAAACGAATGTCAGCGATAGTCCTGTGAAACTATTTGTGTCCTATATTGTCAAGTTAGCCGACAAGTTCAAAAAAATGACTGTGTATATTCTCGCCCGTAACGGGGCAAAGTTTGACACGCAGTTCCTTTATAAGGAGTTACTTGAGCACGAATCCTCTGAGATATTTACAGTTGATCCATTGAAAAGAGGCAACAAATTAATACAGATGCAGATAAGAGGCAATGTACAATTTAAAGATACTTTATTATTCACACCTTGTAAATTAGCAAAGCTACCCAAGGTGATGGGAGTAGCAGCTGAAGATTCCAAAGGATACTTCCCTTACACTTTCCTCACCAGCGAGACTTTAAACTACGTAGGCCCACCACCCCCCAAACATTAATTTGACTGTATGGATGAACGTGAAGACTTTGATCGATACTACGACAGTTTTAATGAAAGTAACCCTTATAATATAGATGATGAATGTGAGCGTTATTGCGTGAATGATGTGCGCGTGCTTAGAGTATGTTTCCAGGCCTTTAGAAGGATGTACATAGCCCGTTTCAAATGCGATCCACTGCAAGTCGCAACCATCATCGCATCATTATGTTTTACGGTGTTCAAGAATAACTTCATGCCGAAAGACACCTTAGCCATTATTCACCGAAACAATCCCCGCAGTTACGGGCACAAGGCTATTTACTGGCTCATACACCTACAGCAACAGACAGGTGTATACATAAAGCACGCCCGCAACACGGGTGAAGTACCCATTAAGATTAATGGACGTGTTTTTTGGGTTGATGGGTTAAGTGAAAACCGTGTCACTGGTGTGAAGACTGTGTACTCCTTTAACGGTTGCTGGTGGCATGGATGCCCCCGTCCTGAGTGCGGAATCACCGAGATATCCACGGTAGGTCTCCAGCCGACTGTCTTGCATCGACCCGCACTCGCGATCAACTTATAGGATCACAGTTCACTCACAAAGTCTTGTGGGAGCATGAATATGATGCACGGATGGAGACAGACGAGGTGTACCGTGAGGAAATAAAAACGATAAAGCGTTCAATGGTGCTGGATCCTCTCAAATGTGGTGATAGCTTGTTTGGAGGACGTACAAATCCTTTCAGACTATACTTTCCACCTACGGAGGGCGTGAAGCTCCATTTCTACGATTTCTGTTCTTTATACCCGTACGTGATGAAGAGCAATCCGTACCCCGTGGGCGCTCCTGAGAAACTGGTGGGACCTAGCCTACCCTCCATCAATGAATTTTCAAAAAATTTGAATGATCGTTACTTTGGGCTCTCTTTCGTAGACGTACTCCCCCCACGCAATTTATGGATGCCGATCTTACCTGTCGTTATCGACGACAAGCTCATGTTTCCCCTGTGCGTGAAGTGCGCGGAAGAGGATAACGGCGAATGTAACCATATACCCCACCAGCGTAAGATCAGAGGCGTATATACAAGTCCTGAGTTGGCTCTAGCCGTGCGCCATGGTTATAGAATACTGAAGATACATGAGGTGTGGAGGTTTCAGAAGCTACCCAACCTTTTCACACCATATATAAACACCTTTTTGAAGGATAAGGTTGAGGCATCAGGGTATCCGCGAGGAGTTGATACCGAAGATGAAAAGTCTGCCTATATTCAACGTTACCGCGACCGCGAAGGTATACAACTTGATCGTGTCCAAATTGTAAAGAATCCTGGCAAGCGCTTTAGTGCAAAGTTGTGTCTAAACAGTCTATGGGGAAAATTTGCGCAGAATACCGGCAGAGGGAGCATTCATTTGGCACAAAGTTATAGCGATGTCTGGGATTATGCCAATGCCCCCGATAAAGAGGTCATGGAGATCGTAAATGTAGGTAATACTTACGTAATAAAGTACAACAACACTGAATTTGCCACAGATACCTCAAGGGTTACAAACATACCTGTGGCCAGCTTCACAACAGCTTACGCCCGTATAAAACTTTGGGGTCTATTGCATTCTCTTGGGCGGAGAGTATTGTATGCCGATACAGATAGCGTGATATTCACAGAGAGGGAGGGTGAATACATGCCCACTATTGGGAGTTCCTCGGCGAGCTCACTGATGAAATCAAGGATGAGTATGGGGACAACGCATACGCCGACTCTTTTGCCTCAACAGGACCTAAGACTTATGGGGTACGGGTCAGGGTGGGGGAGGAAATGAAATATATCGTGAAGGCAAAGGGTATTACGCTCAACCATGCGAATCGGGAGGTTGTTAACTTTGAGTCGTTGAAGGATCTAGTATGTTTGGACGATGATGAACAACCTCCCAACTAATTGTAGGCACCCACAATTTTCGGGCGCAGAAGCTGGGGGCGTGAAGGAACTTAGGGGTACGATGGTGTGCCGTAACACCTATAGGAAACGTTACCAGTTACCTGGTACCTATGATACCGTACCCTTTGGATACCAATGATGCTTCTAACTCACACGTCTTGTATATAATCGTATCTATTTGTAAATATATATATAATATATATATATATATATATATATATATATATATATAACTTGACTATCTCGTTTATTAAATCGTATTTGTAAATATATATAACTTGAATATCTCGTTTGTTAAATAAATCATGTTTCAAATAGCGTTTCACTTTCCCCTTTGTGTGTGTGTGTGTGTGTGTGTGTGTGTGTGAAAGTTCTAAGCTCCGCCCACTGTAAGACCGTGAGTCATGCTACTATCTGGGAGTCTCTGCGTGGTCAGTCGACCGCAGTAAGCCCGAGAGATCAGACGTGTATTCAGATCAGACGTGTATTCAAATGGCTACCTTTAATATTGCTTGTACAACGTTTACGAAATGGTATTCAGTAAAGTGCCAGGATGTGGTGGATACCGAAAAACTTCCTATTCCTCCCTCCTATGCCTCTTTTAAAAACACATTGGATTGTGCGAAGTTCCAAGATGTACAAATACTCTACGGATGTTCTGGTGAGACCGTTGAAGGCTTTCGTTGCACAGACGATGTGCTGAAGTATACTGCAGAGCTAAACTTTATAAAGTCTCACATACACCGTGAAGTAAAAGAAACAACGCGTGCAGAAGAGAAGCAGCAGGTATGGATAATGAGTCTTGCTGATGGGTGGTGTGACAAGCGGTATTACGTCATGCTACACCATGTCGATTACTCATACCCTACGACTGAAAATGTGAATCTCGTGATCATGGACAATCTTAAGTATTTTTATCACTATATTAACGTATATCATGATGAGGTTCGTAGTGAGGTTGTGGCTAGTGCCCTGCGTGAATTTTTAACAGAGTTTAGAGACGAGTATCGTTTGATGGGCAGAAAGGAAAAATATGAACATATGTTCCTCTCAAATAGTGCGCCGGAGTGTGGAGATGTTTAGTAAAACATAAAATGTTCCTAGTTCTTACCCAAACTGTCTGGTGCGTAGGCTGGTAGTGATATTCTTGTACCGAAATATGTACAACAATTCGACTCGCGGTCATACGAACAAGCCCATTCACGTATCATCGAGTCAGCCGCCCGTCGAACCATTCCTGCCTACCTGCGTGCCTCAC
Organism: Bathynomus jamesi; assembly: GCA_023014485.1. Taxonomy (NCBI): domain Eukaryota; kingdom Metazoa; phylum Arthropoda; class Malacostraca; order Isopoda; family Cirolanidae; genus Bathynomus; species Bathynomus jamesi. The sequence continues at coordinate 361,643 of JAJOZX010003709.1, read as the reverse complement.
ACGGCTCATAGTTATCTCAGAGCTTGAGCCGAGTGGACGTGCGCTCCTCGAATACGATGGAACTTCCTTTGAGCAGCATTCTCAACGCCTCGTACGATGTGTTCGTGACGAAATCGTTGCGCGTGTTCAGGCGTAATTCCGGTACCATTAGCTATGTACTGGAAACGGAATGTAGACCGACAAACAAACGGGTTTATTTAAGTATCGAGGAGATGAATAGAATCTTTGTGATAGTTGAGAAGTGGAGTGAAGATCGTTATAAAATACCTGATAACGTAGGTACAAGAAGAGAGCAGATTAGTGACGCACCCTCATACGCCGTTGTATGTACGTTGTGTATAAATAACGATCGGCCGTGCATTGATATACGGCTGATGTGGAAGAATGCTTCTGATAATAACGCTCTTGTTCCTACGCGAAACCGTTTCATCCTCCACAGAATGTTTGAAATCGTCGGATTCCGTAAACTGAAACCTATATTAGACGCGCGTGTTACGGACATGCTTTATTTTGATACAGTACTTGAATACGCCTACACCGCTCTGCTTGATGGGTTTACCGAGTGTAGGGCTGGTGAGAATGGTCTAGAGCTGGACGTTTATTTAAAAAGTTTAGACTCTTTGAAATACCATGAACTTTGGTACAAAGCAATTGATCGGTACAAGGCTGAGCTCACCTACACCGTTCACCCTGAAGAACTATTTCTTTATATAACGCGCAGTTGTCGTAACGATTTAGAAGATTATTTCAATTGCCGCTATGTTGAGTGAGTTCACGATTGAAAAGCTCGAGTCGGTAGAAATAAACCCTCGATTGGAAAAGCGTGTTTATAAACTTGTGTTTAATAATGTAGCTAACGATGAACTCTTTGTGCGTGCTTTTGATTGTATTCTAGACGTATTTAAAGATGACTTACCAACCGGTTGTAAAGTGGGAACAAAAATAGTACTGAACGATATGAAAGCCCTTCATATCGAGTACAGGTTTCCCTATACTTTAAGCGGTGAAATATTATTAAGCCGCATATACTGCGTAATGCAGAGCAATAATGATGTAATTGTAAACTCGATTAAGACCGAGTTTAGTATTTTGAAAAAAAGTTAATTGTATTTATATATATATTTTGCTTGACATTTCTCCTGTACTGATTATACGCATATTTCTATTGATTTGTATTTATATATATATTTTGCGTGATATTTCTCCTGTACTGTTATGTACATATTTCTATTGAAGTGTATATTTATTTGAAATGTATATTTTATTTTATATAGTATATCCATAATTGTGTGTATATATTTCCTGTACTGTTATATGCATATTCCTCAATTGAAATGTATATTTATTTTCTATATATTTATAATAAACAGAATGATGCAATGTTGTTTTACTTAATTGTTACGCCTTCTAAACCTACTACCGGTATTCTTTTAAGAAATATAATAATGTATACAGTGGTATTGCGGTATCTGACAACATTTACGCCTTCTAAGCCAACTGGCTGATTAGGAGTCTATAATAATGCTAAAAAGTGGTATCTAGCAACTCAGTCTTCGATTAGAATTAAATGAATACATGGCGCTATCTGGCAACTCAAGCCATTTACAGCCAACTGGCTGATTAGGAGTCTATAATAATGTATACAATGGTATCTGGCAACTCAGTCTTCGATTAAATGAATACATGGCGCTATCTGGCAACTCAAGCCATTTACAGCCAACTGGCTGATTAGGCGTATATAATAACACTGGGGAACAAATTTCAAATTTTTGTCTATTGAATTAGATTTGACAGTTACTTCTAGGTAATTTGGGTGCGCTGAGCACGAATTTTTACTCGGTTTTGCTCTATCAGGTCCTGATTTTGCTCAACACCCCTCCTCTTTCGTCGTATTCATAAAAAGGTTTTTTTCTCAATACTCGCTAAGTCTTTTTGCAGTTACACATTATGCAACTAGGTTTTTATCTAGGTATTTGTACCTATTGTTATGGTATTGTTGTGTTATGTATATTTTTATATGTAACACCCTAAAAATATTGTTAATTTTGTCATTTTTAACCCATTTTAATATTAGTAAATTAAGCTAAAAATATCATAGAATTCTAAAATTTTCTCGAGCGTTCCTGTTCTCTGTAGAGTATTCTAGAGGGACAACTAAAATATATAAAAGCGACTCGTTTCCAGAGTTAATCAGTCAATTCAATCAGTCAGTCAGTCAGTCAGTCAGTCAGTCAGTTGAGTTAGTTAATTAAGTTTGGGCATTAACATAATTTTGAATTGGCATATGATTTAGTGAGTAATTTTGTCATCGTGATTTAATATAGTTGATTTAATTAGACGTAATTTATATTGTACCTACTCATCCGTGTTTCTAGTTTAATTTCATAGATTGTAAGTACCTATTTCATAATAAGTGCCTATTTAAACTAATTTTTGTGTTTTATTTCAGATTTTCTTAAATTTATATGAATTAAGGGCTTTAAATACCTTTACAAATTGGCAGAAAAATCAAGCAATATGTCATCAAGCACTAGAAAGTTCAAATGCAAAAACAACCCTGATTCCTTCTTTTATATATGTGGAAATTTTACACTTCCACATCAACGAGCAAATATAACTGACTTCGTAAAAAGAGCTTACTTAGCTTATTTTGGCATAAAACTGGGGGACCAAGATAAATCGTGGGCTCCACATAAAGCCTGCACTATATGCATTGAAAGACTGCGACATTGGACGAAGGGTTCGGATTCAAAAATACCTTTTGGAGTTCCGATGGTAAGTTTATGATTTCATAAAACTACGTAATTTAATCACTAGTATACTGTAACTTACCTAAATGTAATTGTAACTTAGGTACATAAACAAAAATTTACAGAAAATGTTTATAAGAATCTCAAATATTGCATAAGGTTGAAACACATAGAAATGTTAAATGTTTGGGTGATAACTTTTGATAAAATTCATAAAAACAAGTCTCTCGTCGCTTTTGTTAACGCTTTACAATTTTTTTTCCATATCAGGTGTGGCGAGTGCCTACTAACCACGAGACCGATTGCTACCTTTGCTTTGTCAAGACTTCGGGCTTCACTAAGAAAAATAAACATTGTATCGAGTACCCAAATTTCGACACCGCGATACGACCTGTGCTACATTCAAATGAGATCCCCATTCCAAAATTTAAGGGTCTGCCAACTCAAGAATTAGTTGAAGATGTTCCTGAAAATATTGTTATGCACTTTGAGGAGTCAGACACCGATTTTGACCCCAGCGTATTTGAAAGTCAAAACGATCCGCAAAAGTTTAACCAGGCCGAGTTGAATGATCTTGTAAGGGATCTAAATTTGCCAAAAAAGGCTGCGGAAATTTTAGCTTCAAGACTTAAAGAGAAAAACTTGCTTACTTCAAACACATACATTTCATTTTACAGAAAAAGAGAAAAAGAACTTGTTAAATATTTTAGAACAGAGGATAGTTTAGTATATTGCTGCGACATAGTTGGTTTGTTAAAGAAGATGGGGGTTGAGTCTTACGATGCAAATGATTGGCGCTTGTTTTTAGACAGTTCGAAAAGAAGTCTTAAGTGTGTGTTGTTGCATAATGGCAATCTATACGGCTCGATACCGATTGGGCACTCAACAAAATTAAAAGAAAAGTATGAACATATAGAAAAGGTTTTAAATCTTATCAAATATAGGGAGCACGAGTGGATCATATGTGTTGACTTAAAAATGGTTAATTTTCTGCTAGGACAACAAGGAGGGTATACTAAATATCCCTGCTTCCTTTGCTTATGGGACAGCAGAGCCAAGGAAGAACATTATTTCAAACAAATCTGGCCAGCACGAACATCACTTACTGTCGGAGAAAAAAACGTAATTAATCCACCTTTAGTGAGCAGAGATAAAATCATATTTCCTCCTCTGCATATAAAACTAGGCCTCATTAAACAATATGTAAAAGCTTTAGATACGAACGGCGAGTGTTTCAAATACATATCTTCAAAATTTCCAAGTTTAAGTTATGAAAAAATCAAGGCGGGAATTTTCGACGGTCCACAAATAAGAACAATGATTAAAGACAGCAATTTTCCTAATGTCATGAATGAACGCGAAAAAAATGGCTGGTTCTCATTCGTGGACTTGATAGAAAACTTTTTAGGCAATTATAGGGCAGATAACTACGAAGAAATCGCAAAAAAACTTTTAAGGGACTACAAAGAGTTAGGTTGCAATATGAGCATAAAAATGCATTTTTTGAATAGCCATCTTGACCAATTTCCAAGTAATTTAGGTGATGTAAGTGACGAACAAGGGGAGAGATTCCACCAAGATATCAAAATTATGGAGGAACGGTACCAAGGCCGCTGGGATTCCCACATGATGGCTGATTACTGCTGGTGCTTGAAAAGAGACCTGCCATCAACAAGCAAATACGCTAGAAAGTCTTACAAAAAAATTTTTGCCACAGTGAAAGCTTCATATCTGTTTGTTTTTTATTTTAAGTAATTTCTATCGTTATAATGTAATTTTACTGTAGTTTGAACTGCTTGTATTCATGAAACTTGAAAAAAAAATTTAACACACGACTTAATTTTTTAGTCCTAATTTGAAAAATCTGGAAAATGGCACATAGGCTGTCGACAAGAATCAGGACCTGATAGAGCCAAACCGAGTTGAAATTCGTATTCAGCGCACCCAAATTACCTAGAATCAAGTGTCAGATATCATTCATTAAAATACGTGTTGCCCAGTGTAATGTATACAATAATACTGTTAAAAAGATATATCTGGCAACTCAAGCCATTTACAGCCAACTGGCTGATTAGGAGTCTATAATAATGTATACAATGGTATCGCTAAAAAGAGGTATCTGGCAACTCAAGCCATTTACAGCCAACTGGCTGATTAGGAGTCTATAATAATGTATACAATGGTGTCTGGCAACTCAGTCTTCGATTAGAATTAAATGAATACATGGCGCTATCTGGCAACTCAAGCCATTTACGCCAACTGGCTGATTAGGAGCCTATAAAACAACGCCTACTCGGCTGAAGTCTTAATGTGCACTTGGCTCCTGCCAGGTGAACACCTCTCCTCCTCCTTTCTCTCCTTTCTCTTGGGGGATAACGCCGCCTCCAAGTTTTCCTTGTTGCACCTGCAGCATCCCCCCCTTTGGGGGATTTTTTTTTTTGCAACCCCCACCCCCCTTTGCAACAGCCCCACCCCCTTTGCAACAACCCCACCCCCTTTTGCAACAACCCCACCCCCATTCGCAACATTCTTGCACTCTCCCCTTTTGCGGCTATACTACTCCTCAGTTATGGTCAAATTTGGAAAAGAAATAGCACCTGATCACCAGCAATGTATTGCACATGCTATACATCTCGCGGTTTCGGATATCCTGTATTCAAAAACTGCTGAAAATTCAGTTGAAGGGGAAAGTGACACTACCCCTGAAGATGAAGCCATCGAAGAAGATGAACATTCTACACATGAGTTAAGCGAAGATGAGTGTGAAATTTTATGCACTGATACAATTTTTTAGTCCGACATAGATGACGTAATTGTTCTTCCAAAACTTCGAGAAGATTACTTGAAAGTAATAAATAAGGTGAGAAAAATCTGCCGCATATTTCGAAAGTCTACTTTGAAAAATGAGAGATTACAGGATTTTGTCAAAGATGAATTTATTGGAAAGGAAATTAAGCTTATCCTTGACTGTAGAACGAGGTGGAGCAGTCTTTTTGGCCATGATAGAAAGATTTTTGAAACTCAAAAATTGCATTCCAAAGGCCCTCAGAGTGATACGATCAACAGAGACGATTTCAGATGAAGAATGGAATGCTCTAAAGAGCCTCTTTGACAAGCTTCGTCCACTGGAAATTGTTTTGAAGGGACTCTGTCCCGAAGATGCAAATTTGCTCAAAGCTGAATCTTCCATGAAGTTCATTTTGGATAAATTTGAAAGCAAAAACAATCCTTTAGCTTTTGAGCTACGTCAGTGTCTCATTGATCGCTACTCATCGAGAAGACAAAAAGAAGCTGTCACCTTGCTGAGTTTTCTCCACAATCTCGAGGTCTTGACAAATGAATCATCAGCACCGTTCCTTTTTCCTTCAAGACAAGCACTTAAGAAGTATGCGGATCAAACATTTAAGAGGCTTTTTCCAGAAGCTTGCCAGATTTGGGAAACAGACGACCAAGTCCAATCAATTGCTTCGAAACTCGAAGATTCACAATGCAGCTCAGGTGGTGAAGGAAATGATGACGATCAAGTTATGAACGAGTACATGTGTGAGATGAACAAACTGAAAATGAAACCCAAGAAAGATTCTTCTGAGACCTTTGACGTAAACAATGAATTCAAATATTTTGAAGCTACTTTGAATAGAAGCGAAAATTTGGATCGAACGTACGGGGCGTTGCTTACAATAAAAGCCACCAGCGTAGAGTCCGAGAGAGTGTTTTCAGCCGCTGGTTTATTCGTCACAAAGGTTCGATCAAGAATGTCAGATCAGACACTTAATGTTCTTTGTTTTCTCAAGTGTTATTTCAAAAATCAAGTTCGATAATAAACTTTTTAATTCAAATGTTACACATACTTGATTGAATCAATTAAAACCTTATTTCTGTTTAATATTTTGATCATTTACCTCCCTAAAAAGCATACAGAATCCCATCGGTGAAAACCGGTAAAAACCGGCTTTAGGAATATAGCGACGGTGAAAACCGGTTTTACACTTTTCGGTTATTTTCCATTCCCTAATTCCTATACTCTCTTCTTCAGTTCATCCCATATTGCATAATCAAGAGGAGACAAATCTGGGCTGTTGCCAGGCCAATCTTTAGGTTTTATTTAGTCAGGAACTTCTTTGTTTAAATATTCAATTGTAAGGTGAGCAGTATGAGTTTTTGCACCAACTTTCTGAAATGTATATCGATTTGCCGAAGTTTTGCGAGTTTTTGGTAGATGTTTCTCTAATATACTGTTGCAATAATAAACAGCATTCATTTTAACACCGCTTTCAACAAAAACAACATCACTTTTACCCAGTTTTGAGACAGCAGGAAATCATTAGTTTTTTTAGAAAAGTTAACTCGTTGAATTAAAAGTCTTTCCGGTGTTACTTCTCTCTTGGTTCTTGCTGTAGAATACACTCGATTGTTATGAGTGGATAGGTGATCGAATTGAAAATGATTTTTCATCACTAACCAGATTCTTTTGACATTGGGAAATCTTTCAAGAAAAGCTTGACATGCTTCATTCTGTTCATCTTGTTTACTTCACTCAAGATCTGCACTGGATAGCGTTTATAAACTGTCAATTGCAGATCTTCTTTGACAATTCGTTGTATAGAACTTCTTGAAATTCCAGTTTCTGCTGCAATTTCATTTGGTGTCATATGCGTTCAGGCTTTTTTTCCTGACTTAGAACCATTTCCTCAACCATCGCAATATTTTTATCAGTGCGAACTTCTCTTTTTCTTCCACTCCTTTGGTTCTAGCAACACATGCAGTTCTATCAATTTTATGAATATTTTTTCTACACCACAACGAGTCCATAGTTTATTTGGAAACATTGATAAAATTTTTCTGGCACCAATAGTGTTTTTAAATATGTAATTGTTTTATCAATATGAAATCTTTTTGACTATATGAAGGCATTTTTGATGGGTGATTAAATATTTTTGAAAAATCCGCAACAAAGATAAATAAAGTATATTAAAAACAAATATTATAAAGACATATAGAAGTGCTACATACAGGGTAGCGCAAAAGCCATGAACCATAGGCACATTTTAATAATTTGTTTTAATATGTGTTTTGTTCTTTTCAGATTTGTTGTTGAACCTATGGCACAGAAATTGACAATAGATGAACGGATGGAGACAGTTTTAATGTGTGCAAGGCGTGGTAACACACACTGATCAGTTGCTACTGCTTTTAATGACAAACACCCTGAGAGGCCGCCAGTTGTTCAGGAATCAGTTGGAAAACTGTTCACTCGCTTCAAAGAAACGGGAAGTGTTCATGATCGGCCGCGTAGTGGCCAGCCAAGAAGTTCAACCGATGCAGCAACATCACTAACGGTACACAATCACCTCGAAAACAGCCCACGCAAATCCTTAAGAAAGTTATCCCAGGAAACGGGTGTCTCTAGAAGATTCATTCAACGAATTCTTACAACAAATCGTTTCCACCCCTACAAAGTGAAACTCGTTCAGGAACTGCACGGTGGCAGTAGTATGGGCACAAACAGGGAGACAACAAGAATGTGGCAATTGTTAATCAATGTTGCAAAAGTGGGAATATTGGAAGAGTTATGCAACAAAGGAGAGGGGGTTATGAAACAAAGGGGGAGGGGGTTATGCAATGAAAGGGGAAGGGGTTATGCAACAAGTCAATGCTGCAATGGGGGGGTTATGCAACAAGGGGGTGGGTTATCCCCAAGCTGCAATGAAGGGGGGAGGGAACTTTGGGGGGAAAAGGGAGGATGACCTCCCCCAAAGGGGTAACCTTAACCTAAGAGAGGGAGAGAAAGGAGAAGGAGGAGGGTCTTTGGGGAAGAGGATGGGATGTCCTCACCCCCAAAGGGAAACCCTAACTTAAGCCTTAGCCTAAGAAGGAGAAAGGGGTGTTCGCCTGGCTCCAGCCAGACGCATAATGAGAGTTCACGCGAGCGCCCGCTGTCTTATAAGGTCCTAATCAGCCAGTTGGCTTAAGCAGCCAGTCGACTTAGAAGGCTTAATCTGGCTTAGAAGGCGTAAATGGCTTGTTCAGGTGTAAATTTTTAGGGTTGAGTTGCCAGATTGCGCTATTTATTTAAATAAAGCATATATTCTTGACAGTTGGTTTAGAAATCCGCGAGTTGGCATAATCCGCAAGTTGGCTTAACCCGCCAGTTGACTTACAAGACCTAGAAGGCAGGTGTATGTGTATATATTAATTAACTTTTCAGCTGCCAGATTACGCTATTCAGATATTCTTGATAGTTGGCTTAGAAATCCGTCAATCGGTATAGAAGGCGTAACCAGCCATTTGGTATACATATAATTAAATAATAATATCGTTTATACACGGTGAACCAAAAGTAGGTGGACAGTAGGTTGAATACGGTTTGTGTTATATTTATTATAACTATGGTGTTCATTATAACTATGGTGTTTGTGTTATATTATATTAAATATTATAACTAAATTTATTTAAATTTTATTTTGTATTATAGTATACAAAAAAATTAAATATGTATTCTCAAAATAAACGTTACATTTACTGTCCACCTACATTGGTTCACCCTATATATACACAACAAAAGAAGTTAATTAAATAAAAACACATTACATCATTCTGTTTATTTAGACGAATTATTGGAATCAACTTCACGAAATATATAGAAAATAAATACACAATCCTATACAAACGAGAAATATATGCAATAAAAAGTAATAATAATAATATAAGAAATAGGAACGAGGAATATATATATAAAAAAAAAAATAAAAAATAATATAATACAAAACGATGAAGTATAATCATCGAAACAATAGAACAGGATAAATATATATACACAATTATATTAAATAATTAAATATATTGAAAATAAATACATCAAAATACATACACTTTATCTTCTACTGCGCTTAACTAAAACACTAAATTCGCACGTAATTGAGTCTACAGTCACATCATTGTTGCTTTGCACTACGCAATAAACACGATTTAATATTATTTCACCGCGTAAGTTATAGGAATACCTATACTCTATCTAAATGGCCTTCATATCGTTCAATACTATTTTTGTGCCCACGTTACATTCGGTTGGCAAGTTATCTTTAAACACGGCTAGAATACAGTCAAAAGCACGTACAAAAAGGTCATTGTTAGCCAAAACATCATTATTAAATACATGTTTATAAACACTCCTTTCCAATCGAGGGTTTATTCTTACCGATCCGAGCTTTTCAATCGTGAACTCATCTTCATAATGCATACCGGCAGTTGAAATAATCTTCCAAGTCGTAACTGCAGCTGCTCATTATATAAAGAAACAGCTCTTCAGGGTGAACGGTGTAGGTGAGCTCAACCCTGTACCGCTGAAGTATCTTGTACCAAAGTTTATGATATTTCAAAGAGTCTAAACCTTTTAAATAAGCATCCAGCTCGAGACCATTCTCGCCTTGTTCACTTCTACATTCGGTAAACCCATCGAGCAGAGTGTGTATGCATACTCAAGAACCGTATCCAAATAAATCATACCCGTAACACGCGCGTCTAATATAGGCTTCAACTTGCGGAAACCGACGATTTCAAACAACATTCTGTCGAGGATGAAACGGTTTCGCGTAGGGACAAGAACGTTATTATCAGAAGCATTCTTCCACATCAGTCGTATATCAATGCATGGCTGATTGTTATTTATATATAACGTACTAACAATGGCATAAGATGGGCTATCACTAATCTGCTCTCTTCTTGTGCCTACACCTACAGGTATTTTATAATGATCCTCACTCCACTTCTCAACTATCACGAAGATTCTATTCATCTCCTCAACACTTACATAAACAACATTCCGTTTACCAGAGTTTGTTTTTTCTACAAGTCGTTTAGTTAATGGCACCGGTTTTACGCCTGAACATTCACAAATGACTTCATCATGGACACATCGTACACGGCATTAAGAATGCTGCTCAAAGGAAGTTTCATCGTATTCGAGGAGTGCACGTCCACTCGGTTCAAACTCTGAGATGACTATGAGCCACAGGCGAGCGGATCGGCTCGACGGGAGGAGTGAGTCACACCATAAGCTGATGAAACGTGTACATCTTTGTTCCAACGTGAATACTTGTATCCCATTATACTGGGTAGGTGTTTTGAGAAATTTTCCGATACATGAAGCAATACCGGTTTTAATGTTTTATCACCCCCACTCCCCAGAATGCGCACCAGACATTTTCGTTCAGGGGGATTTTCACGAGCTAAACACATTTTATCTGCCCATATTTTCCTCACTACAAACCTCGTCATGATATACTGTATATTAATGTAGTGGTAAAAATACTTATGATTCTCCATGATGACAAGATTTACATTCTCAGCCGTAGGGTACGAGTACTCGGTATGATGCTACATGATATAATATCGTTTGTCACACCACTCATCAACAAGACTCACTAACCATAACCGTTGCTTCTCTTCTGCACGTGTTGTTTCTTCTACTTCACGGTATATGTAACCTTTTATAAAGTTTAGTCCTAAAACATACTTCAATACATCGCTTGTACCAAGGAATCCCGCAATGCTCTGGCCAGAATATCCGTAGAGCATTTGTACCTCTTGTTCCTTCGCACGGTTCAATGTAGCCTTAAAAGTATCAAAGGAGGGTGGAATAGGGAGCCATTCAGTATCCACCATACTTTCACACTTTGTTGAATACCACTTCATAAACGTCGAACACGCACCATTAAAGGTAGCCATTACTATTTTCCGTATACGTGGGAAAATACACATTTGAGATCCAGGGCTTGTAGCGGTCAACTGAACACGCAGGGAAGAAATATACCCAGGTAGTAGCAGGAGCAACGTGACCGATCATACAGGGGGCAGAGCTTAGAAATTTCTCCTGTACATACGCTGGGCGGAGCTTAGAACTTTCGCCTGTACACACACACCACACACACACACACACACATACACACAAAGGAGAAAGTGAAACGTTAATTGAAACACGATTTATTTAATAAACGAATTATTCAAGATATATATATTTACAAATACGTGTAATAAACATATCGTCAAGAATAGACATATATAACAATCAAAGATTAAGGTATCCAAAGGGTACAGGATCATAGGTACCAGGCACCTGGTAACGTTTCCTATAGGTGTTATGGCACACTTTCGTACCCCTAAGTTCCTTCACGCTCCCCAGCGTGAGGATATTGATAGGTTAGAAAGGGTTCAGCGTCGTGCCACGAAACTTATTCCGGCATTGCGCAATAAGCCTTATGAAGATAGGATTAAAGTGTTAGACTTGTATTCACTCGAAACTAGGAGATTAAGGGGGGAGCTTATTGAAGTTTTCAAAATCGTTAATAACATCGATAACGTAAATTTTGACAAATTGTTCACTTTCGATAATAGTAATACTCGCAATAACGGATTCAAGTTGCGTGGCAGACGTTTCATTACTAATATCGCTAAAAACTTCTTTACGTTTAAAGTAATTGATAAATGGAATAATCTTCCCGCGTCAGTCGTTCATTCTACCAGCGTTAATGTGTTTAAGAACCGTCTTGACAGACATTTTAAAAATATTAACGTTGTTTAAAATTAAAAAAGAAAGTTAACAACAGGAGCTCTGGTGGTGGTGCTCGAGGATGAGTCTGTTGACGATGAATGCCAGCTTGTGACATGCCAGCGTGATGCCAGCAATAAAAAAAAAAAAAAAATTAGACTAACACGAATGTAGATGTAGCTCATAGCGTAAACTAACCCACTTTTTGTTTAACTTTACCTACTTTTTTTTTTTCTTATCCTCCTTACTTTGCATGTCTCTAATTCTTTTCCTGCATGTTTGTAGTTTGCATGGTATGACAGTGAGTTAAGACTGTGTTTGCATGGTTTGTAAGCGTTCTTATTTTACTTCTTTTCATCTTTCACCCCTCTCCTATATTCTCCGACTATTTTTCTGACTTGTCGGCAGTGGCCGGCGGATGATGATGGTGAGACTTTTTCCCTCTTTTTCTGAATGAATGTTAACCCACGAATGATAGGTGTTGCTCCTTACTTAACCCCTTATTCTCCTCTCTTCTCTTAACCCCCTACTCTCTCCTTTCTCTCGGGCTAGCCTTAGAGTGGATCTTAGGGTCTTTGTTAGCCTTAGCTTTCTGTAGATCTGTAGATATCCTCCCCCACCCTCACCCGTACCCCATAAGTTTTTGGTCCTGTTGAGACAAAAGAGTCGGCGTATACGATGTCTCCATACTCAGCCTTGATTTCATCAGTTAACTCCCCGAGGAATTCACCAAAAAGAGGCATGTATTCACCCTCCCTCGCTGTGAATATCATACTATCTGTATCGGTGTACAAAACCCTCCGACCAAGAGAATGCAATAGGCCCCAAAGTTTGATGCGTACTTAGGCCGTTGTGAAGCTGGCTACAGGTATGTTTGCAACCCGTGAGGTATCTGTGGCCAATTCGGTATTGTTGTACTTTATTATCTAAGTATTACCTACATTCACGATCTCCATAATCTCTTTATCGGGAGCGTTGGCATAATCTCAGACTTCACTATAACTTTGTGCCAAATTAACGTTCCCTTTGCCATTATTCTGTGCAAATTTTCCCCAAAGACTGTTTAGACAACATTGCACTAAAACGCTTGCCTGGGTTCTTTACAATTTGGGAACGGTCAAGCTGTATACCTTCATGGTCACGGTAACGTTGAATATAAGCCGATTTTTCATCTCCGGTATTAACTCCTCGCGATACCCTGATGCTTCTACCTTATCTTCCAAAAAAGCATTTATATATGGCGTGAAAAGGTTGGGTAGCTTCTGAAACCTCCACACCTCATGTATCTTCAATATCCCGCAGCCATGGCGAACTACTAGGTCCGGCTCAGGGCTTGTATATACACCTCTGATCTTACGCTGGTTGGTTGTATGATTACAATCCCCATTGTTCTACTCTGCGCACTACACGAACAGGGGAAACATGAGCTTGTGATCTATAACGACGAGTAAGATCGGCATCCATAAATCGCGTGGGGGGAACACATCTACGAAAGAAAGGCCGAAATAGTACCCGTTCAAATTTGTTGAGAACACCTCGATGGGACGCAGGTCAGGTCCCACCAGTTTTTCAGGCGCATCTACGGGGTACGGATTGTTCTTCATCACGTAGGGATATAAAGAACAGAAGTCGTAGTAATGGAGTTTCACGCCCTCCGAACAAGCTATCACTGCATTTGAGAGGATCCAGCACCATTGAACGCTTGATCGTGTTTATTTCTTCACGATACTTTCCATCTGTCTCCATCCGTGCGTCATACTCATGCTCCCACAAGACTTTGTGAGTGAACTGGGAGCCTATAAGTTGATCGCGGGTGCGGGTCCATGCAAGACTGTCGGCAGGAGATCTACCGTGGATATCTCCTACGATTCCACACTCAGGACGGGGGCAACCGTGCCACCAGCAACCGTTAAAGGAGTACACAGCCTTCTCACCAGTAGCAGGGTTTTCGCTTAGACCATCAACCCAAAAAACACGACCATTAACCTTAATGGGTACTCTCCCCGTGTTGCGGGCATGCTTTATGTATACACCTGTCTGCTGCTGTATGTGTATGAGCCAGTAAATAGCCTTGTGCACATAACTGCGAGGATTGTTTCTGTGAATGACGGCTAAGGTGTCTTTAGGCATGAAGTTACTCTTGAATACCGTGAAACATAATCAGGCGATCGTAGTTGCGACTTGCAACGGATCGCATTTGAAACGGTCTATGTACATCCTTCTCAAGGCCTAGAAACATACTCTAAGCACGCGCACATCATCCACCCGATAACGTTCACATTCATCGGCTATATTATAAAGATTAGATTAATTAAAACTGTTGTAGTAGCGGTCAAGATCTTCACACTCACTATCACTCATGTTGGTGTAGTTAAAATAATGTTTGGGTGGAGCTAGTCCTACGTGATTTAAAGTTTCGCTTGTATGGAACGTGTAAGGGAAATATCCTTTTGAAACTTCAGCGGCTACGCACATGACCTTGGGTAGCTTTGCTAATTTATAAGGTGTGAATAATAAAGTGTCTTTAAACTGTTCATTACCTCTTATTTGCATCTGTATAAGTTTGTTTCCTCTTTTCAAGGGATCACCTGTAAATATCTCAGATGATTCGTGCTCAAGCAACTCCTTATAAAGGAACTGTGTGTCAAATTTTGCCCCGTTATGGCAAGAATATAAACAGTCATTTTTTTTAACTTGTCCGCTAACTTGACAATATAGGACACAAATAGTTTCACAGAGCTATTGTAGGCAATCGTTTTAAAAACGTTTGTCCGTTTGCCACATTTGTGACACTCATCACACTCGATCTCCATGCACTCATCACAGACAGTTTGACTTACATTTAAATGTGGAATAACCTCTTTGGTTTAAGCGTTCGTGTATGCTTCTATATCGTAGTACACAGTTATACAAGGGCTATTTTTAGGCTTAGCGTCTTTCATGTAATATACATGCTTTACTCCAACCGCCTTGTATTTCTCATAGCATATAGAACAGTGAATTTCATCACATTTATATTTGAAATTCCCCAAATTATCCATCATATGAAACATACCACATTCACAGATTCTCATTTTCGTGCACGTGCCAACTGATTTATGTAGCTCAAAACAGTTATTATTGAGAAGTGTGCGTCTACACACCTCACAATCCCTCTTCTCTGCTTCAACTACACGGCTTTTACATTTGGAGCTTTTACACTGTTCACATACCATGTGGCAATCTTTACAATGTTTCACTATCTCATCCGCAAACTCGATACACCCCTTACACAAATCATGTTGCCATCCATATTTTCGACTTTTGTCATAACTCGGGTAAAGGCCCCTTATATTACAGATGGGGAGATACGTTGTCCCCTGACAGTCCCAAAATAAGTATGGATCTTGTACGATCTCTCACACAGCTTTTAAAAACATACACAGTTCTACGACGATCATCCAGTCCAAATACAACTATTCGAACATTCATTTCCTGTTCTACCCTTCTCAGCTGTTCAGGACCCATATTACAGTCAAACTCAAGTTTACAGTCTACAGTCCAACTAGTTTACGGGCACGCTCCACTACCCTAAGCAACCAAATTTTTGGGGTCCGTGTATTTAGTACAGTAAACATACAAGCTAAGACTACTGCCATAAAACCGCAACCACGGCCGACGTTTATATACCGCCTGTAAATAGCTTCAGAATTGGAGTTAAGCGTATAAGGTGTGGCACTATGTTCCGCAACACGGAATACCCGGTCAATATTTACCGTGAAGTTGTCCATATTGAAGGCTATACTACTTTGAGAGGCTTGCATTATACGGCCTAATATATACTCTATATCTTCAGCTGCCAAGCGTCTGAATGGTATTACTACCCAAAAATCATCTACATCTCCGTCATATGACCCGAACCCGAAGGACAGCCTCGTCCTGACTTCACGTTTGTCGCGATTCTGAAGGGCAAACTCTACAATTCGCTCAACTATGCGTCGCAATCTGTGTTCAACACCATTGCTATACATGGATCAAGGATCAACCCTGACTTTATACCGATTTCTAGTCAAGGCTGGGGTGGGGGTAGCGGTGTGTACCAACTCGAATGTTATGCCATCCTCTACAGAACGAGAAGCTGCTGCTGTTGCTGTAGAGGATGTACCCGGAATTGAACAGGAATAAGGGAGTATATTTCAGGAAGGTACTACTGTGGAGCTTGAACGGACTGGACGTGCGAATACGATGGCACTTCCTTTGAGATGCATTCTCAACGTCTCGTACTGTCTCCGTGACGAAGTCATTGCGCGTGTTCAGGCTTGAAACCGGCACCATTAACTATGTACTTGAAACGATTTGCAGGCAAGCAAACTCTGGTAAACGTAATGTTATTTATTTTAGTGTTGAGGAGATGAATAGAGTCTTCGTGATAGCTGAGAAGTGGGGAGAGGCCCGTTATAAAATATCTGCAGGTGTAGCTACAAGAAGAGAGCAGATTAGTGATGCCACCTCATATGCCGTTGTTTGCACGTTGTGTATAAATAACGATCAGCGATGCATTGATATACGACTGGTGTGGAAGAATGCGTCTGATAATAACGTTCTTGTCCCTACGCGAAACCGATTCATCCTCGAGAGAATGTTTGAAATCGTCGGATTCCGCAAGCTGAAGCCTATATTAGACGCTCGTGTTACGGATATGATTTATTTTGACACCGTTCTTGAATACGAATACAACGCTCTGCTCGACGGATTTATCGAATGTAGGAATGAACAAGGCGAGAATGGTCTAGAGCTGGATGCATATTTAAAAGGTTTAGACTCTTCGAAATATCCCGAACTTTGGTACTTCAGCGGTACAGGGAAGAGCTTGCCTACACTGTTCACCCTGAAGAGTTGTATCTCCATATAATGAACAGCTGTCGCTACGACTTGGAAGATTATTTCAATTGCCGCTATGCAGAGTGAAGCAGAGTTCACGATTGAAAAGCTCGGGATGGTAAGAAAAAACCCTCGATTGGAAAAAAGTGTTTATAAACTTGTATTTAATAATGATGTTGTGGTTAACGATGACCTCTTTGTGCGTGCTTTTGAGTGTATTCTAGCCGTGTTTAAAGATAACTTGCCAACCGAATATAAAGTGGGCACAAAAATACAGTGCGTTCGAAAAGTCTCTCCGCAGTCAACCAACACTTTAAAAAATGTGTTTGACAACAAGTATAGACGAGATGCTCTGTGCCTGGAAAATGATGGAAAACACTTTCAACACATGCTGTACAATCAAAAGGTTATGTAATAAAATCACTAAATCATGAATAAATGAAAACATTGTAGTTTTTCAATTTCCTATGCATTTAACATAGCGCTGCAGAGAGACTTTTCGAACGCACTGTAGTATTGAACGATATAAAAGCCATTTATGTCGAGTATAGGCATCCGTATAACTTGAGCGGTGAAGTATTGCTTGGACGGTTTTACCGTGTAGTGCAAATTAATAACGATGTGAATGTAGACTCGATTACGTGTGAATTTAGCATTTGGCGCTGTAGAACATAAAGTATTTTGATGTATATTTATTTATTTACTTATATATAACTTATATTTCCTCTACTAATATGCATTTGATTATACGTTTCGTATATTATTATTTTCAATATATTTACTTATTTAATATAACTACGGGGCTCCAATAAACCTTAGCCCCCCCCTGCCCATGGCCTAAACCATTAGAGATACAGTAAAACTAAACATACCTTACAAAAGAGAATTTAATCCTGCATTTAATGATAAACAATTAAAACTTGGTGTTCCCGCCATTGGCTTCCAAGACAGCCTGAATTCGCTTTCGGTAGCTTGCCAAAAGTGACGTGAATAGATCTTGATCGTTACGCAAATTTGCTAAAACAGTTTCAATGTGTTGCGTCATTGTATCCTTCGAAAATCGATTTGCTGCAGGTTCTTGAAACGAGGCATTCAACCTTGTCCTTTATAACTGATCCAATGTGTTTACAGACATTCAGGGGCCATTCTTCATTTCCAAAGAAATCGATCCCATGGTTCCGCAACAACTGTTGAGTGGCTAATGCCTTAAAGCAGGGGGCCTTATCGTGCAGAAGTGTGACCTGATCGACATCCATAACATTGTTTGGGTTTCTTAGAAAAGGAATGACATGCTGGGATAGAATAATATCTCGAAAATACTGTCCATCCCAACTCTGACCATTTGGCTTCAGCACCCACATGAGCTTCTTTGCAGTGAACAAAACAAACACACCAACACAGTCTGGACTTTTTAATAATTAATTCGCGATAATGTTCATTGTCATCGATTTCATCTAGTGTTGTGGCCCACACTCGATCATTTTGGTAATTAGGCCGACGTGTTACGTAAACAAAAATTCATCGGAGACAGTTAAATGCATGAAATCATCCACATCCCAATTTTCAAGATAATGGGAAAACTACATTCTGTCATCGATGTTAAGTTGAGTTTTTTTTGGCTTTGGAAGTTCATGCCAAGGCTTTAAACCTTGCCTATGACGGTACAGTCGAATGATGTCACCACTAACGATCTTTCCTCTCAACACTTCGATCTCTCTAGAAAGTTTAGCACAGCTGTTTTTCCGCTTACACGTACCGCTTTCAATGATGTCCTTTGTTTCCTGAGAGAGTAGCAAATTTGGGGGCCCAGATTTAGTTGTATCCATTTCACATTCATCCAAAGTTTTATTCCAATTTCTTTTGACGAAGTCCTCACTTCTTCGCAACTTTTTGGCAACCCATGAACGTGTTATAAAGATGGCTCCAGCATCACGAGCTTCCCGAAATGTTATTGCTCGTATGTGATCTATCACACGTTGCCTCTCCGAATCACCAATTAATTGAGAAGCCATTATATTATCACTTTATCAGCTAGAGTAATTTTAATACCTGCAATAAATAAAGAATTTTATATATTTTTATAATCACTGAAAACTATTTCGATATAAGTAAACATGTAAGCTGCAAATGGGGGGGGCTAAGGTTTTTTGGAACCCCTTATATATATATATATATATTTCCTATGCCAATATATTGATGGTATACTACAACATTTTGTATATTATTGATTATATATTTCTCGTTTGTATTTCTTATGCTATTATTATTTTTGATCATATATAGTCCATTGTATATTTATTTTCTCTCTATTTCTAACTCGCCGGGAAAAAACTCGCCGGACAAAAAACTCGCCGGACAAATGTTTTTGCGAAATACATATACTCTAGTCTAGATCTTAAGATCTTAGCAGCGAATTTTAATGAAAATCGGTATACTAATGTAGTTTTGGTCACTGATTTCAAAAAATAACTTTTTCTGGAGAAATTAAAAACAAACACGTTAAAGCACTTTAAACAATCAATATATGTTTTAACTAGCTTAAACTAGTAACAAAGGATTGTGTTAAATTTATCCAGAGTCACAAACTGCTACTGTTTATGAAAAAGTGCTCTAAGTGTGGGAAAGTGTTCCTTTGATAAAAATACCCACTTCTTTCGTTGCCAAAATTGTCGGTCAAACGGTAACAAGTCCAACTTTACGAAGGATACGTTTTTTGAAGGATCCCGGCAGATCTGTAAAAGTGGCAGAAAAAAATCAAGATTGAATGCCCGGTTAGGTCAATTGAATGCCCCCAGTTAGGTCAATTGTACGCCCTTGTCGGTTGGTTAGGTTATTTCACTTCTCCAGAAAAAGTTATTTTTGAAATCACTGACCAAAACTGCATTAGTATACCGATTTGGTTAAAAACAGAACAATTTAAAAGATGAAGAGTAATTATCTACAATGAATAAAATCTTAAGATCTAGACTAGAGTGTATGTATTTCGCTAAAACATTTGCCCGACGAGTTTTTGCCCGGCGAGTTTTTGCCCGGGGTTTTTGTCCTGGATTCGATCCGATACCTTTATTCAATAACTGGTAGGTAGTTTTCAATATGATACTCTCCTATAAAATCATTGTCTACATTTCAGCTACAATTCATTTATTGCAGTAACGTCATAATGTTCAACATGAACTAAAGCTTTTAACTCGTTAAACCATTAAAATATAATACTTTTAAATTATTCTCCATGTTACTATTTGTTCTTCTATTCGTATTAAGTTTAATCTGTCGTCTGCATAGTTGTCTTTGCAATTCTCTCAAGGTCCGGTAACCACACATTTTTTTTTCGGAATATTTTCGTAATGTGACTAACATTATTTTATCGAAATCAACTAATTTAAACTATACAAAAAAAAGAAGAGAAAAAGGTTTATTTTATTACTTAGAAATGTCAAAAGTTTACCTATATTTAAAAGCAAATCCTATAATTTGAGTAAACTCCATGTCCACATAAAATCTGCCGGCGGTCCGAATCGGGACCGCTGCCCGCCGGTTGCCCGTGCCCTAGAGCAGTGGTTCTTAGGTTCTTAACTCCTGGCTCGCGACCCGAAATTGGGTCGTCAAGTCATTTTCATTGTAGCATTAAATTGTCACTTATCATTTATTTACGTTATCCCTAATCATTTTACCATTAATTATTTATTTTATTATCTATTACGAGTGAACTGTTTGAAGGCATGGGTCGCCGAGCTAGCCCCATGACTAGAATTTGGGTCGCAGCCTAAAAAGGTTAAGAACCACTGCAGAGGATATCTAATATTTTCAACTTTCTACATTTAATAGTAAGGTGCATTGAAAGAAAGGAAAGTACTATATGTCATATTCAAAATCCCAACCATACTATGACAGGCTATACTAAAATACTCAATTAAAATCAATGAATTACTCTTTACCATACATAGTGGCCACAAAGTTCTTTTGCAGTGAAATTACAGCATATCTGTATGTTGCCATTGTTTTTTATGTAAAGGGACTTTGTAGCCACCCTGTACATAAACTGGAGTGAATCAAGCCATATGAGGTTTTCTGAATTATGTGATCCCTTTGAAGTTGCTATTTTATTAGCTATTTAATTAAACCACATTTGAATACAATTTCAGAGGTTTTCATAATGTATGGGAAACATTAATTGCAAGAAATTATTCGTAATAATCAACAGTAAAAATTAACATGAACCTAAAATATGGCAAAAGAATTTTTTTTCCATTATTTTATCACTTTTTGGTTAATATTTTAACTAAAATTACTTTTGACCAATATTCATAATAATAATAATAATAATAATAATAATAATAATAATAAAACTTTTGACGTTTTTATTTTTTTGTCGAAATACCCCGAACCCCCTAAAACACGTTGCATCACTATATATATATATGTGTGTGTGTGTGTATATATATGCGCCTCAGTGGTGTACTGGTTAGCATCGCTGACTACGAATCCATCGGCCCCGGGTTCGAAACCCAGTGAAGGCATGCAGCGCGCAACAAAACCCAGCTGATCATCCTTCCACACAATAAAAATTGGTTCGTAAATAAATGAGTACCCTAGGTAGCCTAGTGGTTAAGATGCTGGGCTGCCTATCGGGAGGTTGTGAGATCGAGTTCGGACGAGGACTTTGTAATTTCTGACCGCCCGTGGTGGGACGTGGTTCCGATTCCACGCTAAACTATAGGTCATAGGTGGAGTGACAAGTTTGACCTTCGTCAGAATGAACAATTCGGGTGGAGACAAAACCAAGGTTAACCAAGGTGTATACTGTACATGTACTCTTATTGTTAATTTTTCACAACAAGAATTATGAGAACAATCCTAATTCTTATTGTTATATCCCTAAAATAAAGAGCGTCAATAGTAAATTACCATTTTTACCCATTAACTCTGATTCTGTAAATAATTCAAATTTTCTTGTAGGGAATACTTTCTTTGGAATTAGGTTAGGTTAATTCAGGTTAACCTGACATACCTAACCAAACCAAAAATAAATCACTGAGTGTATAAAAGCCTGGAGGTAACGAAGTTGAGTTGTTTGATTTTGGAGATTTAATTGAAAATCTAACGCTGGTTAAATTCGCAAAAATAATAATTTTATACGGTAAAAAAACTTTCTCAGCCTTGTTTTATAGACTCCCCCCCCCCCAAGGCTACCTTAACACGAACCAAAGTGATTAAAAACTTGGAAACAAAACAAATATAACCTGTTCGAGCTACAAAGTAAAAAATAAACACAGACGAAAATTTGTGCGTACGTTCCTCTCAAAGTGTTTGCACTTTGCTCTGGAGAAACTCCCATGGTGCCACGTTTACAAAAGATTCTTAAGGTTGCAAACATTTTCTAACAATGATATTAGTAAAGGAATTTATATAATTTTAGTTCTACATTTAACTCCTTTCTGTGATTTATATTAGCCGAAAAGAACATTTAGAATTTAGGAATCTCTGTTTAAGATTATAGATTTGGCACACTGGAGTCGTTTAAGAAAGAAGCCAGATGATCCACTGGGGCATCGAGGCGAGTTATGAAATATTAAAAATTCAAAGATTAATACTTTAATTTATGCAAACAGAATGAAAGGATTAGTACGTTAATTTAGACAAACAATGATATTGTTAAATTTAAAAAAAATTATTTTCCTGTGGAAAACCTTCTCCACATGCCTCCCCTCCCAGAGTTGGAACTAGGGGGTTAGTTTAAATACCCTCTCAAACAAAAGCAGTTGGATGTAATGTTCCATAAGGACAAACGAAATAGTTAAATAAAATACATCTACTTCGTACTTAATCCACTATATTTATTAGTTAAATTTTACACTAAAATCGATACTTATGCACAAATGAACACTTATAATTAACGGTCACTTGTGTGTCCTTGAACAATTGGAGTCTGATTTGATCTAGGTCCACTTTTTGACACTGGTCTAAGTTCACCGTGTGCATACACTTTTAAATCAAACGCGATTTTTATCAACTTTATGAGAACAAAATTTGAGAGAAATGAATTTCAATGAACTATTGGAAAAGTACTTAAGTGAAATTGATACGATTTCTGCAAGGTTTAGAACTGATATGGGTCGTTTGAGAACTTTTTCAGAACTTTGGAATTGACTAAACTTTATAGTGTGGAAGGTATAAAATTTCAAGGTATTGTGCAGTGAAAGGTAGGGCATGATTGCACGGGTATCGCCTCACATTTATATAGAGTACGTGTGGTGGTAGCTCTGGAACTGGAAGTACGGTTAAAGAAACAATTTGTAATTGGGGTAAACCGACATTATGATTACTGTTCTTCGTTTCGTGTAGTCGGTCCTTTTGGAGCTATGCGAGTGACCTAGTGATGGAAGTTCCGCTTCTGAAATCAAAGTGGCAGATGGGGCCAATCTTGGAGATAGCCTTGAAGGGCGATGGCCTATCGGGCTGCGAGATAATAGGGATAAAGAAGGGTAAGAAAGGATTTGAAACACAGATTAAGATGACAAGAACGAAGAAAGCCGATGAATTCTGAACATAAGTATTCCCAAAACTGTTTTATGGGGGATAGAAAGGAACATTTAGAGGAGGAGAAGGAAGGTTATGGTCAATGCCGAGGTTCTCGGGAAGGAAGATAAGTCTTCTGTTTAGTAGGAGAAAGAGAAGACTTTGTGCAGGTGTCTGAACTGGTACTGCAAAATTTCGATTTCCAAACCTTCTGATTCGAAAGAACAGAATCGAATGAACGTTGTCCTCTAGAGCGATGCAAAGATGCATCACTCCCTTTGGTGGGAAGAGAAGAGTGGCCATTATCTTCCGAATTCGTTAAAGACGCGTTGTAGGCGCTTGGCAAGATTTGAACCTCATTAAGACAATGAGACTCGAGGTCATAAGCCGAGCTTGCATCATGTCCGAGGAACATAGGCGAGTTCCCCGTGACCTCACGTAAATTTGCAGAAGGGGGGTCCTTCGGAAAATTTTCCTCATCAACAACTTCCCTTGTGATGTTTGGGACAGTTTCTTCATAGAGCGCTTCCGTCGTGGGGTTTGAGACAGCCCTCTTCATAGTGCACTTCCCTCGTCGTACTGAGGACACCCAGCGTATCGTGCATGCTACACAAACTAACTGGATGGACAAGTGTATTCGGTGCTTGCCTTTCAGTACGAAAAACTTCCGACGGCGTAGTAGGTTCGGGTTCGCTCCCAGCACCTGTATGCTTAGTCTCGGAATTGGGTGGAAAATTCTCTACCTTTGAAAACAGAATCAAATCATCTTCCTTAAATAGGAATTCAAGCGAAATGACCAAACCGGAACCCAAAGGAGATGAGTCTTCAGATTTATTTGGAATAACCGAAACTCTAGGAACTTCAAGTTCCTGCCTAACTGTAACCGAAGGGGTGACTCGCTCTCGATGGAATCACAGGGGTCTACTGTGAAGACATTCGCGTATTCTTGCTCAAAATTACCAAAGGTATGTTGGCTTTCTAGTTCCTCGTTCGCCGGAACTGGAACGGAACATTTGACGATTGATGAAGAATCTTCCCCATCTAATAGCAGTTCCTCTTTATTCTGAACTGGTTCCAGGAGTCATTCGGGCTCTCTGAAACAATTCTTTCACACTCAGTCGAAAAGAGCGAAGAGTAGGGGGTGACAAACATAATCGAAAAGTGGGTTCTCTCCTCGAATTAGGCCTGCTTCTCGATCGGCCACATACAAATTGTGCGTAATAAAGAAATTTAGACCCAGGATTAAATCTCCATCCCAGTCTCCTTCAGATATGACCACAAATGGGGTCAGATAAGGTAAGGGACTGAATCAAACTCAATAGGAAGAATAATTTCTCCGGTATTCTATTCTTCCCAACCATCATCAATGCAGGTCAAGCGAGAACGCAAATCGAAATTTCACGTAACCGTCTTAAGTAACTTCTTGTTTAATGTAATTCGCCTGACAGCAGTCGTCAACAAGAGCCAAAACCGTTTGGTTGTTGACAGAAGTTTTCATGAAAATTTGTGAGCTCTCGTCAAAAAGCACCATTTCGTGAGCCCAAGAAGGCGTTTCCAAAACATACGAACATACTTCATCTGCGTCATCGAGGGTTTCGCGCGGGGCCCACAAAACTTTCGACCATCTCGTCTTCATAAATCTATCCATTTTCTTCGAAACACGACAAAGGAAAAGAAAAGTGGACTTACAAACGAGGAAGGCGAAGCGAAACAAAGAAAAGGAAAAAAAAAAAGAAAACTTATCCCTAATATCGTATATACCACATTCGTGAAACGAAAAAACTTAAGCGTGACATTAGCTATTTTGATTTAAATAAACACTTCATAAAGTCGTCCCAAACGAAGATGCAAAACTTGCCTGTCGATTTCGACATATTATTCGAAATGTATAAACTCATTTTAAAAATTCCATAAATCTACCATATACTTTGCAGAAACAGATTTTGTTACAAACAATAAAATATATAATTCACCTATATATTTATATACACAAATACTGTATGCAAAAAGACACAAACCTGTCAATTTCTTTCCTCTTACAAAAAAAAAAAAGAACGTTGAATGAAACTGACTGACTGGAAACTGACTGTGTTGATCCTACTGGGTTCAACAACTGGAACTGATTACTCTGGGGGCTGATTTCTGGGGCGGTTGTCCCTCTGGATGCAACCGACTGACTGAACTGCTATAAACTGGAGTGGGTTTCCTATCTACTCTATCTAAGAAATACACAAATAATGCACAACAATTTGTCTAACGGGAAAAATTTGAAAAAAAATTGAAACAAAATAAAAAAATGTAAAAAACGTAAACATAATTTCACTTGAATGTACGTGAAGGTAAGGTAATATTATGATTGGTACATTAAATAAAATTATTCTATGCTAACTATAATAGTGGAAATGACTGTTTCAATAAAAAGAAATGTATCACTGGTGTATGGAATGTTCACTGTGTTTTTTGTTAATTCTGGCTTCATACTAATTATTAACTGTTAATAATACTGACTTCTCAAATGTTTAGTAATTACTTTGAAAAAAGGATCTGTACTTAACAAGATTCCTACGGCGAAATCTTTGGAGACGTGTCCTGAAGACGTGTCTTGTTGGTCACTTGTTCCTGGATGAAGAATGGGCGTGGAGAACTTGGAGTCGTGACATACCGGTCGAATGATGGCTGTGAAGAACTGGAAGTCGTGACACGCCGGTAAACTGAATGTTGGTTCTAGCTTCAGGGTCTGGAAGACTGGAAGAATCCTGGTTGCAGAGGTCTCCAGTTGTTAACCCCTCCTTCTATGGCCTTGGTCGGCTCGAAGTTGACGGAGGTTCTGGTTAGGTGGCAGCAACGGATTTGTTACTCTGGAGTAACTGGTACGTATAGGGAATCGCAGTAGTCTCTCTTATACTACTCTCCGATTTCTTCTTGTAGTGGATTGGAGGATTCTCTGAAGCTGATTAATTTCTCTGAAGGTTCCCCAATTCTTCTTGTAACGTATCTGGAAATTATGGTTTCTCTATTTAAGACTAAGTTCTCTGAAGTGAGCAAGACTAGGAGAAGATAAAGACTTTCTGTTACTGTAGTTTACTGCTAAAGTGTTACAAGTAATGCTCAGCCTCTAAGTTAGAACAGTCAAATCAGAAAAACAATTTGAAAAATTACATGAGTTTACATACCCAAATTTTGTGGGCATCATTATTATTTAATGTTGACTTGTTTTATTTTTATTCTCAATAGGCTGCATTATTTTGCAAAATATTTGAAGATATGGTAAATATTTAAGCTTTGGCAACGTCTAAACAGATAAGCAAGATATTTGAAGATGAAGCCATATTTTTATTTTAAACCACATATTGACAGATCTGATGTTATCATAATCTGCCGAGTTAACTAAAAATGGAAATTGAAATATGCATTTTATTATGAATTACACTTAAACATGCATATGAACAAAAATTAAAGGATTAAGATTTAAAATTAAACGTTAAGCAAGGTTTCATTATTAAGCTAAATCTAAAAAAATTATTAAGTCATTTTAAAAAGAAACAATTCACCAATTATTTGGCAGAAATAAAACAGAAAGCAAATCAAAAATTTATCCAAACTCGCGTCAGCGAATATGCGATTTTGGTCTCTATGTAAAAATGAATATATGAATATAAATGTATACGAATATAAGTTTTATATGAATATCATGAATATAAGGATTATATAAATATAAAGATTATATAAAGATAAGGATTATATAAACATATATATAAACGGCAGGACTCATGGATAGCTTGGATAATCGGGTTGGTTGATTTTTTTAATTCTTTGCATTAGACTGTATTGAGCTTACATAAATTACGGGGGTAATTTATGTAAGCAGTGCCGTAACAAGGGCGAGGCGAGTGAGGCACTTGCCTCGGGTGCGCAAAGCTGAGGGGCGCAGAAAAACTATAAAATATGTATCTACTATCCCAAGCACGCCATGCCATGAGGGAAAGGGCGCATTTCTATAAATTTTCAGTACTTTTCACTACTTTATTTTCTGTTTTCCATGCATGCTATTCGATCAGCGCTTTTCCAAACCGAATACTGCAAATCAGAAAATAGGATTTAATGACTGGAAAAATTTAAACCGTATTGTAGAACGAAAATTCAACTAATCATCGTGAAAATTTTTGTAAATGTAAATCCTTAAAAAAAAGACTATTGTGCGGACAATGTATCGATGATGCACTACAGAAAGCTAATGAAACTGATAAACAAAAATGGAAACATATTCTGAAAATAGTTCTTGATGCTGTGATGTTTTGTGCCAAAAACAATTTACCACTTAGAGGATCGTGTAGTGTTATAGGAATAGGGGGGCCGCAAGTATAGGGGCTGCGCAATTTTATGATCTTGCCTCGGACGCAAAATTAGCTAGTTACGGGTCTGTATGTAAGAGTCTAAAAGACCTGTTGTACAGCAAATTTAGAGTTCTGCCAGAACCTTTTTTATAATTCACCCAGAGTTGCTGTCCGTATATATTACTGCAGAAAGTACGAAAGAGTGTGTCTTTAGCTTCACTTGTACAGAACCGAAAGTTCCTTATAGTCATATTCGCTTTAGCACAAAGGCTTCGAGATTGTTTTCTTATATCTGAGTCATCACTCAAGGAGCTGGTGATAGTTTGACCCAAATACTTAATTAAACTTTTTGTACTTCCTCAATTACTTCACCTCTCATTTTAAACCTAATGTCAGCTGGCTGATTATATCTTTTAGGATAAAATTGCATAACCTTATTTTTGTAACATTAAAATGAATATCATGTTTCTGCGAATACACTTCGCAGACTTTTAGTAGCCGATCCACATCTTTAACAGAGGGACTTATTAACACTATATCTTCGGCATAAACTAAGTTATTTATCCTTGTGTTATCTATACAACATCCCACTGTTGCCTCATTAAGTGAAGCAATTAATCCGTCAATATACACATTAAACAGCATAGGGGAGAGCAAGGAGCCTTGTCTCACCTCGCAAGAGGAACCAAAACATTCGGCTAGTACATTGCCCCACCTAATGGTGAAAGATTGGTGGGAATACCAAAATTTCAATAAATTTAATATGTGCATGGGAACCATCTTGTCTTCTAGTTTTTTAAATAAAATATTGTGGTTCACTATCATATGCCTTACTTATATCTAGGAAACAGCTATAAATAGTTGAATTACTGTCAATATATTTAGATATTGTTTCTTTAAGTACATAGATACACAGGTCAGTTGAGTGGGACATTTTAAAACCAAACTGATTAGTTGATGTCCATAGGTAATCATTTAATCGGAGTAACAAGAGTAATAATAGAAGAAGAAAGACAAAATTACGATCCAATGTTTTCGAGACGCCTGGACAGTGGACACACTGCGTTTGAAAGATTGGAGGTCATAGACAGGGGGAAAGATGGACTGAAGAAGGTTGGTCCAGAGTTGACCGTTAAGTAGATGAAAGATTGAGAATACCAATTAACACTTGGATAATAGAGTTGGAGAGAAAAGGAATTAGAATGTGTCGAAAGTCTGGAACTGCATCATCTCCTTAAAGGAGGAGGCAGGCAGTTAGCTAGTGCAGTTATAATAGCAACAGTAAAGAGAGAGGGATTGCAGATAGTCAGTAAGAGGTGGGGAACTGATGAGACGAAAAGCCCTTGATTCCACTCGGTCAAGTAAAGCTGTGTGGGTTGACCCATTCCACACATGAGAAGCGTACTCCATATAGGGGCGGACAAAACCCCTGTACAGAGAGAGCAACGAATGGGGGTGAAAAAACTGCGGAGCCGGTACAGAACACGCAACCTATTAGAACCTATTTTAGAAAGATTATAAGTGATTTTCTGGGAAAGATCATGAGAAAAGGAAACATCAGGAATGTTAAGAGAAAACGAAAAGATTGAGTTGTGTATTGTTGAAGATAAGGGGATAGTCGTGTGGAACATTGTGACGAGAAGACAGATGAAGGAACTGAGTTTTTAAGACACTGAAAGCCACAAGGTTTTCTCTGCCCCAATCAGAAATAGCAGAAAGATCAGCGGTCAGGTGCGCCAAAGGCATGGAGTGACTGTTGAGAGGGACGCTTTTTTGAAGCGGGTGAAGTGAAGAGTGAAATCATCGCCATAGGAGTGCGACTTAAAAAATTATTAATAAATAAAAGGAGGAGAGTAGGTGACTGGACAGAACCTTGAGGAACACCACTATTAATAGCAGCTATAAGATCGTCCAGACAGTAAATCAGAGATGAAGGCACAGACAGAAGGATAGAAACCGAAGGAGGACAGTATGGAAATTAAGGATTTATGCCAGACTCTATCCAAGTCTTTGGATATGTCTAGCGCAATAGCAAAAGTTTCACCGAAATCCCGAAAGGGGGATGATCAAGAGTCAGAGAGATATGCAAGAAGATCGCCAGTTGAGCGTCCCTTCGAGAACCCATACTGTCGATCTGAAAGAAGATTTTGAGTAGAGAGGTGTTTAAGAATCTTCGTATTCAGGATAGATTCAAAAACTTTAGAAAGGCAAGAAATCAAAGCAATTGGACGATAGTTGGAGGGTTGAGAGCGGTCACCCTACTTTGGAACAGGATGAATGAAACTGAACGCACTGAAGCAGTAATCATTCCATGAGAAATCACAGACGTACTACCTAAGGACCTCCCAATCTGCGGCGACAAAGTGCCAAAGGCTCTTCCTCTTGGGAAGACCAAACGGCCGAACTGGAGCGATGGGACAGGAAGCAGATATAAGATCGCTGTCGTAGGAGCCCATCGGATAAAAAACATTTGACAGAGTGAGAAGGACAAGTTGTAAGAAATAAATCCAGAATGTTGGTTCTATCTCCAAGGCGGTCGAGCATACAAGTAGGGTGCTGTACAATCTGCTCTAGGTCATTCAGGATAGAGAAGTTCACCAGGGTTGTCAGTAAAATGGCAGGAAAGCCAAAGGTAGTGCTGAACATTTAAATCTCGGGAAATAAAGCTTTCAGATAAAGGAGAGTGGGACAGAATGTATTTCACTTTGCAGAATCCGTACTGACGTCTTGAAAAACGATTGTGAGTAGAGGGGTGTTCAACCCTTTAGCGCCCAATGTTACTTTACTGATTTTGTTTTGGCTAACGCCAGACGATTTTGTTCAGTCTCAGGAAACATCTCTGGTCGCTAAAGGGATATCCCAGGATGTACATAACGCATTGGGCTAGTGTTACTTTTGCGCTGTAGTATTACGGCTTTCCATTTCATGCCGGGCGCGTAGTGTCGACCTGAGTTACTCATGCATTTCACACCCCTCACAGTTTCTAAGAATCACAAACGGGACCTTTCTTAGCGATACTTTAAAACTTGGTGCATCAAGTTTTAAAGTATTGACAACAAACATCCCCGATTTTATGATTCTTAGAAACTGTGAGATTTGTTTGCGCTGAGAGACACTGACTGATGCACATTGTGCTGGTATGGCGGGAGGGACCCACGAATGTAAACACCTCCAAGTCGCGGTTAAATCCGTGTCACGATCACGGATAAATGCATGAGAGTAACAATTAGTAGGTCATGTTAACTCAATTGACGACCGTGAATCACGGATAACTGCATGAATAAAATGTGCATATATATATACAACGATGCTTTTCCACGCGTCGTTCTCTCTTCACACGAATAAAAAGAATAAAATGTTGTTTTGAAGGCACTTTGTATAAGAGTTGAATGAGAAAATGCTGGGGTGCTGGATTCTCCGTTAAACTGTAGGTTTAGGGTGGGCTGAAAAGTCTGACCTTCGTCAGAATGAGCAATTCGGGTAGGTCCGAATAAACTGTAGGTCTAGGGTGGGGTGAAAAGTCTGGCCCTCGTCAGAATGAGTAATTCGGGTAGGTCCGGAATCTCCGTTAAACTGTGGGTCTAGGGTGGGATGAAAAGCTTGACCTTCGACGGAATGAGCATTTCGGGTACTTTTTGTCTTTCTTGGAATAAAAAGAAATGTTGTTTTGAAGGCATTTTGTATAAGAGATGTATGAGAAAATGCTGGGTGCTGGATTCCCGTTAAACCGTAGGTCTAGGGTCGGGTGAAAAGTTTGACCCTCGTCAGAATGAACAATTCGGATAGTGCCGGATTCTCCGTTAAACTGTAGGTCTAGGGTGGAATGAAAAACTTGACCTTCGTCGGAATGAGCAATTTGGGTATTTTTGTCTTTCTTGGAATAAAAAGAAATGTTTTGAAGGCATTTTGTATGAGATGAATAAGAAAATGCTGGGGTGCTGGATTCCCCATTAAACCGTAGGTCTAGGGCGGGGTGAGAAGTTTGACCCTCGTCAGAACGAACAATTCGGGTAGGTCCAGATTCTCCGTTACTGAAGGTCTAGAGTCGGGTGAACAGTTTGGCCTTCGTTAGAATGAACAATTTGGGGTAGGTCCGGGTTTGTATATTATTATTTTTTATTATATATATATATATACAGGGTGAGTCAAAAGTAGCGCCCGATTTCTGTCAGTTGATTGTTTGTTTGCCATTTGTATTACAGTGTACAAGAAGGTAGAAATAAATGAATGACATGTTTATCCAACCATTTATTCGGGGGAATTTATTACGGAACTGTACCAAGCTGTTTTACTTGCAATTTTCAAAGTGCCCTCCCTCGTGATCGATGCACAATTGCAGCCGAGCAGGCACAGAGTGGCACACACGCCTGCAGAGTTCGATATCAATTTCCTCAAACTTTGCAGTGATTTGAACCTTCAATTCCTGAATGGTACGAGGCTTTTCACGATAAACAAGGTCTTTCATGAGCCCCCCCGAAGAAAGAAATCTGGAGGTGTAAGGTCTGGGGAGCGTGCCGGCCACTCGATCGGACCGCGGCGGCCGATCCACTTTCCGGGAAAGTTTTTATCAAGCCACTGACGAACATGACGTCCATAATGAGGTGGAGCTCCATCTTGCTGGAAATAACAGTCCTGATCTTGTACCCTGGGCCAAAAGAAGGTTTGCAGCATATCCAGGTAAATTTCTGCAGTGACAGATCCCTCAAAGAAAAAGGGTCCAATTATCCCTAATGGAGATATGGCTACCCAAACTGTCACGCCAGGTAAATTTACCTCCTTCTCAACTGTCACTCTTGGGTTCTCCGCAGCCCAGTAGACACAATTGTGTCTGTTAATTGTGCCGTTAAGCTTAAAACATGCCTCATCTGACCAACAGATGTTGTCTAGCATTGTGTCCTCTTCGTCAAGTTTAGCTAAGAACTCTTCGCAAAATTGAAGACGGCGGTCGTCATCTCCATCATGAAGGGCATGCAGTAAGCGTGGAATGTAAGGTTTCCATTTTTTCTGGTGAAGGATACGGATAACACTTGATTGGCTCACTTCCAACTCTGCAGATAAACGGCGAGTTGACTTTTGCGGACTTTGTTCCAGTCTCCTGATGGCTTCTTCAGCCTTAGCTACATTCGTTGCCGTTTTCGGACGACCGGACTTCTTTGCAGTGGCTACCGACCCTGTTGCTTCAAATTTCTCGACAATCAATCGTATGTTTCTTCCCTGGGGTGGGTTAATATCGAATTCCTGTGCCAAACGGCGTGCCGCCATCGTTGGTTGTTCATTACATTTGTAGTAATGTTTCACGGCCGCAATGCGTTGATTCATTGAAAGGTAATTCATGGTTCAATTTGGTGCAAATTCAGTAACTTTCCAATCTCTCAGCAATAACCTGCAAAACAAAAACAAAAATAAATAAACTAAGAAAATTAATAATCTGCAAGACAATTATTAACAACATGACTTCCCAGAAAGAATCTGACAGCCAAAAAAACAGAAATCGGGCGCTACTTTTGACTCACCCTGTATATATACTGTATATATATATATATTCCTCGTTCGTAATTCTTATGCTATTATTATTTTTTATTGCATATATTACTTCGCTTGTACAGGATTGTATATTTGTTTTCAATATATTTCGTGAAATTGGACCCAATAATTGGTCCAAATAAACAGAGTGATGTGATGGTGTTTTATTTAATTCTTTGGATGTACAGTGTATATAAACGTTATTATTATTATTATTTAATTATACCAAATGGCTGGTTAGGCCTTCTAAGTCAACTGGCGGTTTAAGCGGGTTTAAGCCATCTGACGGATTATGCCAATCCAATAACTCGTCTTAGTAAACAGAGTGATGTGGTGGTGTTTTATATAATTCTTTTGGTTGTATATAAACGTTATTATTATTTAATTATACCAAATGGCTGGTTAGTCCTTCTATGTCAACTGGCGGGTTAAGCCAACTGGCGGTTTAAGGCAGCTGACGGGGACAAACGTACACAAATGCACGTACACCCCCGACTAGGATTATGCCATTCCAATAATTCGTCTAAATAGAATGATGTGGTGGTGTTTTATTTAATTCTTTTGGTTGTGTATATAAAAACGTTATTATTATTATTTAATTATACCAAATGGCTGGTTACGCCATCTATGTGAAAAAACTATATAGGGCTATGGGTTGATTGCCTGATACCCTCATCCGTTGGAAATTTCCAGCAGACTTCAGTGGAGAGTTAACGACAAAAGCCCTACGTTTTGTCGTTAGAGAATTATGTATATGTAGGTCTTCAAAGGACCTCTGTTTATTTGCCTTCGGTATTTGCGCTGCCTAATGGTAAAGAAAGGAATTGCCTTACCTTATTATTTCGTTGGGCCTCGCTTCAGTTTCGATATAGGGAGCGACGATCTTTTCGATGTAGGGCCGTGGTACGATGGAGCTACACAATGAGTTGACTCGATGTAACTAATATAGGCAGTCACTATTTAAACACCTGAAGGAACAGGCTTATCCTTCTTATAGTTATTAAGTTTTCTATCAAGAGGACCTCACTCAGAACTTATAGGAAGACAAAGCACATCTTCCTTGCTTAAAGCATCGCTGTAACATAAGCAGCTCCGAGCGAGCCGATATTATATAATCTTCGTATTTTTATTATTTGCTGATTTCGCAAAGGTCGTTGACTCTTCTCTCGATGTAATTTTCATGAATCGGCAGTGGAAAATTTTGAACACGAAATAATAAAAAAAATTTTCTTGTTGTTATGCAGGCCCGATGCCTACATATGGGTTCTATGTATGTATGCCAATTATTTCATTCCCAATAGGCTATGTCGCCAATCCCGAGGCAATTTTGTATAGATATTTAATTCAATTAATTAATAATTTATATTTAATTAAGAAGTAAAGGTACCACATACGATACCATGTTGTAAACGTGTATAGTTTTTCCATATACTGGGGGGGCCGGAGAAAAATTTGTATGTTATAGATTACATTTTTTGACAAACTGTGTAAAAACATGTAAAATGGATTAAAAGGAATGAAGTAGGAATTTAGGAAGAGAAAGGTTACTCAAGACCTATTTAAATACAAAAGTTCAAGAGGCCAACTTCTCAAGTTTAGTTAAAGTTATGTCAATCAGTTTGACTCCCCTTAGGTATAGGAAATTTATGGAATTAAAGTAAAGTTATTAAGCATTTTAACTTTGCTCATTATTTGTGTAAATTTTATAAGTCACCAGTTTTAAATGCTGGTTTACTAATGTTGTTTTGGAGTTTTGTTATGTTTTGTTTTGTTAACGATTTATGTTTTAAAGTGACTTCTACGTTGGTGAGTTAATTGAAATGTACTGTACTTCCATGTTGTGTTGTTTAGTTAAAAGAGTTCGTACTGTATTCAAACCTCCTACCACTTCAGACTAGTCAATACCCGTAGTTTTAGTAGAGTAAATGTTACTCCTCCACAGCTAGATCTGGAGGGTTTGGGGCTTTGAATCCTGTACTGTTTTTGTGTTGTTTGGTCTCTGGCCATGGGAGGCCATAAGACCGTTGTTGTTTGGCCCACGGCCAAGGGAGGCCATAAGACCCTTGTTGTTTGGCCCATGGCCAAGGAAGGCCATAAGACCCTTGTTGTTTGGCCCATGGCCAAGGAAGGCCATAAGACCCTTGTTGTTTGGCCCACGGCCAAAGGAGGCCATAAGACCCTTGTAATAGTTTGCCCTATGACCAAGATAGGCCATAAGGGCCTTATTGAATAGTTTTGGCTATGGCCAAGGGAGGCCATCAGCCCCTTGTTGAATAGGTTGGGCTATGGCCAAGGGAGGCCATCAGCCCCTTGTTGAATAGGTTGGGCTATGGCCAAGGGAGGCCATCAGCCCCTTGTCGAATAATTTGGGCTGTGGCCAAGGTAGGCCATCATCCCCTTGTTGAATAGGTTGGGCTATGGCCAAGGTAGCCATAAAACCCTTTAGAGTAGAGTAGTTTGGGCTATGGCTAAAGTAGGCCATAAAATCCTTTAGAGTAGAGTAGTTTGGACTATGGCCAAAGTAGGCCATAAAACCCTTTAGAGTAGTTTGTTTGTATGTGCCACTGTATAACCATATAATTTTTGGCACAAAATTATGTGCACAAAATCAGAGCGCAGCAATAAAAGCTTTTACTCTCCGATCCTTGGTTATGTTCAGACAGGTTGTTGTGTTTGACACATGGAAAGAGTACAGTGTGTGTGTGTGTATATATATATGTTTTTTGCACTCCTCTGAATCCAGTTGGTCTTCAAAACTTGGATTCACCACTCCAGTGAAGTCAATACCCGTAGTTATGATTGAGTAAATGTTGTGTGTCCTACAGGTAGGTCTGGAAGGTTTGGGGTTTTGAAGGAATCCAATCTGTTTGCAAGGAATGTATGTCTGTTAATGAAATCTGTTGAGTGATTCTTCCTTAAAAGAAGAATTGGATGCTTGGAGCTGTAATATATATATTTATATGCTGTATGTATGTGTGTAAACGTATATTTTGTTGTAGGGTTTTATTTTTGAGTATTGTGTTAGGCTAACCAATTTGGCTGAGTAAAGATCCTCAGATGTTGCATTTGAGACCCTTATATCAAGCCTTGTCTGTTTTATGCCTATATGTGAAATAGGACTTAGAATAGGTTACGCCAATATGTCAAATAGGACTTAAAATAGGTTGCGCCTATATGTCAAATAGGACTTAAAATAGGTTGCGCCTATATGTCAAATAAGACTTAGAATGTGTTACGCCTCTATGTCAAATAGGACTTAAAATAGGTTGCGCTTATATGTCAAATAGGACTTGGAATAGGTTGCGCCTATATGTCAAATAGAACTTAGAATGGGTTGCGCCTATACGTCAAATAGGACTTAAAATAGGTTGCGCCTATATGTCAAATAGGACTTAGAATGTGTGTGTTAGGTGGTTGTAGGTTTGAATAAATTTGGTTTTCTTGTTGTTATGTAGGCCCGATGCCTACATATGGGTTCTCTGTATGTATGGCAATTATTTCATTCCCAATAGGCTATGTCGCCAATCCCGAGGCAATTTTGTATGGATATTTAATTCAATTAATTAATAATTTACATTTAATTAAGAAGTAGAGGTACCACATACGATACCATGTTGTAAGCGGGTTAAGCCAGCTGACGGATTATGCCAATCCAATAATTCGTCTAAATAAACAGAGTGATGTGATGGTGTTTATTAATTCTTTTGGTTGTATATAAACGTTATTATTTTTTAATTATACCAAATGGCTGGTTAGGCCTTCTAAGTCAACTGGCGGGTTAAGCCAACTGGCGGATTAAGCCAGCTGACGGATTATGCCAACTGGTGGAGAACCAACTGTTAAGAATATATGGTTTGATTAAATAAATAGCGCAATCTGGCAACTCAGCCAGTTAAGCCAACTGGCCTGATTAGGATCTTATAAGACAGCGGGCGCTCGGATGAACTCTCACTATGCGCTTGGCAGCAGCCAAACAAACGCTCCTCTCTCCTTCTCCTTTCTCTCTTAAGTTAGGTATACCCCTTTGGTGGGTGAGGCCGTCCCACCTTCTCCCCAAAGATCCTCTCTTAGGTTAGGTCTCCCCAGCTTGCTGGGGGAGTTCATTGCAACTTTAGGGATAACCCATCCCCATAGTTGCATAACCCCCTTGTTGCATAACCTCTTGCAACATTCCCCTCCCCTTTTTGCACAGTTTGCAACATTGATCAACATTTGCAATTGCATTGCACTCTAACATTTTGCGCCCATCCTACTGATGTGTGCAGGTCTTGGCAGGTCATACTTGTGTAATTCTCGGGAGAAAAAGTCAAGCATATCGTCAATCGGCACTTTTCTAAACAATGAACAAACGTCAAAACTGATTTTTGGGATGGCTATGGGTAATCCCTTGTCGCCCCTCCTCAACAATATTTATATGGAGTTTTTCGAAAAATATGTATAATATGGTATGAACAATAAAATAAGCACACGAAAACCCAATTTATAAAGTATACAAGTTAATTTAGCGAAGGGGCATTCCAAAATCAAATCCTTAATTGTAAGAAATGTGTTTTTATTTCATTATGCCAGAAAAATAATAAACAGACTTTGAAAAGTAAGAAATTATGAATTTTTTAGAGCTTTTACTTTATTTCTTATCTTCATGCATGACTTTTGATCCGTTTTTATCTAAAGTTGTAAAAAGGAAATGCAGGAAGAGCGTAAAACATTCTCTAAATTACTTTTTATTACCAGCAAGAAACATGCGCGCGTTTCACAGGAGACAACAATTTCCCTTCGTCCGATCCTCGCAACTTATAACACCCCTAATTAGCTTATTGCCAAGTCTTTTGTTCTTTTACTCGCAAACCTCTTAACGAACAAATTCCTATTCTGTTGATTCAGTCTTACAACAGGATCCCAATCATTTTATGGTTAGCTTTGATGTTTAATTACTGTTTATTGATGTTTCTCTTCACGAAACAGCTGACGCTATTTTAAATAAACTTTTGCCTGAACCAGTCATTAATTTCAATGATGTTTATCGTTCCACTTTTAAGAAACTTCTTAAATTTGCTGGTTTGGGCACGCATTTCTTATTTAACAATAAACTTTATAAACGGATAGATTGTACGGCCATGGGGATCGCCTCTTGGCCCTACCTTTGTAAAGTATTCTTCATGTGCCTCTTAGAGGAAATTTTTCTTAATACTTTCCCGGCTCAGTTTAAACACGTTAAAGCGTGTTGAATTGAGGCTTTTGTCCTTTTTAAGGTGTCATAGAACCTGTTATATATTTTTAGTTCTCTGTCAATCCGAATAGGGGAATAATTGAAAAGCCTTTTACAAAAATAATGTATTCATCAAAGATTTTACCACTCAACAACTTACAATGCAAAAATGAAATTTTTTACAGTAATAAATATTTATTTATTTATTTATTTAGGGAAGACACTTAATAATAATACAATTAAGTAAAATGCACAAGCAATTTAAGTTTGACTATTGGACAATTTTAATCTATAATTGGTAGTTATTTAACTGAATACAGCCGTAACTGTAATACGCAAAACCATTTAAAATGAATGGACCAATAACAATTTAAGTTAAAATGAATTAGGCACTACTTGAATTACAGTTAGAACCACTTATCTGCCAGGTATGCCTTCCTAGATCGGATTAGCCGTTGCACCAACGCACAATGGGAGTAACACTTTTAGATAATCCCAATTCTGTATACAGTAAATCTATACTAGGGTTGGTCGAATTAATGAATGTTAGAAATTTGATTGTCCTGTAGTCGTAAAAGTTGTATTTTGATGAGAAAAACAATCTTCACAAATTTTACTACTTCAGGCAATTATCTTCCACTGCCCCAAGCGAGTGCAAAATTAGCAATTTCCCTATTTTTGGCTATTTTCGTCAAAAAAATGAATTTGGGATTTTTTATTAGCCTGTTGTCATAAAATGTGCGTTTTGATGAGAAAAACACTCTGTACAAATCTTACGGACATCAGAAAATATCTTCCACTGTCGAAAGCGAGTGAAAAATTAGAAATTTCCATATTTTTTATTTTTGTCTAAAAATGAATTTTGGAATTTTGATTGGCTCGTCGCCGTAAAAGTTACATACTATTACTGATGAGGAAAATACTGTGTAAAAATATTACTGGCCACAGAACAGTATTTTATTTATAAAAATAAATGCAACTCTCGGCTGATAAGTAATTTGAATTTATCATCACCCAGAACTCCCCAAGAGGAGGTGGTTGTATATTGAGTTCCTCCCGTGCCCCCCCATCCACCCAACCATGCTAAGCACTTTCTGTGCGTGTTATGTTTTCACTCTGATCATTGTTCACTAAGTTTACCCCTTATAATCTTTCTTTGAGTCTAATACTCCCATCAGTTTTTGGGATTCCAACTTAGTCCTAATGAAACCATCTCTCTTCTGTAACTCACCACACACAGATCATGATGCCTCAATTACCAGCTTAACACATCTCTCCACAGCTTACGTATGACACGGCATTTTCCCCATCTCAAACGTGGAGGGGAGTGTTGCTACGTTCTTGATGTAAGACTGGACCTCGTTATCATCCCATATCTTTGTAAGTGGAAGTCCTGTTATCTCAATTGCCTGCCAGTCTATGAGACTGGTATAGTCGATGGCATCATAGTTGATGGGTAGAATCCTGAACTACCTGATTGTAGGTAGGATCCCTTCTTTCTGTTGTAAACTTGCTACTAGGATTCTTCTCAGCGCAAGTTCTGGAATGCGACTTCGTACATCTGTTAACATAGCAAGCAATATATTTTCAGGATGTGCAAAGTAACTGTTCTGGCCAATGGCATCATATACAATCTGTTTCTCCTTTACCTGCATGTAGCGGGAGCATTTTACGAATTGAAATAAGTGTCGTGTTCCACTATAGCACGATGGAGAAGTCTTGATGCTGAACCACACCAGTGCGTAAACTCTTATCACGTAAGTTACCAAAGTGCATAGTTCATCTGAAGGATTACTTGTACTCACATATGATCTAAGAATTCGGTTTGCAGTTGTAAGCCATCTACAATGTGACATAGGTCCAGGATTACGTTGTAGGGGACGGTGGGGTAAGACGGACCCATGGGGTGAGATGGAACCCCCCCCCTCTAAACCCAAGCAGAAAGGGCGAGGTTCAGATATTGGTTGCTAGATGTCCTTCACGTCACCAAACAAAAGCATGACACAAAAGAAAAAAGCAAAGCAAGCGAAAGCTGGGCCATCCTGGGCTCATGACAGTGACAGTGAGGATGGAGATTCAACCAAGTGCTTGTATTGCAATGACACGTTTGGTAATTCTGTGCGAGGGGAAGGGTGGGTTTGTTGCGCCATTTGCAAGAGATGGGCACATGAGGAATGTGCAGGGGTAGAGGATGATGAGGAAGAGGTTTTTGTGTGTGAGTTGTGCCAGTAAGGATGGACCCCTGGGGTCCATCTTACCCCGTGATTCGTTTTTGGTACAATAAAAATATTGATTTGGTAAAATCTCGTGTTTCAGTCTTTTCCTCTAAAAACCGTGACCAGGGTGTGGACTTTAAATATAACACCCCAAAGCACCACCACAACCCCTAAAAAAAAACCAAAATTATATAAATGTGGTTTCTAGACTCATTTTTGTGTTAAGTAGTCCGTCTTACCCCACCTTCCCCTACCAGATCTGTTGGGCATTCTCTCAAGATACTGCTTCACACATTTCGAAGAGGTACTTTTGGTCCTTCCTCAAAGTTTTTATATTGTCGATTATTGGCAAAGGCTCTTGAACTCCGATAGGCTCAAACTGTGAAATGGGGTTAAGTTCGCATTTAGCCAGTGCTTTGCCAATGGAACCAGAAAAAGCGTTTGGACCATGTGTCACACTATTCATTTTTAGTAGATGTCGTAATGGTAACTCATTAGTATGCAATAAGGAAATAATCCACTGTAGAGATCGGCCTAAGCGCAGTTCAAGCAAGTGAATCACTCAACCTTTGAAACCGGTATTGACATTAGTGTCATCGCATCCTATTGCTGCAATAGGATCCATTGGAAAATCTTTCTCTTGTAGGCACTCTATGATGCCGGCTTCTATTGTACGTGCTGTTCCTGATAAAACAGTAGTATGAGCAAGGTGTTCCGATCTTGGTTCTAAGATGAGAAATACATGTTCTTCGGTGATATTTTCAACATAGTACTTGTTTCCTTTTTTGTAAACTGGCCTTGGTTTTGTCCTTTCTTCCATCAGAATACAGTCCTCGAATGGTTTTTGTATTGCCGAACTTGGCACTTGCTCTCTTTCTCGACTTATCTTATTTTTATCAATAAATAATCATCGTTCTATTAGTCTCAGAAATAATGCCAACATCCTGTAGGACCGCTGAAACTATTGCTGCAGCATTTCTATCTGATATGTTGTGCCGATCAGCTGAGAGCTTAACTCTGGAACAGTATCCCAAAGATGATGGCTGGGGAGTTTCAAGCTCATTTAGGCTTCATAGTATAGATATGAACGTTTTTGTTGGGAAAAAGCTTCACTTGCATCAGAATCAGAAGCAGTATCTGAAGACGAGGTCATCTGAATATTTGCTGTAGCAACCGTTGTTCGGGTAGCTTTTGACATTCTTTATTGAAATTCAACTCTTCGTTTCAAGCTCTTTCTCATCTGCTGTCTTCTTTTGATCAACACTTCTATGATCATTTTCCTTGCACTTCGCTAATCATTCAGGCGTTCGATCTCTCTTTACGTACCTTACGCTCTTTTGAACAGTTACAAACTTTACTACATTTGCAAGCGACAATGTCAAATAGCTTTGAAGCTTCGTTTCTGAAATTGGCTATCCGCAGTTTATAAGAATCATTATATTTTCGCTGCTTGTAGGGTTTTAAAATGTTCTGATATTTAATATAAGCTTTGATTTTTCCCACAACTTGTTGATGTGAAATAATGGGTATGCTTGATGTTGCCCATATTTTTTCCACTTCACAGCAACATTTTCTACATTTTCTGCTGATAATGTAGGAACGTGAGACGCTGAACATATTGTTAGTATTAGACTCTGCTTCATGACTGATTCATAAGTCGGTAAACTATTATGAGACATATGACAGGGGTTCCCAAATATAAAACACTTAGGATTGTTCTCTAGTTTTAGCCATTTTTAGTCAATTATTTCTCATTTATTATTCATGAACAATAATTTTTCTGCAAACAAAGAATCAATTAGAATGCTATAAAAGACAACCAAAG
Source organism: Bathynomus jamesi (assembly GCA_023014485.1). NCBI lineage: Eukaryota > Metazoa > Arthropoda > Malacostraca > Isopoda > Cirolanidae > Bathynomus > Bathynomus jamesi. Next base: position 318,863 of record JAJOZX010003709.1, on the reverse strand, counting down.
ACAAGTAATAAACAGTAAGCTGTTGCTTACTACTGCATGCTACACCATACAGCAGAGAACAACCATCTTCCACGGATCTTCAAGTAATACTGACAAAGCGTGAGGGCCAGCTGCAGCTGCAGACTGAGAGGCATGCCCTTGTATGACCTAGAAGTGTTACTTTGCGGTTAGTCACGTATCGATGTACACAGCTTAGTCTTCCTTTTAGCAATCAAAAGGGCAAATCACCGTCTCAGACAGACATTAGACGATTACGTGTCAATAGGAAAATGCTCGTAAAATAACTTCAAATACAGATTGATTAGACGAAAATTGCTAGAAATAGTGCAAAGCATTTTGCTAATTTTCACTAACTTTGGGATGTGGAAGATACTGTCTGATGCCACAAAGATTTTCACACAACGTTTTACTCATCAATACACAACTTTTACAACAAGAGGCCAATCAATATTTTAAAATTCATATTTTGATGAAAATAGCTAAAAAAAAAAATAGGAAATTGATAAATGTTTCATTCGCCTGGGGCAGTGGAAGATATTTTCTGAGGTAAGTAATAGCTTCACAGAGTGTTTTTCTTATCAGTATACAAATACTACGATAACAGGCTAATCATAATTCCGAAAAGTTTCTTTTGGATGAAAATAGCCAAAAATAAGGAAGTTTCTCATTTTTAGTTCGCCTGGGGCAGTAGAAGAGACACATTTAGGAAGTTAATATTTTTAGGTCTCTTTCTCATGTTCATAAGCAACGTTTGCGATAAAAGGTTAATCTTAATTCGAAAAAAACTACAATATTCTCAATCGAAAGAACTCAGTACCCGTTTTCTTTACTCTTATAGGATGGACTCTTCTGGAGTCTTTTTAGATACTAAAATGTAATCCGTTAAATTTCAAGGGAAGACTATTTTTCGTTTGAATTATTTTTAGCCAATTCATTCGCTATAAGAGTGAAAAATCCAACGAAGAAAGTTTATAATCCTGTTCAGTGTCCACAGTAAATTTGATGCTAAGATGTGAGGAGTAAAGCTTAAAAACTGTTCAGAATTATATTTGTCTTTTGTTACATATGGGAATATGATAAGGAAATTGATTACTTAGTCAAAAGCTAATTTAGCCTATAAATAAATTGTTCATGGAAAACAATCACGTGAATGCCACATTGGCGGTTCCTCTTTTCGTTCTTCAAACTTAGAAGAACGATTTCGCTTCTATGTGCCACACACGATTCGAATTCTCCCGTACGGCCCCCTATACTTGAGTAAACTTCCACCAAGAACTCTTTTTTGTTCTTAAAAGGAGAACTAAATTTAATTTTCTTGTTTAAATTTTAGCACAGATTTTGTGGGGGAAACATTCGTTCAACAAGCGTTGAGATGTACTTGAGAATTTATAAAATCGTCCTTCCACAAATGAAACGAGGAACCGCCACTGTGGCAGTCACGTGATTGTTTTTCATGAACAATTTATTTGTAGGTTAAATTAGCTTTTGATTAAGTAATCAACTTTCTTATCATATTCCCATATGTAACAAAAGACAAATATAATTCTGAACAGTTTTTAAACTTTACTCCTCACATTCTAACATCAAGTTTACTGTGGACACTGAACAAGATTATAAACTTTCCTCGTTGGATTTTCAGTATCTAGAAAGAACGGTGAACTCACGACTAGTGTTTTCAGAAGAAGAAACCCTTCTAGATAAAAGTCTGAGATTTTTCAGCTTTTGTCACGGTAACAGACTGTGCTTTGATTGGTCTCTTCTTAATGACGAAATGAAGTTTTGTAAGTAATATGTTCCAAAAAATAATCACCGTAAAACAGCCTTTTCTTGATAAAATTTACCAATAAGTAATAACTAATTACAATGTTTCCAAAAAGGCTTTTTGTATTTGTGTACCGCATTTTTCCCCCCTTTAAAGAAATTATACAGTTATCGTAACATAATTTTACCTGTACGTCAAATCCAATTTTATTTTTTCAAACTCCTGAAGTGAGGCACTTTGTTTCATTTCAAAGACACCATTCCAGAATTAATGCGCTCGAAAATTGTTTATCTTTTTACCTGTCCTCAATGTAATCGGAGAACATAATATGTCGGTTTCATCGAACGTACGCTTAAAATGCGCATTGATTTCCTGTTATGTAAGTGGAACAGAATTTAATTAATGTAAAGGAAACCTCGGCAATTAGGCTGCGGACTAAGAAATGCTATCATAATATAGAGTAGAAAGATTCCAAAATATTTGTACAAACCATTAATAAAAGAGATCTCTTTGGATTTGGATTCAATTTTCATTAAATAAATCTGCCCTTCCTTTATTTCATTTTAATTTTACTTCATTCCTTGACATACCAAATAAAAATCAATCCACCTTTTTCCAGGTTTTCCTCTAACCTCACCAATTTAGCTTATTTTAATTATGAATTAATTTCTGCTTTGTTCTCTTTATCATCGTTTTATATATTTCAATGTATTTTAATTGTTTTAGTTAAATTTTTATTTTGTTAAAAATGCTAATCATGTACTATTTAACATGGCTACTTCGTTGCCAATGTTATAATACCGCTTCCCGTCGATCAGCGAAGTTAAGCAACATTGGGTCTGGAGAGTAGTTGGATGGGAGACCGTTCTCCGCGTCCAGATTATGTAGGGATCCACGGTTGGGATCCCGCGTAAAGCTGTAAGTCCCCTCCGTCATACGATCTTAGATGTTGCGTAGGAAATTAAACAACCCCATCATGACATTTGTATTCTATACTTTTAACCCTTTCTCAGCCGGAGGTCTTTTCCGAAACTGAATAAAATGGTCTGGCGTAAAAATGATAGTAGAAGCTAAAAGGTTAATCCCTTTTGTCCTATTAGTATTATGCATACTAATGTTATTATTTATTCAATTATTTTGTTTTCCATTATTTTACTTTTTCGATAATATTTTAAAATAATATTTAACATCTTTAATTGTGATTTTAACATTATATGTTTCAAAATATAATTTCACTATTTTTCTCATTTTAACTTTTGTAATCTAGATTTTAACATATTTTAAAATTTAATTTAGCACTGAAGATCGTTATAATCCGGTGACGTTGACCAAACAAAAATTGCTACATTATTCATGTTCCTGCATTAAGGATCAGCAAAACACTCTTTTGCTAACTGATGAGAAAGGTAGTTAGGATTCCTTCGAAAGCTTGACACTTTTCTCAAGTATTTGCTTTCTTTCAAAGCAATTCTTTTTTACTTTCTCGCTATTATATATTATATATATATATATATATATATATATATATATATATATATATATATACACAGGGTGATTCATAAGTCTGTTACCACTGTAATGGTGAATAAAAAATAACTACAAACTACAGTAACCTGTGATGTTTTTTATTTGAGGTTATTTTTACACAATTACACATTGGAAATTAAGTGAAAATTCTTTCTTTTAAATCATTGACATTAAGAGGTTTTGTTGCATATACCCTATCCTTGACCATACCCCATATTTTCACAAATCAACAATCTGAAACAGAAAATATTTCACCATTACAGTGGTAAGACTTATGAATCACCCGATATATATATATATATATATATATATATATATATATATATATATATATATATATAGCCTTCGTGTTAAATAAGCTGTGGTACAACTCCTCTTTCGGTTACACTTATTGCGCGCGCGCGTTCGTTTATTTCAGGATGACTGCCTATCCAATCGGATGGCCTTTCAATTTTATACGCGTAGTTTCTTTCGGCTTACTTGAAGCCCACTTTCAATTTCAAACTTTCAATGTTAATTTACCTTGAACTTACAAGAGAGGCCTATTGCAAAGTAGCATAAAACAACACCCTCCCTCGTATAAAGTTTATTTTATTTCACTCAAAATAGGATATAAATTGAAAAGAAATATACAGATGTACATTTACAAATTTTGTTTCAAAAAACAAATTTTCAATTTAAAGAAAATGGTTGCAATTATTAGTCTCAAAAAAGCATTTATACAGAGGGGTTTTTGATTTGCGTGTAACTCTAGAAATAGCACTAAATTCAAATTCCGAAATCTAAGAATAAATGTGCAGAAGTAGTTTACGGACAAAAAAAAATTAAGAAATTTACTCACAAAAGTTCTGCGCCAATTCCGAAGGTTTTCCCGGAAAACAAAGTCCGTCAATTAAATCAAATAAATTTTCACAAAGGCTTCAAATGGTCATGCACTAACTTCACCGGTTTCCTCGGGAAACAAGATCACCACAAGATTTTTACTCTTCTCTTGAAGAAACATAATATTCGGCAAACTTACAAGTTTAAAATTTAATATGTGAACAATAATTAAATTTAAAGAAATTTCACAAAGTTCAGAAAATGTATCATGTCGTGGAAGAAACGGTTAAGATTAGTTTGTAAGAAGGACGGCGGACATATTGATCATATTTGTTGATAAGATGTGAATAATAAAATTTTTTCAGTTTATGATATTCGTTTTTTTTCACCATACCTCATTGTTCCCTCAGCCGTGGAAAAAGCATTTCATGTAGAGGTCTGAAATTTTTAGGATGGCTTACCAATAGATTGAGGTAAAAGTTATGTAAATTTTGGAAGTGTGAACTGCATATTTTTGAAGTTATTGATGTTCAAATATCAAAGCGTTTTTTGTTGGGCCACCCGATATATCTGACTTTATTAAAGTATTTGATAGTCGTAATACTATTTCTGATTACGTTTAATGTATTTTATGGTTGTTTAGAATTTTCGTTTGTAGTTGTTATTACGCTTAATTTTATCACAAATGTAGCTCACTGTTTAATTTCCTGAAATTTTCATTTTGAACAACACATTTACAAATTTTTACACCTTTTCAGGCTTGAACTGTTTTTCTTACAGCGGCCCTTCTCGAATGTACAATATCTTTTGCTCATTACGCCAGGCGGGGTAACTGTAGTTTTATCTCACACATTTAGTGTGTTCCATTTCTCTCTTCATTACAATTTTATTAAAAAAAGATGAAATGATTGTTAACTAAAATTAGTTGACATAAAACGCAGTGTACGTGAGGTAGTGGATAAACTTGCAACGCTTGATGAGGGCAGGGTTAGGGCTACGGTTGACGGAAGCCGAACCAATACTAACGTTGAAGACGTTAGTAATTTGAAGGGTGAAGTGCGTAACTTAGTTTCTAGTTTAGGTAGCTTGTCGGGAAGGTTAGATAGAGTCGAGGAAGAGGTTAAGGTTAGTCCGAGAGTAGTAGATAGCGAGGGATTTAGTGAGGTTAAGGGTGGAGCTAGGCCGCGTACATTAGGTGATAGGAATCCCCCCCCTATCGAGGTTTCGAACCCTTTCGCCCATTTGGAAAGGGATGTGAATGAGGGGGAAACTATTTTAATTGGGGACTCTTTAGTGCGCCACATGGACAAAGAGTTCGTTAAACGGAATCCAACCAATAGGAGGAGGGTCTGTCTCCCGGGGCCAGGGTTGACAGAGTTAGAGACGAAGTGGATAGGGTTGACGTTGCTTCCCGTCACTCAATGTTGGTGACGATGGTAGGAGGCAACGACTCGTATAGGCCGATACGAGAGTGCCTGACCTTTTGGAGAGATATAGGGGGTTAATTAGGTCCCTGAAGGCGAGGTCAGATAGGTCTTTAGTTCTAGGTATTACCCCTAGGCACGGTTTGGGTCTTAGAATTACGTCTAAAACAATATTTTTGAATAACAAATTAGAAGAGATTTGTGCTGAGGAAAGTGTACCCTTCGTAAAGCTGTGGTCCGAATTCAATGATCCTAGCCTTTTTATAAAAGATGGGGTGCATTTTAATGAAATAGGTAATGCTAGGCTAGGTAGGTTAATAGACGAAAACGTGCGAAAGCTGTATAGGTCGAAGCCTTCTTTAAACGTTGTGGGTCCGGGAAACGCGGGCCCGACGTGATAAATAGTTTAAAAGCGGGCCCGTGGTAAAAAATAACTTAAACGTCTTTTATTGCAACGCGCGTAGTATTAGAAATAAATTAAATGAATTTAAGGCGGTAATTTATTCCGGCAACTATGATATAGTTGCTATCACTGAAACTTGGTTAAATACCGTGACTCGGGACTTGTTGGGGGAACTTGATATACCGGGTTTTAAAATCTTTACTAATGATAGGTTACATAGATTTGGAGGCGGCGTTTTGCTGTACATTCGTAATTCCCTTAGGGCTATCGAGGTTAAGTTAGATTTTCCGGCAGCAATTAATGCGATCTGTGTTGAAGTTAGGGCGCGTAGTATTAGTTTTAATTTTGTCGTTGTTTATAGACCTCCCGTTCAACCCCTCGATATAGATACTAGATTTTACTCACTTCTTGGTAATTTTATTGACAATCGGAATAGTATAATTGTCGGAGACTTTAACTGCCCTAATGTTAATTACGAGAATTTTACGGGTAACGAAGAGGGTTTGAGACTGGTTGAGTTTATGGACGATAACTTTTTACGACAGATAGTTACCGAACCAACGCGCGGTGATAATATCTTAGATTTGGTGATGACGAACGGCGAGAATATAGTCGAAGTTTAGAAGTAGGCGAGAGTTTAGGATGTAGCGATCATCAAATTCTTAGGTTTAAGTTATTGATAGAAAACACACAGGATAGTAACGTAATAGAAGTCCCTGATTTTCGTAGGGCTAATTTTGATAGTTTTGCTGATAGGATGAGAGTAGTGGACTGGGATAACTTATTTATGGGTAATGACAAATTTGCGTTGGGTGGCGTTTAAAGAAAGTTTTAGGAATATTGAAAGGGAGTTTATTCCTCGTAGGCCCAAGCGCGTTAGAAATCGTGGTAGGCCGAAGTGGTGGACTAGGGAAGTAGGCGAGTTCATAAACGAGCGTAATAGAGCGTATAGACTTAACAAGCGCAATGGCCAGGTAGCTAACTTTAATAGATATATCGAGCTTAGACGTCAGGTTAAAAGATCAGTTAGGAATGCCAAGCGTAATTTAGAGATAGTTATAGCTGCGGATAGTAAACATAATCCAAAAAAGTTTTTTGAATACGTAAATAATCGTAAGCCGGTAAAGATAACATAGGCCCTCTAGTGGATGTAAATGGCGCTTTGGCTTCTGACGCTCAGGCGATGGCGGGTATTTTCAATAACTTTTTTGCGACAGTTTTTACCGTAGAGACGTAAATAATGTCCCCGACGTTGACGATATCGTTCCATTTAGTAGCGAGACTATTTTAGATGAAATAACTGTTTACGAGGCTGAGATTGCGCATTATATCGATAGGCTAAAAGTTAGCAAGGCTCCAGGCCCTGACGCTTTTTATCCTAGACATTTGAAAGATTTGAAAGACGTTATCGTAGGCCCCTTAGCGAAGATTTTTAATCAGTCACTCGAAACGGGGATTATTCCTGAAGACTTCAAATTAGCTAACGTCACGCCTATTTTTAAAAAAGGCGACCGCGCGGTAGCTAGCAATTATAGGCCCATTAGCTTAACGTCAATTGTCGGTAAACTTTTGGAATCCGTAGTTAGGGATCGTATTATCGATCACTTAGAAAGTAGGTTTGATTAATAGTAGTCAGCACGGGTTTCGACGCCATAGGTCTTGTTTAACTAATTTGTTAGAATTTTATAACGAAATAGTGCGCGAATACGATAGGCATAGGGCAGCTGACGTTATTTATTTAGATTTTAAAAAGGCGTTCGATACAGTTCCGCATAGGAGACTAATTGCGAAGGTTAAAGCGCACGGTATACGCGGTCAGGTAGCTAACTGGTTAGAAGAATGGCTTCGTGCTAGGAGGCAGAGGGTCGTAGTTAATGGTAGTGAATCGGGGTGGTTAGATGTAGGTAGTGGTGTCCCACAGGGTTCAGTGTTAGGCCCATTGTTATTCGTAATTTACATTAACGACATAGATGTAGGATTGACTAGTAACGTGTCAAAATTCGCGGACGATACTAAAATAGGCGGTAAGGTTGTTAACGAGGACGATAGAAATAGGATCCAAGACGATGTAGATAGGATTATGGAGTGGACGGATAAGTGGCAGATGCAATTTAACGTAGATAAATGTAAAGTTTTGCATATAGGTTCTCGCAACAATAATTACGTGTACACGATGGATGATAGGGATTTAGCGAGCGTTGACGAGGAAGTAGATTTAGGCGTACGCGTAACTAAAGATTTAAAGGTTAGGAACCAGTGCCTGGAGTCTTGCGCAAAAGCTAATAGGATGTTAGGCTTCATAGCGCGTAATTTCGAATTTAAATCGAAGGATATTATATTGCCCCTTTACAAGTCCCTAGTCAGGCCTCATTTAGAATATGCCGTTCAGTTTTGGTGCCCGTACTTGCGTGAGGATATTGATAGGTTAGAAAGGGTTCAGCGTCGTGCCACGAAACTTATTCCGCATTGCGCAATAAGCCTTATGAAGATAGGATTAAAGTGTTAGACTTGTATTCACTCGAAACTAGGAGATTAAGGGGGGAGCTTATTGAAGTTTTCAAAATCGTTAATAACATCGATAACGTAAATTTTGACAAATTGTTCACTTTCGATAATAGTAATACTCGCAATAACGGATTCAAGTTGCGTGGCAGACGTTTCATTACTAATATCGCTAAAAACTTCTTTACGTTTAAAGTAATTGATAAATGGAATAATCTTCCCGCGTCAGTCGTTCATTCTACCAGCGTTAATGTTTAAGAACCGTCTTGACAGACATTTTAAAAATATTAACGTTGTTTAATTAAAAAAGAAAGTTAACAACAGGAGCTCTGGTGGTGGTGCTCGAGGATGAGTCTGTTGACGATGAATGCCAGCTTGTGACATGCCAGCGTGTGATGCCAGCAATAAAAAAAAAAAAAAAAAAAAAAATTAGACTAACACGAATGTAGATGTAGCTCATAGCGTAAACTAACCCACTTTTTGTTTAACTTTACCTACTTTTTTTTTTTTCTTATTGCATGTCTAACTCTTTCTTGCATGTTTGTAGTTTGCATGGTATGACAGTGAGTTAAGACTGTGTTTGCATGGTTTGTAAGCGTTCTTATTTTACTTCTTTTCATCTTTCACCCCTCTCCTATTCTCTCCGACTATTTTTCTGACTTGTCGGCAGTGGCCGGCGGATGATGATGGTGACACTTTTCCTCTTTTTCTGAATGAATGTTAACCCACGATGATAGGTGTTGCTCTTACTTAACCCCTTATTCTCTCTTCTCTTAACCCCTACTCTTTCCTTTCTCTCGGGCTAACCTTAGAGTGGATCTTAGGGTCTTTGTTAGCCTTAGCTTCTGTAGATCTGTAGAATACTTAATGACTTTAAAGAAGAACGCTAAACTGGGAACAAACTTGGAGTAAGACGTATATATATATTATATATATATATATATATGGATAAAAAATAATTTAGTACTGAGATTATAAATACAAATTTCTAAGGTAGTATATTAAAAATTGTAACCATTATACCTCCCAGTGAAATATTTTATAGTTTAAATATTAACACTGATATTTAGAATTACCCTTTATGTTAATCAAATTTAACAATGCTAACAAATGAAGTTAGTTAAAATTTACCCATCGTTTTAGCGGAAATTAGGTAATTAACTCAATTTTAACTACATTTAGTTATATTTCGAATGAACCAGATCAGCCAGACTGAATAGTTAATTAATTCAGACAAATTAAAACTTTAATATAAGTCTGAATCACTACAAATTAATTTTACCCAAGTTGTCTTTCTGGGAATGATGTGAAACTCTCGGCAATTTTTTACCCATTTGATTAGTGAAAATAAAGACGGATTTTGCTATTCTTTTTTCTTAGAAAAATTTCCACTAAAATTTCCACTAATTTGATTAGTAAAAATGAACAAACACATCAAATTCCTCTTGATGTGGCTCAAAAAAAAAATTATCCATCGTTTCAGTAAAACGAATTAATTGCTTAAATTAAACAGTAAAATTAAACTGAAAAAAGCTGTACTATACTAAACTTAATTAAAGAGCAAAAACGTTTTTAGATTTTTAAAAAAAAATTTACTTTTCTTAAAAATTTGTTTGAGAAAATTTGCGATTCAGGTCGCCTAAAATAAAAAATTCATTTGCATAAATATGTTGCAGGGAAAAAATTGCCTCGAATATAAAATCTTTTTAGTTTGGAATTATTTATAAATCCCCTTAAAAGATGAAACCATAAAAAGCAAACATAATGTGGTAAAACAATTCATTGGGTAAATAACTTGAATAAAGGTCTTGAAAATTTATGTCAGAAAATTGAATTTAGAACGACAAAAATTTATTATTTAGCAAATTTTCAGTTATGAATATCAATTACAAAATTAAGTGCAGCACTCCCAAAACAAATTCTTAGATTCATATATTTCAGCATAGTGTATCCTCACTTACAATACTGCATTAGTACTTCCTGAAATGCGCGTCAATATTTTGTGCAGCTACGGGTGGTAATGCAGAAAAAAATAATTAGGAAAATCTGTAAATCAACAAACATAATGAAGTAGAGACAAAATGTTCCACGAGTTAAAAATTCTGACACTAGTAAAAATTTACAAACTAAACATTGCTTAGATACTACAGTATATGTATCAAATCGTCCATAATACTGCACCAGAAATCACCCAAAACAAAATAGTAGCTTCCCAAATGTAACACTGCTTTAACGCAAGACAATCAAACACGTACATCAGAAAACCAAATTACATTCTATATTGTGCGACTAGATCATTATGTTTCACAGGATCAAACCTCTGAAACACCCCCGATCGGGAGATAAAACAATTTAGAACATTAAGAGCCTTCCAGAGAAAACTGAAAGACGAATTCATCAAATCATACAAACCAAAACATTGTATCCTCTTTCATATTTCCATAATAATAAATTTATCTTATTATTTAGAATTTTTTGTTTTGTTTTGCTATAAAGGAATACAGATTAAAGTAAATATGCGCAAGGCCAAGGTAATCTAAGGATGTCTACATACTCAGTATCTAATATTAATTATTTAATATTTAATATTTGAACTTTTTACATGGCAACAAATAAGAATGTGCAATCTCAGCTGAATTTTTATATTCTACTCTATAACTTATTGCAGATAATCTCTTTGTACGTTATCTCTTTGTTTCTCTATCTTCAAAATTAATATAAATAACCTCATTACTCTGAATTATTTATATTAATAGGATTTATCAAATAAATTCATTCTGCCAATAAAGCAAAAAAGTTGCTTATAAATGGCCGTTCTGATATGTATATACTCGTATATATGGAGGCGTAATGCCTATAAATATCCCATTTATCTCAAGGTATATTGGGGCATCTATGCATATAAGTATGTGGATGCGTGTATAACATAACTGTATATATATATAATATATATATATATATATAATGTGTGTGTGTGTGTCACGATCACGAATATGCCAATATGTTGTTGCACCTGGTGTCATTAACATGTATAAATAGAGTAATAATATTGTGTTATTGACATTATTATTATCGTTATTATTATATTAAAATTAAATTAAAATTATATTAAAATTTAAGTGCGACCTGAATGATGGGTATTTATTAGCTAAAAGCATTTCTAATTTTTTATACCTTCTGTTGGGATCGTAAAATCGGGATTTATTAATGAATATAAAATAACAATTCATAATGTATAAATGTAAGTTAAGTTTAATAGATAGATTGTAAAAGGTAGGAAATGGGCCTATTCTGAATTTGAACAAGAGTACGTGACATGAACCACGAAGCCAGAACAACAGGTTCGGTTTTGTTTATAGTTTATACATATAAATGAGGTCAGCCAATCAGGTATATGTTTGTTTGTCACTTGATACCCACCTCTCGTCTTGCCCATTCATGTTCTTCAAGGCAAATTAGTTTTCAAGTAATACCATAATTATATAAGAGATTTAATATCAGAAAATAGGCCAATAAAGTTAGTTGAATACTGTAAAATAGGTAGGAAATTATGAAAATTATCGAAATCATGTATTAATTACTGTCTTTTAAGTTTTAGGTTCATTAAAAGATAGATCGCATGCCAGGCGAGACTGGAACAGCGAAATCTGATGAGAAAGCAGAGAGTTTTTACAAAGTTGAGAGAGAAAAAGTCAGGCAGAGTTGTCAGAAGCAGTTTGTCCATCTTAAAATCGTTTTGCTCTCCCTTGTTATTTTTATTTCAAATTCTCTATTCAAGTGCGTGGGAAGTAGGGCCTGTATTGGGATGAGTTGATAACAGAGGGTCAACTTCATTTTCGACTGGGGCTGGCGACGTGGAATATTCTGTCCGCGGCCCAAGACTTTTATTCATGTCACGCGTGAGGCTACATCGTTTTTGAAGGCCTATTTCATTTTCAGTCAAGGCTTGACTTTGTCTCTTGAATTATATAACGTAAGTGTAAAGTTAAAGTAATCTGTGAACATAAGATTAAAAGTACAAAAATTTTGGTGTTTCATAATAAAACAGTCAAAATTAAATTCATAGTTTAATGATACGGTTCAATAAACAACCTTAATTTACTTAGTTGTGGTTTAGTGGAAAAGTTGAACTAATAGTTAAAGCATCATTACGTTGACATTTTTCTCCCGTTCGTGGTTTGGTGTGTGACAACAACACACCCTCGGGACAGTAACGTGATCAAAGTTGGACCTCAACCAAAATTGTTCCAACCCCGAACCCTTTACTTCAAGTTTTTTATGTTTATCCCTTATTGTTGAAGACAATTAGACACTCATTCGTCTCTCTCGAATTTTTTTAATAAATCTGGAGTCTTAAATAACATCATCCTCCATTGTACGTTTTGTTATTTTACATTTATTACTAATTCACTGGTCGACAAAATCGAACTTTTTCTCTCATCAAAGATGTACACACACACACACACACACACACACACACTTTTCTAGACCAGTTTTGGACTCTGATTCCAAATCTGTTTTCAATTTTCCTCTAGCACATCTAGGTATCGAAATATGACTGGTATTAATTTCAGCTCAATTTATCGTAAAAGTACAACTTTATTCATAAAAAGAAATGTACACCAACCTAACAACGTTGCGAATACGATTTTTTTGTGTAAACCTTGTCCGGATCATTGCGGTACAACATCCAACAGTAGTCTGCCAGCATATTTTCGTTCCAGAAACCTTGGTAGCGATTTTCCATTGACTGGATGTCTTGATGGAAGCGTTCCCCCTGTTCGTCACTCACCACACCAAGGTTTTCGGGAAAGAAATCTAGATGTGAATGTAAAAAAATGTATTTTCAAGAACATTCGATAGCCCATTTCTTGATATGCATCGAACAGTTTCTGAACTCCATCTTTGTATGTGGGAGACTTGTGGTTACCCAAGAAGTTTCTACAAATCCATTTGAAAGCCTGCCATGCTTTTAGTTCTAAGGCATTGAGGTTTTCTTCAAAGCCTTCATCCTACAGAACCTCCCTGATTTGGGGCCCCACAAAGATTCCCTCCTTCAATTTCACGGCACTGATGTTTACAAATTTCTCAACAAGGTATCGAAACCCTCTCGAATTCGCCTTACCCATCGCTTTCACAAAATTTTTCATTAAGCCGAACTTAATGTGGAGAGGTGGCAGGAAAATCTTCTTTGGATCTACTAAAGGAACACGCTGGACACTGCCTGTTCTTGGCTCATATGTGCTTCTTTGATGCCAGTCACGTCTGATGTAATGACCCGCGGCGGTAGCATGGCTGCCTCATAGGCATAGAAAAAAACAGTATTTCGTGAACCCTCCTTGCATGCCCATTAACATACCAATGACTTTGAGATCACCACAGATATTCTATTGATGAGTGCTGTATTGGATTGCTTCAAGTAGTATATTCATGTTATTGTACGTCTTCCTTTAGATGAACGGAGTGGGCGATCGGGATGGACGGCTTTAAGTTCCCGTTATGCAGAAGAACCGCTTTCAAGCTTCGCTGTGAGGAATCAATGAAGAGGCGCCACTCAGATGGTTTGTGTACCTGTGACAAGTTCTCGAAAAGTCCATTGATATCATGTCAAATACAATAGCAGAGCTGACCGTCTACTGTAAAGAATGTCGCCAAATCATGGTTTCGTTTTCGATAGTGACACACTCGGACGTTCTTCTCAAGTAAGTGTTTCTGCTTGAGTCTCGAGGAGAGAAGTTCTGATTTCTCTTTGAAGAGGGCTAGGTCTCTAATGAGGTTATTCAACTCGTTTTGGGCAAGTTTCTCCGCCTCCGATTGCTCTTCGTCAGGTGTGTAGTCAAGATCGGCCGAAGGTCCCGCATCTCCGCCAATCGCACCTTCGTCGGATTCCCTTTCGTCTTCTAAAAAATCGAGTCCATACTGTAGAGGTACCGGAATCGGCATCGTGTCATCGAGAGGGATGAAACCGGGAAATTTGTATGCCAACATTTGTACGACGGATATTTATACGCCAGCATTTGTACGCCAGAACATTTATACGACTGGAAATTTATACGCCAAGCATTTGTACGACGGTAATTTATACGTTATATGCAAGAAATTCATGATCAGTTAATAAAATTGAATTTGAAACTAGGTAAGTTAAAATATAAATTATCACAAATTATGAAATTACATATTACAATAATTAAATGCATAATTGAAACTAGATTTCAGCTTATCAATTTAAGAGAAAATGTAACTAGCGATATACAGAACGAATGTCATTTAAAACATCGGAGAACAAATATTGCGAGTTTTTTCTCATTAATCTCCAGACCTAACCTAACCTAACCTAACCAAACCACCTGTACCTATTCAATAACCATTTACCTACCTGTAAATCCTTTAATGCGCTGTGATACATGATAAAATTTAAAATTCTCCAAATTGAAATTATTTTCAAAATATTTAAATAATGTTTACTTTTATTTATTTATTTTTTTTTGCACCTGTGCTTATGTTTATATAAAAAAATGAAGTCACGATTATTATCATGGGTAGATCGCATACTTGAGTCAAAAAAGTCCGGTAGACGGTAGAGCACATACTTAAATTACCGTCGTACAAATGTCAGTCGTATAAATTTCCAGTCGTATAAATGTTCTGGCGTACAAATGCTGGCGTATAAATTTCCGTCGTAGAAATGTTGACGTACAAATTTCCGCACACGGTGAGGGATCGGTCTGATCGCGGAATCTACGTTTGGCTAAACGCTGTTATGCTTGTTCTTCACGGAGAATCCAGCTATGTTAACATTTCAAAAGTAACAATCGCCATGATGGTTTCTCAGCTCCCTCCATATCATGGGTATAGCGAACGGCATTGACTTTTTCCTTTGGTTCAACCAATCACCTAGTCCATTCGAACCAGCGGTACAGATAACATATGGCGCCTATGCCTTATCTTGGTCGCCCAGTGGACAGCCGAAGTATAACCGGTAAGTTTTCCGAAGATCCATCGTGATTGTACGCCGTTGTGATTTAGTCGCGAACGAGCTGCACACGAAACAGAAATTGTCGGGGTGATTTTTATACTTTCGAGGCATAATGATCGATGAGTGCGTTGATGTAAATTACCAAAAAAATAAAATATGTAAGTGGGCGACACAAAACAAAACAACACACAACTAGACATGTGACTGTTTCGCCAAAGAATAAAAGGGTGTACATGTGCAACGATTGCAAATTTGTGCCAGCAACTGCTCTCACCTAAAATACCACAAGACAACCTGCGGAAAGCCTAAGTTGAAACGACAAAATGCCATACCTAAGGGTACAGAAACGGTAAAGCAAAATCCTACACCTAAGCTGCAGCGACAAAATACTCCGCTGCATGTATACTCGTAAAGGATGTATATTATATATTGTATTGTATATATAGTATTACCTTACCTTATGTTGTTTCGTGTGTTGGTCTCTCTTCACACGGAGGTCAAGCTGGTGGCCCCGCCTCTAGGTCTGGCCTGGTGGAGGAGCGAGTTACTTTCTTGCGCTCTCCACCGTACATAGCCAGGCACGCCCGGCTCATCTGGTACTGTCCTGAGCCAGGCATCCAGTCTTTTCTTGAAGACTTCAACTTTGACCCCCGTTACGTTTCTGAGGTCCTTAGGAAGCTGGTTGAAAAGTCTTGGCCCCCTGACAACCAAGCTATTTTCCTTCAGGGTTGAGGAGGTCCCTTGTCGTGCTTTTAATTTGGGAACACTACACATTCTGCCTTTCCTATTTTCCAGTGTTGTTTGAATGGTAATTGGGTTTAGTTTTAGGTTTGGTACCAGTTTTTCGATCATTTTCCATATGTAGATTATGATGTACCTCTCTCTTCTTCTTTCCAGTGAGTACAGATTTAGTTTACGTAGTCTTTCCCAGTAGTTGAGTTCTTTGCAGCCATCAATCTTGGCTGTGAAATGCCTTTGCGTTTCTTCAAGTTTATTAGTTTCTTCCTTTTTATATGGGGACGTCAAAACTGAGCAGTATTCAAGTTTTGGTATAATCAGTGTTTTTAGCAGGGGAATCATTACTGTCCTGTCCCTTCTCTTGAACGTTCTTAGAACCTGTCCGGCGACTCTTTTTGCTTTATTTATCGCTATCTGATTTTGTGTTTCGAATTTCGCATCATCTGTCATTATTATCCCGAGATCAATCGCTTTCATGCTTCTCTGAATTTCCTGTCTATCTGGAGCATAATATGCAGTCTGTTTAAGTTCTTCTTTTCTACCATATCTCAAGAGCTGAAATTTCTCGGCGTTGAATGACATGTTGTTGTCTTCTGACCATTTGTATATTTTGTTCGTGTCCCTCTGCAAGGCCTCCACGTCATGTACATCGCTGATTTTTCTGCTGATCTTTATATCGTCTGCAAAGGATGTTACTATACTATTGCTGTTTACTCCGCTGTCTATGTCTGTTAGCATGATAATGAACAGGAGTGGGGCCAGTACTGTCCCTTGTGGTACTGAGCTGCGTACTTCCGATTCTGATGATGATATACCTTAAATTTTGACGACCTGCAGACGATCACTAAGGAAGTTGTAGATCCATTTTCCCACTTTGCCTGTTATTCCCATGTCTTTAATTTTATATCCTATTATACCATGGTCACATTTATCGAAAGCTTTAGCAAAATCTGTGTATATAACATCGTAGTTGTCATTGCCTTCCAATGCATCTAGGATATTGTTGTAGTGTTCTATTAGTTGTGATAGGCATGATCTACCTGATCGGAATCCATGCTGATTTTCGTTGAATCTTTCCCGTGTCTCCAGGAAATCATAAATTTTCTGTCTAACTATTCTTTCAAATACTTTGGTGAGGTGGGACGTCAATGACACTGGTCTATAGTTCTTTGCTTGAGATCTGTCCCCTCCTTTATATATAGGGACAATGTTTGCTCTTTTCAAGATGCTCGGTATTTCCCCAGTGTCTAGGGATCTTCTCCATATCCAGTATAAAGGTGTAGCTATTTCATTTTTACAGTTTTTAATCAATAATGCGTTCCAATTGTCCGGACCTGCAGCTGAATGTAGTTTCATTTGTTCTATAGCTCTCGCTACATCTTCTGGTGTAAACTCAAAGTCTGTTATATACTCTCCTTGCAATTCCTCTTCAAAGAATGTATTTATGTCAGGTATCGCTTTGTCACTTTTTGGGGTACTGAAAACTGATTCATATTGAGCTCTCAATGTATCAGATATTTCTTTTGGATCGTCGGTTAGTTCATTATTTCCCGTCCTTAAGGGCCCAATAGCGGCGCGCGTTTTTGTTTGCCTTTTTGCATAGCTATAGAAGTATTTTGGATTTTCCTTTATTGTATGGAAAAACCACAACATGGTATCGTATGTGATACCTTTATTTCATAATTAAATATAAATTATTAATTAATTGAATTAATTATCTATACAAAATTGGCTCGGGATTGTTGACATAGCCTAATGGGAATGAAATGATTGCCATACATACATGGAAACCGTATGTAGGCGTCGGTCTGCATAACCACGTGAAACCTTCATTTATTTCACGTGAAACGAAATCTTCCATTCGCTAACCCAGGCAAAAACAAGGGAGAAAGAGTCAACAACCTTTGCAAAATCAGCAATTTATACAGAAATATGAAGATATATTAAAGGAATAGTCTCAGGGCTGTTTATGTTTACAGTAAACGCTTTAAACGGGAGGATGTCTAAAGTCCTCCCTAAAGTTCTGTGTGAATTCCTTATAATATAAAAAACCTAATGACTATAAAAGGGTAGGCCTATTCCTTCAGGGGTTAATAAGTGATTGCCTATATTAGTAACAAAGTGTTAATTCGTCGTGTAACTCCATCGTGGCGGCCCTACACCGAAAAAGATCGTAACGCCCAACATCGAACTATGTATGATCCATCAAAATTAAGGTGAGGTAATTTCATTTTCATTTTCATTCTAGGGCGTCTAAAATCCCGACGCTAAAATTACCATAAACAATTAAATATAATGAGGTCCTTTAAAGACCTACATATTCATAACTCTCTAACGAAAATATATAGGGCTTTTGTCGTTCACTCTCCACTGAAATCTGCTGGACATTTCCAACGGATGAGGGTAACAGGCAATCAACCCAATGCCCTATATAGTTTTTCACATGGTGGCCCGTGTAACAAAAATTAAGTGCAGAACTGTAACATCACAAAAATTAAGTGCAGAACTGTAACATCACAAAATTAAGTGCAGAACTGTAACATCACAAAAATTAAGTGCAGAACTGTAACATCACAAAAATTAAGTGCAGAACTGTAACATCACAAAAATTAAGTGCAGAACTGTAACATCACAAAATTAAGTGCAGAACTGTAACATCACAAAAATTAAGTGCAGAACTGTAACATCACAAAAATTAAGTGCAGAACTGTAACATCACAAAAATTAAGTGCAGAACTGTAACATCACAAAAATTAAGTGCAGAACTGTAACATCACTAAAATTAAGTGCAGAACTGTAACATCACAAAAATTAAGTGCAGAACTGTAACATCACAAAAATTAAGTGCAGAACTGTAACATCACAAAAATTAAGTGCAGAACTGTAACATCACAAAAATTAAGTGCAGAACTGTAACATCACAAAAATTAAGTGCAGAACTGTAACATCACAAAAATTAAGTGCAGAACTGTAACATCACAAAAATTAAGTGCAGAACTGTAACATCACAAAAATTAAGTGCAGAACTGTAACCACAAAAATTAAGTGCAGAACTGTAACATCACAAAAATTAAGTGCAGAACTGTAACATCACAAAATTAAAATCATACATACAGTATATAAATATATACAAAACATTGTAATATTTCCTATGGAAAATAAATTAAATTGCAACACCCTTTCATTTTGGAAAGAGTGAGGACTTTATAAAATGCTACACTTTTTATATTAAAAAGTGAGGAAAAACAAAAATGAAATAACAAATAAAACGTAAATTAATTATAGGTAATCTAAGATGGGTTTTGTGGCCTTTCCTTGGCCACAACCCAAACTATTACAATTACAAGGGTTTTGTGGCCTACCTTGGCCACAACCCAAACTATTACAAGGGTTTTTGGCCTACCATGGCCACAACCCAAATTATAACAAGGTTCTTGTGGCCTTCCATGGCCACAGACCAAACTATTACAAGGGTTTTGTGGCCTACCTTGGCCACAACCCAAACAATTACAAGGGTTTTGTGGCCTCCCCTTTGCCACAGCCCAAACAATTACAAGGGTTTTGTGGCCTACCTTGGCCACAACCCAAACAATTAAGGGTTTTGTGGCCTCCCCTTGGCCACAGCCCAAACAATTACAAGGGTTTTGTGGCCTACCTTGGCCACAACCCAAACTATTACAAGGGTTTTTGGCCTACCATGGCCACAACCCAAACTATAACAAGGTTCTTGTGGCCTTCCATGGCCACAGACCAAACTATTAAGGGTTTTGTGGCCTCACCTTGGCCACAACCCAAACTATTACAAGGGTTTTGTGGCCCCTTGGCCACAGCCCAAACTATTACAAGGGTTTTATGGCCTCTCATGGCCAGAGACCAAACAGCATAAAAACAGTACAGGATTCAAAGCCCCAAGCCCTCCAGATCTACCTGTGGAGGAGTAACATTTACTCCACTAAAACTACGGGTATTGACTAGTCTGAAGTGGTAGGAGGTTTGAATACAGTACAAACTCTTTCAACCAAACAACATAACATGGAAGTACAGTACATTTCAATTAACTCACCAACGTAGAAGTCATTTTAATTAAAACATAAATCATTAACAAAACAAAACATGACGAAACTCCAAAACAACATTAGTAAACCAGCATTTAAAAATTGGTGACATAAAATTTACACAGATAAATAATGAGCAAAAGTTAATAACTTTACTTTAATAACATAAATTTCCTATACCTAAGGGGAGTCGAACTGATTGAAATAACTTTAACCAAACTTGAGAAGCTAACCTCTTGAACTTTTATATTTAAATAGGTCTTGAGTAACCTTTCTCTTCCTAAATTCCTATTTCATTCTTTTCAATCCATTTCACATGGTTTAAAACACAGTTTATCAAAAAATTTGATCTATAACACAAATTTTTCTCCGGCCCCCCCCAGTATATGGAAAAACCACAACATGGTATCGTATGTGATACCTTTATTTCATAATTAAATATAAATTATTAATTAATTGAATTAATTATCTATACAAAATTGGCTCGGGATTGTTGACATAGCCTAATGGGAATGAAATGATTGCCATACATACATGGAAACCGTATGTAGGCGTCGGTCTGCATAACCACGTGAAACCTTCATTTATTTCACGTGAAACGAAATCTTCCATTCGCTAACCCATGCAAAAACAAGGGAGAAAGAGTCAACAACCTTTGCAAAATCAGCAATTTATACAGAAATATGAAGATATATTAAAGGAATAGTCTCAGGGCTGTTTATGTTACAGTAAACGCTTTAAACGGGAGGATGTCTAAAGTCCTCCCTAAAGTTCTGTGTGAATTCCTTATAATATAAAAAACCTAATGACTATAAAAGGGTAGGCCTATTCCTTCAGGGGTTAATAAGTGATTGCCTATATTAGTAACAAAGTGTTAATTCGTCGTGTAACTCCATCGTGGCGGCCCTACACCGAAAAAGATCGTAACGCCCAACATCGAACTATGTATGATCCATCAAAATTAAGGTGAGGTAATTTCATTTTCATTTTCATTCTAGGGCGTCTAAAATCCCGACGCTAAAATTACCATAAACAATTAAATATAATGAGGTCCTTTAAAGACCTACATATTCATAACTCTCTAACGAAAATATATAGGGCTTTTGTCGTTCACTCTCCACTGAAATCTGCTGGACATTTCCAACGGATGAGGGTAACAGGCAATCAACCCAATGCCCTATATAGTTTTTCACAATTGCTTCTACCGCCTTTTCCTCTTCCCTCTCTGTATGGTCCTTAATCAGGGCTTGTATTTCCCTATCGATACCCTCCAGTTTTTCTTTTATTATTTTCCTGCCATTATCTCCGCAGTTTCCTAACTTCGCCTCCACTCTCTTTCTTTTGCGGAATAGTCTTCTCTTTTGCCTTTCTAGCCAGCTCCTCTTTCCTTTTGGCTGTGAT
Organism: Bathynomus jamesi; assembly: GCA_023014485.1. Lineage (NCBI taxonomy): Eukaryota > Metazoa > Arthropoda > Malacostraca > Isopoda > Cirolanidae > Bathynomus > Bathynomus jamesi. The sequence goes on along the minus strand of JAJOZX010003709.1, from coordinate 297,253 downwards.
TTCGGAGCATATTTTTCTAAAATTCTCAGCGTTTTTTCCTCCAAAGTTGTTAGCATTTCTTCCGTTGTTTTATTCTCGAAAATTGTTCTCCATTCTATTTGGGCCATGTGCGATCTGATTGCTTCCCAATTTATAGTCTTCGAGTTTAAGTTAAAGGCCCCGAATTTACTTCTTTCCACAATATGTGTATTGTCTTCTAATGCTGCCATCATATTTGTTGATATCTCGATTAAGTTAGTTGTGGTCTGAGATAATGGTTGGGGTTATTTTTATATCAGCAATCAAGTTCGTGTTATTCGTGAATACCAGATCCAGGCAGTTATTTTTTCTGGTATTTTCTGTTATCTCTTGTGTCAGCATAAACTCGTTTGTGAGAGCCATCAACATTTTTGCTTGTTCCTGATCTTCTCTTGTGCCCCCCTTGTCCTGGTGAATATATATATTCCTATTCACCTTTTTGTATTTTATAAATGGGAAGTTAAAGTCTCCGCAGATCATTGTATTGGGGGATGGAGGGTTTATGGCCTTTATTAGCTTTCTAATGTCATCAATGGCCTCCGAGAATTTTTCGGTTCGGGTGCTTGGAGGTCTATAGATGACTATTACTATCAAGTTTAGTTTTTCTATTTTCACTGCTAGGAGTTCCACATAGCTGTTTGATTTACTTATTATCGTCTCTGTCATATGACCTTCCTGTACATATATAGCACAGCCACCTTTCCGTCTCGTCGTTCTATCCGCTCTTAGTAAGTTGAAGCCCTCTATATTTATCTCTTTCTTATCAATACAATGTTCGCAGTTTTCACAATTTCCTTGGCAATCTTTAAGATGAGTTTCTGTGAGGCATGCGATGTCCGCCCTTGTTTCGTCCATAAATCCTTTCAGGTACGAAACCTTATTGAGTGATTGGTTTGGTCTTATTCCTTGAATATTAGCCAGGACAATTTTTATGTTCTCTGTTTTCGTTGCCCCTTGTGCAATTCAAGTTCGTTTTCCTTCGATATCGCTTGATTCGTTGCTCTATGATCCTCCGAAAGAGATCCGTTTCCTCCTAATTGTATTGGTAGCTTCTTGCCCGGTAGCGATTTGGCTCGGGGGTTTCCAGCTGTGTCAACTGCATGTGGATGACATTTAGCATTCGTAAGGTGGCTGAGATGTTGAAAAAATTTTCTTGTTCGCTTATTGTGTTCCGATTGTTGTTCCTATTGTTATTTTTATTCCTATTGTCATTTAAACTTTTTCCTTTGTTCGTTGAGTCCGTCGGGAGATGTTGATAGTAGCATTTATTCCCGAATTTGCAGGTTCCGTATTTTGCGTAAGTTCTGCAAATGTCCGGTGTGGTAGAATTTACATCCGTCTCCAAATTTACAACGACCATTATTATAGAAGAAATTGCATATTGGGGGATGTTCATATATACATTGTCCTCTTTTAAATCTGCAATTTCTTTTATATAATACCTGCATATAATTCCTTCCCCTATTTACTCTTGGCTTTTGTTTTTTCCTCCTTATTGGGGGACAGTTTTACTTCGTTTACTTGACTGCCCTCTTGTCTTGTCCTATTTGTGCTATTTGTGCTAGTTGTGTTTGTGTCCTTCGTTGCCCTTATGCTGTGTGTTTTCTTTACACTCTTTGTCGCCTGTGTGTTTTCGGCCTCATTTTGTGACGGTATTTGAATTCTTTCTATTTCGCCTTTCTCCGTTTCTTCCGTTTTCCACTGTTCTTTGTTTTCACTTTCCTCTTTCATTCTCTTCTCGTAGTCTCTTTCTGCTTTAAATACCGTAAAAGAGTTTAATTCGGTCAAGCAGTTCTCGCAGAAAAATTTTATTCCATTAAACTGCTTTGCGTTCGTTATAAGGGAGATTTTTTCATCTCCCCATTCTAGGCATTTAAAATCAAAAAGTAGCTGACAAAAATCGCACCTGATCGCCTCTGTCTCAGCTGTTGCAGTTGTACAAATTCCACAGAGTTGCATGTATGCATTAATTTCCATGTTGGTGAAGTGACTCAAAAAGGGGGTATTATGGGAGGTATTGGGTGGGGGATGACTCAAGCTGTGTGAGGGAAAGAATTTTCCGTTACTCAAGGGTAGGGGATGTGGCACGCTGTATACTTCTCACTGATTGGTCCTCTCGACCGTGGCTGCGGGGGATAATGGGGGGATATTTGCGGGCACTTCAAAAAACAAAACTTTCCTCACAAAGAGACTCGGAAAAATAACAAAAACAGATGCTGTATATATTAATTCACTTTGATTTTATTCACTTTTTTGGTATACGCCGCGATTTTTACTTTTTTAAAAAGAAATACCGCTATGCACTATCAATTAACTCACAATATCGGCACCGTTTAAAACTGATTAACTGCAGGATTTTTACTGTAATATCGCTTTTATTCGGACTTCGATCGAAACACGTGTAACCGCCACAACAGCAAAACACACATTATATAATATTATATTATATATAGTTATTTGCATATTATATATATTATATAAAGGACGCATATTATATATTGTACTAGGGGCACTCAATATATTTTGCCCCACCCTTTTTTCTTAGCTAAATAGTAGGCCATGGGGCTGAAATGTCTTTTGGGGCGTAAGTTTCAAGTTTCTGCGCTTCACATAACCGGATTTTTCCAGTTTGAACCACCCTTCCTTGTATAAAGCCGATGGTTAACGCAATTTCGAAAATGGCTTCTGACAGTGATGTGCGTCGTAAATAGAGAGCATTTATCGAGTTCTTAACCGCAGAGAAGGAAACAGTTGGAAATATTCACAAACGTCTACAAAACGTTTAAGGAGATGCTGTTGTTGATCGAAGCACAGTTGGACGCTGGTCTAAACGTGTGAGATCATCGGAGAGAGGAAGAGCCAACCTCGATGATGAGCCACCCACGCAGCGGTCGCCCAGCATCGGCTGTGACATCTCACACTGTGCAACGTGCTAACAGCATCATTCGATCAAATCGGCGCGTCACATACAAGGAGCTGTCACTGGAGCTAGGAATTAGTGAAGGAAGTGTGAATACGATAATTCAGCAACTGGGATACTCAAAAGTGTGTTCACGGTTTGTTCTCGCGAACTGACTGAAGATCACAAAGCTCAAAGAAAAGAAATTGCTTCCGAGTCGTTGGTTCGATACGAGACAGAAGGGGATGACTTCCTTTCACGAATTGTGACTGAGGATGAGACTTGGGTACACCACTTTGAACCTGAAACAAAACGCCAATCCATGGAGTGGCATCACGCAGACTCCCCACGCAAGAAAAAGTTCAAAATGGCTCCCTCTGCAGGAAAGGTTATAGCCATCATCTCCTGGGACATGAAAGGGGCGATTCTGGTGGACATTATGAAGAAAGGACAAACAATCAACTCAGAGGCATATATTGCTACCCCTACAGAGACTCCAGAGACGTATAAAGCGAGTTCGACCGGAGAGAAAACTGGAAGGCATCCTTCTTTTGCACGATAACACAAGACCACACAACAGTTTGCAAACAAGAGAGGCCATCACAAAAATGCGCTTCACTGTGTTACCCCACCCTCCATAAAGCCCGGATCTGGCACCTTCAGACTTCCATTTGTTTGGGCCAATGAAGGATGCTATTCGTGGAAGAAAGTTTCAGAGTGACGATGAGGTTATTGAGGAGGTTAAGAGGTGGCTCCAGCGGAACCCAGTGGAAAAATAAACTTAAAGGAATAGAGGCCCTTGTTTCGAAGTGGAGGAAAGCCGTAGAAAAGGATGGAGACTATGTGGAAAAATAAAAACTTGTAAAAAATGTATGTAACTACTTGTGTACAAAATTTCTGGAACTTACAAAGAAAAATGGAAAGAAAAAAAAGGTGGGGCAATATATAGTGAGTGGCCCTCGTATATATAGTATTATATATTATATTTTTTATAGTTGTTTGCATAGTATATATATATATATAGTATTATATTATATATATATATATATATTATATTTATTATATATATTATGGTCGGTCTCATCTCGAAAACTAGACGTGCTAGACGAAAGCCGAAAACAGATTTGGAATCAGCGTCCAAATAGCTATCAAGCCCACCCATAAATATCTGATGAAAAATACTTGTTGGCCAGTGCAATTATATTCACGATATAATTTACGTTTTGCCTACTTACTTCCGCGATATACAGTATAATTATCATACCTATACCATTGATTAGCAAAGTCAGCTTCCAGCAAAAAATCGGACGTTTAGTAAACGTCATAATCGTTTTATTGGCGTTTTAGAAACGATTATGATGTTTAATAACCATCTCATTGCTTGCTGGTGGGATACACCGGGACACTGCGACCCACACATCCCATTGTATTCTAAATTTTTTAGTCGATTGGACAGTAACTGCTCATTTCAATGACCAAGAATGTTATAAACACTTGTCATTCGAGTTTCAGTCTAAAGCTCCTCCCGAAGACAGTTTTTCTGGCTGTTCCCCAGAGTTAAATTGAAAACCCCACCATTTCCATTTGCTACGAGAAAATGTTGCAACATTCAGTATACAATATGTATATTATTATATACGAGTACTACTTACATAATACTTACATTACTTACATTGTAGACACCAATCAACCAGGGAAGTACTCGGAGGAGGACGTTAGGCTGGAGACAGGGAATGCTGGAACTCCCGTTTCTCCTCTCTCTGTCGTCCTTTGCTGATCTTTTTTCGTGTCTCATCTACCCTGTGAGCAGTCTAGCACTTCTCTCCCTATTCATCACTACACATACATGCATCTTACACACTACACAATCTTTTCAAAATTAAATTTTGACCTTCTTCTTCTATGAGTGGGGGCGTTTTTGCGAACATTCGCCCTTGGTCCCTCCTTCCTGCATTAAAAAAAAGAAAATATATAATAAAAAAATAATTTCAAAGCTCGCTGGTAATATTAAGAGCAAATTGGATTAAATTTTCTCATTTCTTGCATAATAACGTAAATCGAGTTTAAAGTTAATATCATTAAAAGCAAAATTTTTCGTATACCAAAACTATTTTCATGAAAGTTTCACCGCAGGAGAGATTCTGATTGTTGTATCTGACTCGCTCTTCAATTGTTTTGTTTCTCTTTCAAGAGTCTATATATATCTTTTAATGAAATTTCTCAAATTTAGGGGAAATAATCAAAGAATTTTTAAAAGACTTTTTTATCCATACATACATCAAAAGTTAATTTTTAATTAGGTGGTTAGCAACAGCTCTTAATATTGATTAATGCATGTGGTTTGTGGTTCGTAATCACAGAGGGCCTTTATATACAGGGTGGCGCAAAAGTCGCGCATCATAGGAATTTTCAGTGTTGACTATAATATATATATTTTTTTCTTTGAGGTAGGGAATGGCTGCGAAATTAACAATAGACGAGAGGGTGAGCTTGGTTTTAGTGTATGGAATACCAGGTACTACAAATCGATGAATCAATACAGAATTTAAATTATCGATTGAATAATTGAATAACCTTATTAATAATAAATAAATATATCCTTTTCAATTTACAATGACATGAATAATTAAAAAATAATTGTGAAGCTCGACTATTTATTTATTTAATTCAAATCGATGAATCGGTACAGAATTTAAATTCTGTACCGATTCATCGATTTGTTGTACCTGGTATTCCATACATTAAAACCAAGCTCACCCTCTCGTCTATTGTTAATTTCGCAGCCATTCCCTACATTAAAGAAAAAAAAATATATATATATTATAGTCAACACTGAAAATTCCTATGATGCGCGACTTTTGCGCCACCTGTATATTGTCTCGTACGTTACCATGTTTGTGTGATTCAAATTCAGAACTGTTGACATTTAAGTATTTCATAAGAAATGTAATGTGTATTTTGCATTTAAGGAGTACTATTAATGGCTGCGATTAGTTTTAATGTATCAGATGCTCAGTGTTCCATTAATTACACTGGGCAACACGTATTTTATTGAATGATATCTGACACTTGATTCTAGGTAATTTGGGTGCGCTGAATACGAATTTCAACTCGGTTTGGCTCTATCAGGTCCTGATTCTTTTCGACAGCCTATGTGCCATTTTCCAGATTTTTCAAATTAGGACTAAAAAATTAAGTCGTGTGTTAAATTTTTTTTCAAGTTTCATGAATACAAGCAGTTCAAACTACAGTAAAATTACATTATAACGATAGAAATGACAAAATAAAAAAACAAACAGATATGAAGCTTTCACTGTGGCAAAAATGTTCTTTTGTAAGACTTTCTAGCGTATTTGCTTGTTGATGGCAGGTCTCTTTTCAAGCACCAGCAGTAATCAGCCATCATGTGGGAATCCCAGCGGCCTTGGTACCGTTCCTCCATAATTTTGATATCTTGTGGAATCTCTCCCTTGTTCGTCACTTACATCACCTAAATTACTTGGAAATTGGTCAAGATGGCTATTCAAAAAATGCATTTTTATGCTCATATTGCAACCTAACTCTTTGTAGTCCCTTAAAAGTTTTTTTACGATTTCTTCGTAGTTATCTGCCCTATAATTGCCTAAAAAGTTTTCTATCAAGTCCACGAATGAGAACCAGCCATTTTTTTCGCGTTCATTCATGACATTAGGAAAATTGCTGTCTTTAATCATTGTTCTTATTTGTGGACCGTCGAAAATTCTCGCCTTGATTTTTTCATAACTTAAACTTGGAAATTTTGAAGTTATGTATTTGAAACACTCGCCGTTCGTATTGTTTAATGAGGCCTAGTTTTATATGCAGAGGAGGAAATATGATTTTATCTCTGCTCACTAAAGGTGGATTAATTACGTTTTTTTCTCCGACAGTAAGTGATGTTCGTGCTGGCCAGATTTGTTTGAAATAATGTTCTTCCTTGGCTCTGCTGTCCCATAAGCAAAGGAAGCAGGGATATTTAGTATATCCTCCTTGTTGTCCTAGCAGAAAATTAACCATTTTTAAGTCAACACATATGATCCACTCGTGCTCCCTATATTTGATAAGATTTAAAACCTTTTCTATATGTTCATATTTTTCTTTTAATTTTGTTGAGTGCCCAATCGGTATCGAGCCGTATAGATTGCCATTATGCAACAACACACACTTAAGACTTCTTTTCGAACTGTCTAAAAACAAGCGCCAATCATTTGCATCGTAAGACTCAACCCCCATCTTCTTTAACAAACCAACTATGTCGCAGCAATATACTAAACTATCCTCTGTTCTAAAATATTTAACAAGTTCTTCTTCTCTTTTTCTGTAAAATGAAATGTATGTGCTTGAAGTAAGCAAGTTTTTCTCTTTAAGTCTTGAAGCTAAAATTTCCGCAGCCTTTTTTGGCAAATTTAGATCCCTTACAAGATCATTCAACTCGGCCTGGTTAAACTTTTGCGGATCGTTTTGACTTTCAAATACGCTGGGGTCAAAATCGGTGTCTGACTCCTCAAAGTGCATAACAATATTTTCAGGAACATCTTCAACTAATTCTTGAGTTGGCAGACCCTTAATTTTTTGAATGGGGATCTCATTTGAATGTAGCACAGGTCGTATCGCGGTGTCGAAATTTGGGTACTCGATACAATGTTTATTTTTCTTAGTGAAGCCCGAAGTCTTGACAAAGCAAAGGTAGCAATCGGTCTCGTGGTTAGTAGGCTCTCGCCACACCTGATATGGAAAAAAAATTGTAAAGCGTTAACAAAAGCGACGAGAGACTTGTTTTTGAATTTTATCAAAAGTTATCACCCAAACATTTAACATTTCTATGTGTTTCAACCTTATGCAATATTTGAGATTCTTATAAACATTTTCTGTAAATTTTTGTTTATGTACCTAAGTTACAATTACATTTAGGTAAGTTACAGTATACTAGTGATTAAATTACGTAGTTTTATGAAATCATAAACTTACCATCGGAACTCCAAAAGGTATTTTTGAATCCGAACCCTTCGTCCAATGTCGCAGTCTTTCAGTGCATATAGTGCAGGCTTTATGTGGAGCCCACGATTTATCTTGGTCCCCCAGTTTTATGCCAAAATAAGCTAAGTAAGCTCTTTTTACGAAGTCAGTTATATTTGCTCGTTGATGTGGAAGTGTAAAATTTCCACATATATAACAGAAGGAATCAGGGTTGTTTTTGCATTTGAACTTTCTAGTGCTTGATGACATATTGCTTGATTGTTCTGCCAATTTGTAAAGGTATTTAAAGCCCTTAATTCATATAAATTTAAGAAAATCTGAAATATAAACACAAAAATTAGTTTAAATAGGTACTTATTATGAAATAGGTACTTACAATCTATGAAATTAAACTAGAAACACGGATGAGTAGGTACAATATAAATTACGTCTAATTAAATCAACTATATTAAATCACGATGACAAAATTACTCACTAAATCATATGCCAATTCAAAATTATGTTAATGCCCAAACTTAATTAACTAACTCAACTGACTGACTGACTGACTGACTGACTGACTGATTGAATTGACTGATTAACTCTGGAAACGAGTCGCTTTTATATATTTTAGTTGTCCCTCTAGAATACTCTACAGAGAACAGGAACGCTCGAGAAAATTTTAGAATTCTATGATATTTTTAGCTTAATTTACTAATATTAAAATGGGTTAAAAATGACAAAATTAAAAATATTTTTAGGGTGTTACATATAAAAATATACATAATACAACAATACCATAACAATAGGTACAAATACCTAGATAAAAACCTAGTTGCATAATGTGTAACTGCAAAAAGACTTAGCGAGTATTGAGAAAAAAACCTTTTTATGAATACGACGAAAGAGGAGGGGTGTTGAGCAAAATCAGGACCTGATAGAGCAAACCGAGTAAAAATTCGTGCTCAGCGCACCCAAATTACCTAGAACTAACTGTCAAATCTAATTCAATAGACAAAAAGTTGAAATTTGTTCCCCAGTGTTATATATTATTAAAGAATATACGAGGTGTCGCGAGTACGAGAGGCGAATTCGCCACATTGGCGATTTTGCGATTGTTCCACAAATGAATAGTTCAACCTCCCATCACAGACAACTTGATCTCTCCTAATACTTCGCCCCCCACCCCTCGTACACTCAAAATTCAGTTATTTTTAATGCGTGTATTTGCGCTTTGTTTCCCTCATACACAATAGTCAACGTTTAAACGCTCTATCTCAAAACTCGTTTGGCAAATTTGGCTTCTTGTACTCACAACTCCGCATATATATGAAAATGAAATGAAAATGAAAAGGTTTATTGGCAGACTATAGTCCATATGACAAATATTATTAATACAATGACAGTTCACATTACATTACACTGTATTGAGCACGTCTTGTTACCTCCGGGAAGCTCGGGACATTGCGGGTAGCAAATATTTGCGAAGCTGAGCATCTCGGGGTAATTTATGTAAGAGTCTAAAAGATCTGTTGTACAGAAAATTTAGAGTTCTGCCAGAACCTTTTTTATAATTCACCCAGAGTTGTTGTCCGTATATATTACTGCAGAAAGTATGAAAGAGAGTGTCTTTAGCGTCACTTGTATATATATATATATATATATATATATATATATATATATATATATATATATATAGGGTTATTCATAACCCCTTACTAAGGATACAAACCAAAGTAAACAAAGATTCAACAAAAATGCTTTATTCAAACTGAATACAAAAACGTAGCAATGTCTTTGATTTCCCCTGCAATGATCACTGCCGAGTGCGCTAGGTGCATCACGGAGGTAATTCTCTTTCCTACTACTAGTGCAAAAGAACCTTGGTTTAACTTTACTTGTTCTAATGTATCTACAACAGAGGGGAGGCTTTCAGAAGGTACCGTCGCCATCCAAATCTTGACTCAGTTTTTATTTCTTTCCAGAATCGTGCAAAATCTGTTCTTCGATTCGCCAAAAATTCCTTCATCAGACAAAAATTTGAAAACCTATCTAATTCTGATTCTTCTCGCTCTTTCTGGCACCTAGCCAAAATCCTCTCCAACAACTTTACTCCGACGCGTCATTTGTCTTCTCTCCTCCTGATAAAGTTGAATCTTCGCTCAAACTTTGCCTTCCAACTTAACAATGGACGATTCAGGTGCTGTTCCTCCATCTCCTCTACCCTCTGACTTAATTATATCTAAAATTAGAATTTCTTTCAAAGATGTTTTCCTGCCCAGTCTGGTATCAACTCGAGGAAGGCGTACGATTTGATAGAGCTTCTCCAGTTGTTCTCAAGAGCTTTGCTTCTGTGCTAACAGTAACACCCAACCTGGGCAACCTCTTTCGTCTGTCTTTCATCTGGTGATTTTCCCTCCTGATGGAAGTTTACTTTCATTAAGCCTGTCCCAAAGAAGGGTGATCGCTCTCAACAGTCCAAATATAGTCCCATTGTGTTGATTTTTTTGCCTTTCTAAAGTTTTTAATTTATCTTTAATACAAAGATTCTTAAACACCTCTTTACTCAGTCTTCTTTCAGATCGTCAGTGTGGGTTCCTCAAGGGATGCACTACTGCCGATCTTCTTACTTATTTTCTTGACTGTTGATCATCCTCCTTTCGGTATTTCAGTGAAATTTTTGCTGTCGAGCTAGACATATCAAAAGCTTTTGATAGAACAAATCTTAAATTTCAAAACTGCTCTCCTTTGGTTTATATCCTTCTATCTTCGTCTTCATCTATGATTTCTTTTTCGGCCGACCTATGGCTAAAGTTGAAGATGGCAACTGTTCTTCTCCTAGAGCTATTAAAAGTGGTATTCCTCAGGGCTCTCTCCTGTCACCCACTCTTTCCTTTTATTTATTAATGATCTTTTAATTCGCACTTTCTGTCCTATCCACTCCTATGCCGATGGTTCCACACCACTTTTCCACCCCCTTCACAAAGCGTCTTTCTCAACAGTCACTCCATGATTCGCATAGGACGGTTATGGTGCGCCTGACCATTGAACTTTCTACTGTTTCTGATTGGGGCAAAACCCAATTCCTTCATCTATCTACTCGTCACAATCTTCCCCACGACTATCCCCTTACCTTCAACAATACAGAACTCGATCCTTCCTCGTCTCTTAATATTCTTGGCGTTTCTGTTTCTCGTGGTCTTTCCTACAAAGATGACATATACTCTCTAAAACAGCTAAGAGGTTCGGTGTGCCGTGCCGGCTCTGCAGTTTCTTCACCCCACTCAACTCAGTTGCTGTCTATGTATAATGGTCTTGTCCACCTCTGTATGGAGTATGCTTCGAATATGTAGGGTGTCTCAACCCACACAACCCTACTTGACCGGGTGGCTTTTCGTCTCTTCAATACTCAGCCTCTTACTCACTGCCTTCAATCCCTCTTTCTTCGCTGCAATGTCGCCTCACTCTCCCTTTACTATTGCCATTATAACTGACACTGCTCTCCTGAACTCTCTATTTGCATGCCTCCTCTTTTAAGGAGAGCACGCAGTACCAAACTTTCGACACATTCCTATTTCTTTCCTGTCCAACTCTTTAACACAAAAGTTAATTGGTATTTTCAGTCTTTCATCTACTAAACCGGTGAACTCTGGAACAATCTTCCTGAATCCATCTTTTCCCCTGGCTATGACCTCCAATCTTTCAAACGCATGTTCAGTAGGGTGGTCCAAAAAATAAAATTTTGTAATTTTTTACCTCCACATGGCTGCTCCTGTTCCTATATCTATCAAACATCTCCATGCCAAATTTCAGCCTAATTGAAAGATATTTACTGGTCGCTATGAATTTCATTTTACTATTCATTTTCTAGTAGAATGATCTTCTGGGTTAAAAAATGAAAAACAAGGGCAAATACTAGTTTATTTGTATGAAAACAGATTAAATCTCAAAGAAAACAGCTTATTTTTTTAGAAAACAGAATAACTCTTAAAGAAAACAGATTAATTTTTAAAGAACAAAAATGATATGTTTGATAGAAAATTACATTTATCATTCGTTTATAATATACATCATTACTTAGATTAACGCTTCATCACTGACTCCTTCGAAGACGATGAGTAGTCTTGGCGATGTTTTGCTACTAATCGGAGGATGAATTGTTTTTGTTCTTCATCCTTCGTGAAAGATGTATTATATGCCTAGATAAGGGCGATACCCCTCTCCGCCGAGTCATTGACAACTTTTAGGTTGATCGCTATGCGTCGAAACTCTTGAAAGCAATCATCCTCCGTCCAGGAATTGGGATCGGTTCTGAGGGAGGTATCCTCCGCTGCCTTCCTTCCTTCTTTCTTTAACAGATTGAAGATTCCCAGGGTCCTTTTGGTGACCATTTCATACAAATTCAAATCTTCAATGTTTCCTTCAAGCTTCAATCGACGAGTAGCAGTGGTATTCTCGTTACGTTGGAGGTTTACGACCATCTTCGTTTGGTCTCGGCATCGACTGTAGGATCGAAGAATGCAAGGCTGATGAGATGCTCTCCAAGATACCACGGGTGCCATTGAAGAGCTGTGGATGCTGCTTTGGAAATGGTCTGATTTGGGTACTTTTTAAGAAGAGAATATCGTTGAAAGGAGCATTGATTCCGATGGGGGCCTCGTTCCAAACACGTGTGTAGACCAAGGCGATAAACAGAGAGAGCTCGGTGATATTCTCCGTCTCACGTGCTGTCAGCTGTAGTTGATGCTAGAACAGATAAATTTTGAGGACGTAGATGGCCTTGGCCATCCAGCGTGCATGGTGAGTTGGTCCTGGAGCGCGGACCTTGACTTCTTTCTCATCACGGCACCCGAGGAAGGTGAGGCAGAGTCGTAGCAATTCCTCGTCGTCATCACGCGATTGTTTAGACTCCAGTGACTTTGTGAAGTACTGGATCATTTCCTCTCGAAGCTGGAACATCTTCGGATCTCTGAATAGGTTGTTTGAAGCCTTCATGAAGGAATCCTTCTGAAGTGATGGCCATTTTTTCTGAAAACGTTTAAAGAGAGTCATTTCGGGCCACCTGTGGGTCCAAGAAGTGCGTTGCAGGTGTTTGACAAGACGACTTCAAGGATATGATGTCTACAAGCGATCCAGACAAGTTCCCTCCCTACTGCTGTTTCAATCTTGATACAGGCTCCCCTGTGAAGGCCAGCATTAGACGCAGTTGTGTCAAATACGAGACCTTGGATCTCACCACGAAGATTCCAGTCATTAATCGTCGAAATGTAAGTCTTGGCCTGTTCTTCTCCTGCAGATCGTTGTATCTTTGGCACGGCTAAGAGTTTTTCCATCCCATTTCCCGTAACGATTACCGCGGCTCGTTCGGCTGTTTCCTTTGCGCCGCCGAAGTCGGGAAGTAGTTTCCCATCCCAGTGAAGAAGAAGGGGTCCTTCGACAGAAAACGAAGCTTCATCCTCTTTGGCTCCTGCTTGCCTTGCTTGCCTTCTTGAACGACGGATGGAGTTGCGTGAAAGAGTCTGTAGAAATATCATAGCCCAGGGCTTGAGCGACTGATCAAGCAACGAAGACTGCTCCTCGATCGGGAAGGGTGACGCGATCAAGAGCAGCAACCACATCCGGTGATGTGAAGATATTGTTTCGTTTCGGAGGATGAGAGTGTACATCTGCTCTTCCGGTCGAAGTCGACGGATGATAATCATCGTCTTCAGCGTTGAATTCTTCAGAGGATGAAGTAGATGTGCTGGATGATGGAAGAGCAGCAGCTCCATCCTGGAATGCAGCCTCTCTTTCTTTGTACCTTAGAGCTTTGTCAGCATCTTTCTCCTGTCGACATCTCTTGCGGTATTCCTTGGCAAAATTAATCTTGTCAGGGCCTGCCATACTGCAGGAAAAGACGTCTTCTCGTTGCATCATCAGGAATTGGCGGTCTTCTTCATTGTCTATCACCTTCAAGGCGTCCTTCGAGGCAACGTCGAAAAGCTTTGACAGAGTCTCTTGGAATATGCTCTCTTTCACTCTACAGCTTTGTAGCTGCGTCTTGCGGTTTTTCTTCAACGCAAGGAACTCTTCGTACAGCTTTGACAGCTCCCTAACGCAGGAATCGACTCGCTGTGTAGGAATCTTTGTTCTCTGCCATACTTGCAGGGCCTCTTTGCAAGCCAAGTTGTAGCTCTTGGACTGTTCATGCTGGTGAAACTGAACTAAACGAAGCACATCACCACATGTGGGTAGCCTTGCAGCTGATAACTCGTTGCTGGGCTTTCCCAGAACCCACGTTTCTGCAGATGAGCGAGTACTTCTAGCCATAACCTGAAAAATGAGAGAAAATAATGCATTAACCGTTTAGCACCAAAGCACAATTATATAAGTGTTAAAGTAAAAATTGCAAAGTCAAAATAAATAAAATAAAAACATTGGTTACAGTGGTTAGTGGTTGATGGGTAGGAAGATAGCCAAATTTTTAAAAAATATATTTAAGAATAAGTAAATAATAAACTTCAAGAGACATAAGATATATACCTTACAATTTTAATAATTTAATTTAATAGCAATATCCTTACCGGTTATAAATTTGCATATGAAGAACATTATATATATATATATATTTATATATATATTTATACTGAATAAATATAATACATATGAATTAATACTTAATATATATGAATTAATAATTAATATATATGAATTACTACTTACATGAGATACTATTCCTAAACTCTTGAAGTTTGAATGAACTTAAAATCGTCCTCCAACAAGTTTAAACTTGAAATGATGCATGAGTAAATGATTTGTCTGATTCACAAATAGCATCATACAAGAAATCGAACAATTGCATCCTCTGAAAGGTGGGCAGAGT
>JAJOZX010003709.1:215000-277500 GCA_023014485.1 Bathynomus jamesi | reverse complement strand
CTTATGATCTTTGAGAAGGCGTTTCAAGCCACTATTAAATGATTTGATGACGTCATCCTGCGGGTTCTTCCTAAGTTTGGTGTATGTGGCGGGGTCCTGGAGAAGCTCGTTCATCTTTCCGATGTAGTCCACTTTGTCCATAATAACTATGGTGTTAGCCTTGTCTGCTTTAGTAATATGGAGCTCCCCATCTTTTTTTAATTGTGAGAGGCTATTGCGAAAACGTTTAGGAAAGTTATCTTCGTAATTACCATTCGCCGCACTATAAACGAGGCCTTTAACTATGTTAAACAAATACTGAGGGAGATTACACTGTTTTTCAAAACACGCGAGACTGTAACAAATTTGTAAAGCCGAAGGTTTTTTAACAATAAAAAAGGACATACCATATCCAAGGGCACTTTTTGCATCGTCACTAATGTTTTTCGAAGAAAGGTTCAAAACACACTTTGAGCTTGCTTTTTTACTCCACTGACTATCTCGAATGAGACTTTTAATTTTTCGATCCAAAATGTTACGAAGTGAAGTAGTTCTCCGACGCAACTCGTTGTAAATTTCATCAAACAAAGGTTGGATCTACGGTTGGGGAATAACGGTTACAAAATTATGTTTGGCGATGTTTAAATTTTTGAAGGCGGACCACTCATTTTGTCTGGTGACTTCAATATGTTTCTTTAAAATGAATCTGCTGAAGTTGTTGAACGGATGGTCGTCAATTTGTCTGAGGCGAATCGGAAGCAGGGATTTGGGAAGAACTTGCTCCTCCAGACACTTAGTAAGAAACTTCCGTCGGATACGAATTGCATGCCCCTTCATTAATGTAGAAGAAAACACGGACACAAACGGAGAGAAGAGAGGGAACAGCAAGCCGAAGGAACGCGTGGTGAGCATTATATGAAAATTATTTCACGAAGGTAACACGTGAAAAATATTTATGATGAATAAAACCACGAAGGAAAGGAAACACAAAATGGTGCTCAAGCGCTTTCGTCTAATGACATCCTCAGGAACACTGAAGTACATAAAAAGGTTAAGCTATATAGTTACAGAAAGAAAAAAAAGAAAAATAAATAACATACATACACCACACACCATATATAATATATATATATATATATAAATACATATCTATATATACAATACATACATACATACATACATACTATATATACAATAAACAGAGAAGTAAAAATAATAAAAAATTAAAAATTAAAACCTTAAAGGATTACAGTGAGGCGTACAGATTTGTAAGAAAAATATCGATTTTTAGCACAAGATCAAATGGATTATAAAAATACAAAATTATACTGGAACTCTGCCGGGTTTAACACAATGCTGCCTATGGTCAGGTTTCGATATATATAAAAAAAAAATATAAAAATGCAAATTAAAAGTTAATCGATTTTTAGCACAAGATCAAAATGGATTATAAAAATACAAATTTATACTTAACTCTGTCCGGGTTTTAACACACTGCTGCCTATGGTCAGGTTTTGATATATAAAAAAATAAAATGCAATTAAAAGTTAATAAGTAGAAGACAAGTTTACCAAAGATTTAATGTTTTACCCTTCTTATTTAAATCTGTTTTAAAGGAATTCAACATAACAGGATCGAGTTGAAAAGACCTTTGCTTATGTTGAAGTTATTTGAAAGTTGAATAATGGCAGACTCAAGAATATTTCTATTAACAATGTTGCTTGAATGGAATAAAACTGAAGCATTAGTCCAATCAATACAGTGGGCTAACTCTGACAAATGGACAAAAGGGCACTGACAACTGTCCTGTTCTAACGGAATATTGATGCTGTTTTTAATACGTGTGTGCAAATCCTTTCCCGTCTGACCTATGTAAAGGAATCACATTGTTTTCAACAATTTTATAGATAATGCCTGAATTATTGGTAGGGCTATTTTTTACTATGATATTTTTCCAATATTGTTATATGAAAATACTACATTATATCCAAAAGTTTAAGTACATTAGCAATGCATAAAAGCCCGGGAAAAAATGGAAATACTAAAAATTTTTTGACAAGTACGTGTTAATATTGACACGATAGAAAGTTCGTTTTGCCTTGTTGAGACAAGATTCAT
This sequence comes from Bathynomus jamesi, assembly GCA_023014485.1. Lineage (NCBI taxonomy): Eukaryota > Metazoa > Arthropoda > Malacostraca > Isopoda > Cirolanidae > Bathynomus > Bathynomus jamesi. The sequence continues at coordinate 275,403 of JAJOZX010003709.1, read as the reverse complement.
AAACGCAGATGGATAACACAAATCACTTCCAATACCGTTGATTTTTTCCAATTCGGCATCGATGTATTCCGGACTGGCGATCCTAAGGGCGCGGAGTAACATTGATGAAAATATGGCCTTCTTAGTGGGGGTATCATGTCCCGAGTAAAAAGTGTACGTAGACAAATTGTTTCTCGTTTTCCGATAGATACTAACTTAAAACTGGGCTTTCCCTATGTACACGCACATCCAAAAATGGGATTGAATTGTCTTGCTCAACTTCTAAAGTAAACTTAATGGAGGGGACTTGATCATTTAACTGAAGGAGGAAGCTATCCAGGTCACGATTCATGGGGCCAGATACACAAAATATCGTCGACGTACCGCAACCAAGGGATGCCAACCCCAGGATTCTCGGAATATAGGTAATTTCGAAAAAACTCCATATAATATTGGAGAGGAGGGCGATAAGGGGTTGCCATAGCCATCCCAAAAACTTGTTGATAATACTCGTTATTGAAAGTGAATTACAGTCTTTGATGCAAAGCTTAATGAGTTCCAAAACAATGTGTGAAGGTTAGTGGCAGGTCATACTTATGTATTTCTTGGGAGAGAAAGTCAACATATCGTCAATCGGCACTTTTGTAAACAATGAACAAACATCAAAAACTATCCATTTATCGTTAGTTTCAGTACGTGCATTATTCAATTTTCCGTAAAGACCATGGAATTTTTTACATGTGGAATCAGAGATAGTTCCGAAAATGGGGACAAGACTTTGACAAGCCATTTTGGAGAGTTTATAAGTAATAGAGCCCACCGAGCTAATAATAGGGCGCATAGGGTTACCAGGTTTGTGGGTTTTATAAGACCGTAAAGGTAGGGCAGAGCAGGTGAAGTGGACATGAAAGCGGAATTAAGTTCTTATGATCTTTGAGAAGGCGTTTCAAGCCACTATAAATGATTTGATGACGTCATCCTGCGGGTTCTTCCTAATTTGGTGTATGTGGCGGGGTCCTGGAGAAGCTCGTTCATCTTTCCGATGTAGTCCCTTTGTCCATAATAACTATGGTGTTTAGCCTTGTCTGCTTTTAGTAATATGGAGCTCCCATCTTTTTTTAATTGTGAGAGGCTATTGCGAAAACGTTTAGGAAAGTTTATCTTCGTAATTACCATTCGCCGCACTATAAACGAGGCCTTTAACTATGTTAAACAAATACTGAGGGAGATTACACTGTTTTTCAAAACAGCGAGACTGTAAAAATTTGTAAAGCCGAAGGTTTTTTAACATAAAAAAGGACATACCATATCCAAGGGCACTTTTTGCATCGTCACTAATGTTTTTCGAAGAAATGGTTCAAAAACACACTTGAGCTTGCTTTTTTACTCCACTGACTATCTCGAATGAGACTTTTAATTTTCATCCAAAATGTTACGAAGTGAAGTAGTTCTCCGACGCAACTCGTTGTAAATTTCATCAAACAAAGGTTGGATCACGGTTGGGATAACGGTTACAAAATTATGTTTGGCGATGTTTTAAATTTTTGAGGCGGACCACTTCATTTTGTCTGGTGACTTCAATATGTTTCTTTAAAATTATCTGCTGAATTGTTGAACGGATGGTCGTCAATTTGTCTGAGGAGATCGGAAGCCGGGATTTGGGGAAGAACTTGCTCCTCCAGACACTTAGTAAGAACTTCCGTCGGATTCGAATTGCATGCCCTTCATTAATGTAGTAAAAACACGGAACACAAACGGAGACAAGAGAGGAACAGCAAGCCGAGGAACGCGTGGTGAGCATTATATGAAAATTATTTCACGAAGGTAACACGTGAAAAATATTTATGATGATAAACCACGAAGGAAGGAAAAACACAAATGGTGCTCAAGCGCTTTCGTCTAATGACATCCTCAGGAACACTGAAGTACATAAAAAAGGTTAAGCCTATATATAGGTTACAGAGAAAAAAAAAAGAAAATAAATAACATACATACACACACCACACATATATATATATATATATATATATATATATACATATCTATATATACAAATACATACAATACATACATACATACATATATATACAATAAACAGAGAAGTAAAAATAATAAAAATTAAAATTAAAACCTTAAAGGATTAACCAGTGAGGCGTACAGATTTGTAAGGAAAAATATCGATTTTTAGCACAAGATCAAATGGATTATAAAAATACAAAATTATACTGGAACTCCTGCCGGTTTTAACACAATGCTGCCTATGGTCAGGTTTCGATATATATAAAAAAAAATAATAAAATGCAAATTAAAAGTTAATCGATTTTTAGCACAAGATCAAATGGATATAAAAATACAAATTTATACTGAACTCTGTCCGGGTTTTAACACACTGCTGCCTATGGTCAGGTTTTGATATATATAAAAAAATAAAATGCAAATTAAAAGTTAATAAGTAGAAGACAAGTTTACCAAAGATTTAATGTTTTACCCTTCTTATTTAAATCTGTTTTAAAGGAATTCAACATAACAGGATCGAGTTGAAAAAGACCTTGCTTATGTTGAAGTATTTGAAAGTTGAATAATGGCAGACTCAAGAATATTTCTATTAACAATGTTGCTTGAATGGAATAAAACTGAAGCATTAGTCCAATCAATACAGTGGGCTAACTCTGACAAATGGACAAAAAGGGCACTGGACAACTGTCCTGTTCTAACGGAATATTGATGCTGTTTTTTATACGTGTGTGCAAATCCTTTCCCGTCTGACCTATGTAAAAGGAATCACATTGTTTTTCAACCAATTTTATAGATAATGCTGAATTATTGGTAGGGCTATTTTTACTATGATATTTTTCAACAATATTGTTATATGAAAATACTACATTAATCCAAAGTTTAAGTACATTAGCAATGCATAAAAGCCGGGAAAAATGGAAGTACTAAAATATTTTTTGACAAAGTACGAGTGTTAATATTGACACGATAGAAAGTTCGTTTGCCTGTGTTGAGACAAATTCCATAAACGCAGATGGATAACACAAATCACTTCCAATACCGTTGATTTTTTCCAATTCGGCATCGATGTATTCCGGACTGGCGATCCTAAGGGCGCGGAGTAACATTGATGAAAATATGGCTTCTTAGTGGGGGTATCATGTCCCGAGTAAAAGTGTACGTAGGACAAATTGTTTCTCGTTTTTCCGATAGATACTAAACTTAAAACCTGGGCTTTCCCTATGTACACGCACATCCAAAATGGGATTGAATTGTCTTGCTCAACTTCTAAAGTAAACTTAATGGAGGGGACTTGATCATTTAACTGAAGGAGGAAGCTATCCAGTCACGATTCATGGGCCAGATACACAAAATATCGTCGACGTACCGCAACCAAGGATGCCAACCCCCAGGATTCTCGGAATATAGGTAATTTCGAAAAACTCCATATAAATATTGGAGAGGAGGGGCGATAAGGGGTTGCCCATAGCCATCCCAAAAACTTGTTGATAATACTCGTTATTGAAAGTGAATTTACAGTCTTTGATGCAAAGCTTAATGAGTTCCAAAACAATGTGTGAAGGTAGTGGCAGGTCATACTTATGTAATTCTTGGGAGAGAAGTCAAGCATATCGTCAATCGGCACTTTGTAAACAATGAACAAACATCAAAACTAATCCATTTATCGTTAGTTTCAGTACGTGCATTATTCAATTTTTCCGTAAGATCCATGGAATTTTTACATGTGAATCAGAGATAGTTCCGAAAACGGGGGACAAGACTTTGACAAGCCATTTGGAGAGTTTATAAGTAATAGAGCCCCCGAGCTAATAATAGGGCGCATATGGTTACCAGTTTGTGGGTTTTATAAGACCGTAAAGGTAGGGCAGAGCAGGTGAAGTGGACATGAAAAGCGGAATTAAGTTCTTATGATCTTTGAGAGGCGTTTCAAGCCACTATTAAATGATTTGATGACGTCATCCTGCGGGTTCTTCCTAAGTTTGGTGTATGTGGCGGGGTCCTGGAGAAGCTCGTTCATCTTTCCGATGTAGTCCACTTTGTCCATAATAACTATGGTGTTAGCCTTGTCTGCTTTAGTAATATGGAGCTCCCCATCTTTTTTTAATTGTGAGAGGCTATTGCGAAAACGTTTAGGAAAGTTATCTTCGTAATTACCATTCGCCGCACTATAAACGAGGCCTTTAACTATGTTAAACAAATACTGAGGGAGATTACACTGTTTTTCAAACACGCGAGACTGTAACAAATTTTGTAAAGCCGAAGGTTTTTTAACAATAAAAAAGGACATACCATATCCAAGGGCACTTTTTGCATCGTCACTAATGTTTTTCGAAGAAAGGTTCAAAACACACTTTGAGCTTGCTTTTTTACTCCACTGACTATCTCGAATGAGACTTTTAATTTTTCAATCCAAAATGTTACGAAGTGAAGTAGTTCTCGGACGCAACTCGTTGTAAATTTCATCAAACAAAGGTTGGATCCACGGTTGGGGAATAACGGTTACAAAATTATGTTTGGCGATGTTTAAATTTTTGAAGGCGGACCACTCATTTTGTCTGGTGACTTCAATATGTTTCTTTAAAATTAATCTGCTGAAGTTGTTGAACGGATGGTCGTCAATTTGTCTGAGGCGAATCGGAAGCAGGGATTTGGGAAGAACTTGCTCCTCCAGACACTTAGTAAGAAACTTCCGTCGGATTCGAATTGCATGCCCCTTCATTAATGTAGTAGAAAACACGGACACAAACGGAGACAAGAGAGGGAACAGCAAGCCGAAGGAACGCGTGGTGAGCATTATATGAAAATTATTTCACGAAGGTAACACGTGAAAAATATTTATGATGAATAAAACCACGAAGGAAAGGAAACACAAAATGGTGCTCAAGCGCTTTCGTCTAATGACATCCTCAGGAACACTGAAGTACATAAAAAGGTTAAGCCTATATATAGGTTACAGAAAGAAAAAAAAAAGAAAAATAAATAACATACATACACACACACACACATATATATATATATATATAATATATATATACATATCTATATATACAAATACATACATACATACATACATACATATATATACAATAAACAGAGAAGTAAAAATAATAAAAAATTAAAAATTAAAACCTTAAAGGATTACCAGTGAGGCGTACAGATTTGTAAGAAAAATTCGATTTTTAGCACAAGATCAATGGATTATAAAAATACAAAATTATACTGGAACTCTGCCGGGTTTTAACACAATGCTGCCTATGGTCAGGTTTCGATATATATAAAAAAAAAAATAATAAATGCAAATTAAAAGTTAATCGATTTTTAGCACAAGATCAAATGGATTATAAAAATACAAATTTATACTGGAACTCTGTCCGGGTTTTAACACACTGCTGCCTATGGTCAGGTTTTGATATATATAAAAATAAATGCAAATTAAAGTTAATAAAGTAGAAGACAAGTTTACCAAAGATTTAATGTTTTACCCTTCTTATTTAAATCTGTTTTAAAGGAATTCAACATAACAGGATCGAGTTGAAAAAGACCTTTGCTTATGTTGAAGTTATTTGAAAGTTGAATAATGGCAGACTCAAGAATATTTCTATTAACAATGTTGCTTGAATGGAATAAAACTGAAGCATTAGTCCAATCAATACAGTGGGCTAACTCTGACAAATGGACAAAAAGGGCACTGGACAACTGTCCTGTTCTAACGGAATATTGATGCTGTTTTATACGTGTGTGCAAATCCTTTCCCGTCTGACCTATGTAAAAGGAATCACATTGTTTTCAACCAATTTTATAGATAATGCCTGAATTATTGGTAGGGCTATTTTTTACTATGATATTTTTCACATATGTTATATGAAAATACTACATTAATATCCAAAGTTTAAGTACATTAGCAATGCATAAAAAAGCCCGGGAAAAATGGAAGTACTAAAATATTTTTTGACAAAGTACGAGTGTTAATATTGACACGATAGAAAGTTCGTTTTGCCTTGTTGAGACAAGATTCCATAAACGCAGATGGATAACACAAATCACTTCCAATACCGTTGATTTTTTCCAATTCGGCACGATGTATTCCGGACTGGCGATCCTAAGGCGCGGAGTAACATTGATGAAAATATGGCCTTCTTAGTGGGGGTATCATGTCCCGAGTAAAGTGTACGTAGGACAAATTGTTTCTCGTTTTCCGATAGATACTAAACTTAAAACCTGGGCTTTCCCTTTGTACACGCACATCCAAAAATGGGATTGAATTGTCTTGCTCACTTCTAAAGTAAACTTAATGGAGGGGACTTGATCATTTTAACTGAATGAGGAAGCTATCCAGGTCACGATTCATGGGCCAGATACACAAAATATCGTCGACGTACCGCAACCAAGGGATGCCAACCCCCAGGATTCTCGGAATATAGGTAATTCGAAAAACTCCATATAAATATTGGAGAGGAGGGCGATAAGGGGTTGCCCATAGCCATCCCAAAAACTTGTTGATAATACTCGTTATTGAAAGTGAATTTACAGTCTTTGATGCAAAGCTTAATGAGTTCCAAAACAATGTGTGAAGGTAGTGGCAGGTCATACTTATGTAATTCTTGGGAGAGAAAGTCAAGCATATCGTCAATCGGCACTTTTGTAAACAATGAACAAACATCAAAACTAATCCATTTATCGTTAGTTTCAGTACGTGCATTATTCAATTTTTCCGTAAGATCCATGGAATTTTTTACATGTGAATCAGAGATAGTTCCGAAAACGGGGGACAAGACTTTGACAAGCCATTTGGAGAGTTTATAAGTAATAGAGCCCACCGAGCTAATAATAGGGCGCATATGGTTACCAGTTTTGTGGGTTTTAATAACCGTAAGGTAGGGCAGAGCAGGTGAAGTGGACATGAAAAGCGGAATTAAGTTCTTATGATCTTTGAGAAGGCGTTTCAAGCCACTATTAAATGATTTGATGACGTCATCCTGCGGGTTCTTCCTAAGTTTGGTGTATGTGGCGGGGTCCTGGAGAAGCTCGTTCATCTTTCCGATGTAGTCCACTTTGTCCATAATAACTATGGTGTTAGCCTTGTCTGCTTTAGTAATATGGAGCTCCCCATCTTTTTTTAATTGTGAGAGGCTATTGCGAAAACGTTTAGGAAAGTTATCTTCGTAATTACCATTCGCCGCACTATAAACGAGGCCTTTAACTATGTTAAACAAATACTGAGGGAGATTACACTGTTTTTTCAAAACACGCGAGACTGTAACAATTTGTAAAGCCGAAGGTTTTTTTAACATAAAAAGGACATACCATATCCAAGGGCACTTTTTGCATCGTCACTAATGTTTTCGAAGAAAGGTTCAAACACACTTTGAGCTTGCTTTTTTACTCCACTGACTATCTCGAATGAGACTTTTAATTTTTCAATCCAAAATGTTACGAAGTGAAGTAGTTCTCGACGCAACTCGTTGTAAATTTCATCAACAAAGGTTTGGATCCACGGTTGGGAATAACGGTTACAAAATTATTTTTGGCGATGTTTAAATTTTTGAAGGCGGACCACTCATTTTGGGTCTGGTGACTTCAATATGTTTCTTTAAAATTAATCTGCTGAAGTGTTGAACGGATGGTCGTCAATTTTGTCTGAGGCGAATCGGAAGCAGGGATTTGGGAAGAACTTGCTCCTCCAGACACTTAGTAAGAACTTCCGTCGGATTCGAATTGCATGCCCCTTCATTAATGTAGTAGAAAACACGGACACAACGGAGACAAGAGAGGAACAGCAAGCCGAAGGAAACGCGTGGTGAGCATTATATGAAAATTATTTCACGAAGGTAACACGTGAAAAATATTTATGATGAATAAAACCACGAAGGAAAGGAAACACAAAATGGTGCTCAAGCGCTTTCGTCTAATGACATCCTCAGGAACACTGAAGTACATAAAAAGGTTAAGCCTATATATACGTAGGTTACAGAAAGAAAAAAAAAAGAAAAAATAAATAACATACATACACACACACACACATATATATATATATATATATATAATATATATATACATATCTATATATACAATACATACATACATACATACATACATATATATACAATAAACAGAGAAGTAAAAATAATAAAAAATTAAAAATTAAAACCTTAAAGGATTACCAGTGAGGCGTACAGATTTGTAAGGAAAAATATCGATTTTTAGCACAAGATCAAATGGATTATAAAAATACAAAATTATACTGGAACTCTGCCGGGTTTTAACACAATGCTGCCTATGGTCAGGTTTCGATATATATAAAAAAAAAAATATATAAAATGCAAATTAAAAGTTAATCGATTTTTAGCACAAGATCAAATGGATTATAAAAATACAAATTTATACTGGAACTCTGTCCGGGTTTTAACACACTGCTGCCTATGGTCAGGTTTTGATATATATAAAAAAATAAAATGCAAATTAAAAGTTAATAAAGTAGAAGACAAGTTTACCAAAGATTTAATGTTTTACCCTTCTTATCTAAATCTGTTTTAAAGGAATTCAACATAACAGGATCGAGTTGAAAAAGACCTTTGCTTATGTTGAAGTTATTTGAAAGTTGATAATGGCAGACTCAAGAATATTTCTATTAACAATGTTGCTAGAATGGAATAAAACTGAAGCATTATTCCAATCAATACAGTGGGCTAACTCTGACAAATGGACAAAAAGGGCACTGGACAACTGTCCTGTTCTAACGGAATATTGATGCTGTTTTATACGTGTGTGCAAATCCTTTCCCGTCTGACCTATGTAAAAGGAATCACATTGTTTACAACCAATTTTATAGATAATGCCTGAATTATTGGTAGGGCTATTTTTTACTATGATATTTTTCACAATATTGTTATATGAAAATACTACATTAATATCCAAAAGTTTAAGTACATTAGCAATGCCTAAAAAGCCCGGGAAAAATGGAAGTACTAAAATATTTTTTGACAAAGTACGAGTGTTATTATTGACACGATAGAAAGTTCGTTTTGCCTTGTTGAGACAAGATTCCATAAACGCAGATGGATAACACAATCACTTCCAATACCGTTGATTTTTTCCAATTCGGCATCGATGTATTCCGGACTGGCGATCCTAAGGGCGCGGAGAAACATTGATGAAAAAATGGCCTTCTTAGTGGGGGTATCATGTCCCGAGTAAAAGTGTACGTAGGACAAATTGTTTGTTCGTTTTCCGATAGATACTAAACTTAAAACCTGGGCTTTCCCTATGTACACGCACATCCAAAAATGGGATTGAATTGTCTTGCTCACTTCTAAAGTAAACTTAATGGAGGGGACTTGATCATTTAACTGAAGGAGGAAGTTATCCAGGTCACGATTCATGGGCCAGATACACAAAATATCGTCGACGTACCGCAACCAAGGGATGCCAACCCCCAGGATTCTCGGAATATAGTAATTTCGAAAAACTCCATATAAATATTGGAGAGGAGGGGCGATAAGGGGTTGCCCATGGCCATCCCAAAAACTTGTTGATAATACTCGTTATTGAAAGTGAATTTACAGTCTTTGATGCAAAGCTTAATAAGTTCCAAAACAATGTGTGAAGGTAGTGGCAGGTCATACTTATGTAATTCTTGGGAGAGAAAGTCAAGCATATCGTCAATCGGCACTTTTGTAAACAATGAACAAACATCAAAACTGATCAATCTATCGTTAGTTTCAGTACGTGCATTATTCAATTTTTCAGTAAGATCCATGGAATTTTTTACATGTGAATCAGAGATAGTTCCGAGAATGGGGGACAAGACTTTGACAAGCCATTTGGAGAGTTTATAAGTAATAGAGCCCACCGAGCTAATAATAGGGCGCATAGGGTTACCAGGTTTGTGGGTTTTAATAAGACCGTAAAGGTAGGGCAGAGAGGTGAAGTGGACATGAAAAGCGGAATTAAGTCTTATGATCTTTGAGAAGCGTTTCAAGCCACTATTAAATGATTTGATGACGTCATCCTGCGGGTTCTTCCTAAGTTTGCTGTATGTGGCGGGGTCCTGGAGAAGCTCGTTCATCTTTCCGATGTAGTCCACTTTGTCCATAATAACTATGGTGTTAGCCTTGTCTGCTTTAGTAATATGGAGCTCCCCATCTTTTTTTAATTGTGAGAGGCTATTGCGAAAACGTTTAGGAAAGTTATCTTCGTAATTACCATTCGCCGCACTATAAACGAGGCCTTTAACTATGTTAAACAAATACTGAGGGAGATTACACTGTTTTTCAAAACACGCGAGACTGTAACAAATTTGTAAAGCCGAAGGTTTTTTAACAATAAAAAAGGACATACCATATCCAAGGGCACTTTTTGCATCGTCACTAATGTTTTTCGAAGAAAGGTTCAAAACACACTTTGAGCTTGCTTTTTTACTCCACTGACTATCTCGAATGAGACTTTTAATTTTTCGATCCAAAATGTTACGAAGTGAAGTAGTTCTCCGACGCAACTCGTTGTAAATTTCATCAAACAAAGGTTGGATCCACGGTTGGGGAATAACGTTACAAAATTATGTTTGGCGATGTTTAAATTTTTGAAGGCGGACCACAAAAATTTAAACATCGCCAAACATAATTTTGTAACCGTTATTCCCCAACCGTGGATCCAACCTTTGTTTGATGAAATTTACAACGAGTTGCGTCGGAGAACTACTTCACTTCGTAACATTTTGGATCGAAAAATTAAAAGTCTCATTCGAGATAGTCAGTGGAGTAAAAAAGCAAGCTCAAAGTGTGTTTTGAACCTTTCTTCGAAAAACATTAGTGACGATGCAAAAAGTGCCCTTGGATATGGTATGTCCTTTTTTATTGTTAAAAAACCTTCGGCTTTACAAATTTGTTACAGTCTCGCGTGTTTTGAAAAACAGTGTAATCTCCCTCAGTATTTGTTTAACATAGTTAAAGGCCTCGTTTATAGTGCGGCGAATGGTAATTACGAAGATAACTTTCCTAAACGTTTTCGCAATAGCCTCTCACAATTAAAAAAAGATGGGGAGCTCCATATTACTAAAGCAGACAAGGCTAACACCATAGTTATTATGGACAAAGTGGACTACATCGGAAAGATGAACGAGCTTCTCCAGGACCCCGCCACATACACAAACTTAGGAAGAACCCGCAGGATGACGTCATCAAATCATTTAATAGTGGCTTGAAACGCATTCTCAAAGATCATAAGACTTAATTCCGCTTTTCATGTCCACTTCACCTGCTCTGCCCTACCTTTACGGTCTTATTAAAACCCACAAACCTGGTAACCCTATGCGCCCTATTATTAGCTCGGTGGGCTCTATTACTTATAAACTCTCCAAATGGCTTGTCAAAGTCTTGTCCCCCATTCTCGGAACTATCTCTGATTCACATGTAAAAAATTCCATGGATCTTACTGAAAAATTGAATAATGCACGTACTGAAACTAACGATAATTGATCAGTTTTGATGTTTGTTCATTGTTTACAAAAGTGCCGATTGACGATATGCTTGACTTTCTCTCCCAAGAATTACATAAGTATGACCTGCCACTACCTTCACACATTGTTTTGGAACTTATTAAGCTTTGCATCAAAGACTGTAAATTCACTTTCAATAACGAGTATTATCAACAAGTTTTTGGGATGGCCATGGGCAACCCCTTATCGCCCCTCCTCTCCAATATTTATATGGAGTTTTTCGAAATTACTTATTCCGAGAATCCTGGGGGTTGGCATCCCTTGGTTGCGGTACGTCGACGATATTTTGTGTATCTGGCCCATGAATCGTGACCTGGATAACTTCCTCCTTCAGTTAAATGATCAAGTCCCCTCCATTAAGTTTACTTTAGAAGTGAACAAGACAATTCAATCCCATTTTTGGATGTGCGTGTACATAGGGAAAGCCCAGGTTTTAAGTTTAGTATCTATCGGAAAACAACAAACAATTTGTCCTACGTACACTTTTACTCGGGACATGACACCCCCACTAAGAAGGCCATTTTTCATCAATGTTTCTCCGCGCCCTTAGGATCGCCAGTCCGGAATACATCGATGCCGAATTGGAAAAAATCAACGGTATTGGAAGTGATTTGTGTTATCCATCTGCGTTTATGGAATCTTGTCTCAACAAGGCAAAACGAACTTTCTATCGTGTCAATAACACTCGTACTTTGTCAAAAAATATTTTAGTACTTCCATTTTTCCCGGGCTTTTTAGGCATTGCTAATGTACTTAAACTTTTGGATATTAATGTAGTATTTTCATATAACAATATTGTGAAAAATATCATAGTAAAAAATAGCCCTACCAATAATTCAGGCATTATCTATAAAATTGGTTGTAAACAATGTGATTCCTTTTACATAGGTCAGACGGGAAAGGATTTGCACACACGTATAAAACAGCATCAATATTCCGTTAGAACAGGACAGTTGTCCAGTGCCCTTTTTGTCCATTTGTCAGAGTTAGCCCACTGTATTGATTGGAATAATGCTTCAGTTTTATTCCATTCAAGCAACATTGTTAATAGAAATATTCTTGAGTCTGCCATTATCCAACTTTCAAATAACTTCAACATAAGCAAAGGTCTTTTTCAACTCGATCCTGTTATGTTTGAATTCCTTTAAAACAGATTTAGATAAGAAGGGTAAACATTAAATCTTTGGTAAACTTGTCTTCTACTTTATTAACTTTTAATTTGCATTTTATTTTTTTATATATATCAAAACCTGACCATAGGCAGCATGTGTTAAAACCCGGACAGAGTTCCAGTATAAATTTGTATTTTTATAATCCATTTGATCTTGTGCTAAAAATCGATTAACTTTTAATTTGCATTTATTTTTATTTTTTTTTATTATATCGAAACCTGACCATAGGCAGCATTGTGTTAAAACCCGGCAGAGTTCCAGTATAAATTTTGTATTTTTATAATCCATTTGATCTTGTGCTAAAAATCGATATTTTTCCTTACAAATCTGTACGCCTCACTGGTAATCCTTTAAGGTTTTAATTTTTATTTTTTTATTATTTTTACTTCTCTGTTTATTGTATATATATGTATGTATGTATGTATGTATGTATTTGTATATATAGATATGTATGTATATATATATATATATGTGTGTTTGTGTGTATGTATGTTATTTATTTTTTTCTTTTTTTTTCTTTCTGTAACCTATATATAGGCTTAACCTTTTTATGTACTTCAGTGTTCCTGAGGATGTCATTAGACGAAAGCGCTTGAGCACCATTTTGTGTTTCCTTTCCTTCGTGGTTTTATTCATCATAAATATTTTTCACGTGTTACCTTCGTGAAATAATTTTCATATATATATATATATATATATATATATATATATATATATATATATATATATATATATATATATATATATATATATATATATATATATACATACATAAAACCTTGGTTAACCTTGGTTTTGCTTCCGCAAAAGCATTAGGCTACCTTAAGATATACTAAATTTAAGGTGGTATCTCAGATAAAAAAATTAATAGTGTAATAGCTTATAAGTTATACCTAATAAATGTTTTCATAAGTAATAAGTTTCCAAGTTGACCATATCACCGTCGAATTGTCGAGTAGCATTTGAAAAGGCTGAGTATCGAGATCTTGATTCAATTTTATGATTTTATAATGGCAAAGGCTGGGCAATTAGTGTACAATGCGGTAAAAACAAGAGTAGTGAAAAAAACTGAGGTAAAAGAGTTCAAGTAATACCCTGCCCTCTCAAGAGTTTTCCCATATGACAAATGCAAATGAACTAAATTATTTAAACCACAATAAAAACATCGAAGCGGTCGGAAAGAGTGACAACCAGCCGGAAAGATAGACTATTAAAATTAATTTCCATCAGAGGGAACGGAAACTACTGTTTCTGCAAGTACAACTAGAAGAGCTCAAAGGACGCGTTTTTCACAGCTCCTGAAAAGCAATTTGAAGACTATCTTCTTTTGTGTGTATCTGATCGATTGAAGTGTTTGATTGTCTAATTTACCATTTTATTAATGTATTTTTCTCATTAGTGATTTAATTTATTTTATATTAATATTTCAACTACTGAAATATTTAGAGTGGAATTTATCATTTATCGTTGCATGTCAAAAAACAATTTGTTATCGTTTATTGTTATTCAGTATTTCTGTTATATTATTAACAGCGGCGCCTCAGGAGGGGGGCCAGGGAATGACATTGAGCTGAAGTTCTGCAGCTGCTGGAGATTACTTCCCACTCAATGTCATTCCCTGCTCCCCCTTCTGAGGCGCCCCTGATTTAATATATATATATATATATATATATATATATATATAATTACACCAATCTGCCCATACCGAGGAGGTACCAATGGCAACGGGTGCCAGGGAAAAATTCTGTCACCCTCAAATACTGTGCAAGATTTGGTCTAACCTTTTCTTGAAATGATCCACAGAGGAACTGTTCACAACTTCTGAAGGTAACCTGTTCCACGTGTCACAGATCTTATACGTAAAGTAATTCCCACACACACTAGTCCTAAACCGTTTCAAATACAACTTCCAACCATTGTTGCGAGTTGGGTTATCATTTAAACTAAACATGCTTCTAAAATCGACATCGTTGAACGCGCGTAAGAGCTTGAAAACCTCGATGAGTTGACCGCGCAGCCTCGAGTTTCTAGCGAAAACGCGTAAGCGTCGATTGTAGCCCATATGCCTAACGGAAGGGATTAACTTTGTGGCCCTCGCCTGCACTCGCTCCAGCCTCTCAATATCTTTCCTGAGGTTAGGCGACCAGAACTGCACAGCATACTCCAGGTGCGGCTGAACCAGGGAATTGTACAGAAAGAGCACAATCTCCTTGTTCCGAAACTGAAATTGCCTCCTGATATAACCCAACAGCTTCTGGGCTTTCTTTTCCACCTCTACGCACTGTTTCGTAAACTTAAGGTCGCTGCTAATTAGCACACCCAAGTCCTTTTCCAAATCAGTGGCCTCGATATTACTCCCCAACATCGAGTAGTCCGACTTGAGATTGGCGTAGCCAATGTGCGTCACTTTGCATTTACCCAAGTTAAACGGCATTTGCCATTTTTCGGACTACTCTCCTATCCTACCTAGTAGGTCCGCACGCAGTTGCTCGATCGCTTCGGGCGTCCCAACATTGGCCCCAAGCTTCGTGTCATCAGCGAATTTGGCGATCCTACTGACGATGCCACCGTCGATATCATTTATGTAAATGATAAACAACAGCGGCCCCAAAACGGAACCCTGAGGAACCCCACTAGTGACCGAGGCCCAACCCGAACTAACCACTTTAATTACAACCCTCTGCCGCCTATTCTTCAGCCAGTTTCAATCCACCTACCTTCTTCCCCACCGATACCCAGCGCGCGGACTTTCGCCATTAGCTGGCGGTGAGGTACCTTATCAAAGGCTTTCTGAAAGTCGAGATAAAGTATATCAATCGCCCTACTCTTATCATACTCACTCAACATGACGTGGAAAAACTCGAGGAAGTTGGTGAGACACGACCTATGCCGTCTAAACCCATGTTGGGAGTCCCCAAGCAGCTTGTAGGAATCCAAATGGTCAACGATCCTATCAGCTATTATCCCCTCTAATAATTTACCTACAACTGAAGTGAGACTAATGGGACAGTGGTTCCCTGGACTTTCGTGATCCCCTTTCTTAAAGATAGGGGTCACATTGGCTTCCCTCCAGTCACCAGGCACCTGGCCCGTCTCCAACGATTTGTTGAAGAATGTAGCCAGGTGGGGAGCCACCTGGTCGCGCACCTCCCGCAACACTCTGGGGAGGAACTGGTCTGGCCCAGGAGCCTTAAACGCGCTCAGTTTGCCTATTCTATCGGCAACGACTGTCGCGGTACATCTAACACTATCCAGGACAGCACCTTCGTGCCTGACGCCTGGCTCGGGGATGACGCGGGTGTCCTCCCTGGTGAACACTCCCGCAAAGTACTCATTAAGCACATTAGCGATGTCCGCGTCGGAGGTCCGCAGAACGCCGCTTCTGTCCTTTAATGGACCTATCATGCTTCTAATGGGCTTTCTACGATTAACATAACTGAAGAACTCCTTAGGGTTCCCTTGCAGAGGCTTGCCACCCGTAGTTCTTCGTTACGTTTCGCTAGCCTAACCTTCGCCTTCACTTCCCTACAAAGGCGGACATACGCCTCAGTGTTCTCGTGGGAATGATTGGCCTTCGCCCTCCTATACGCTACTTTCCTATTTCGGATAGCCGAAGCGATGTCACGACTGAACCACTTAGGCTACGTTGAAGCAGGGATGACCGGTTTTGAGGGTATGGCAGCAGACTGCAGCACCATAAACTCGTCCCGGAATGCAGTCCTCAACATCGCGGTCGACCTCTAACCCCATTTCACCTACGCTATCCCGGAGGCTAACAAAGTCCGCCCGCCGTAGATCGAGCTTACTGCTTCTCCAGTTACTACGCTTCACCCGAGGGACGCAGACACGGAACCTAATCAGACCGTGATCACTCCCGCCCAACGATTCGTCAACGGTGAGGCCAGTGACGAGGTTGTCTTCGGTCGTGAATACTAAGTCTAGAATTCTTTCGCCTCGTGTAGGTTCATTGACCCACAGTGAGGAAGTTCTCATCAACAAAGTCAACTAGCCTCCTCCCTTCAGCATCAGCAGTCCTGTCTTCCCACTTTATGCCGCGACAGTTGAAGTCTCCTAAAACTACACACGCCCTATCCCTAGCAGGCTACGGAGTTCGGTGTACAGGGCTGTATCCTCCTCGAGGAGGAGATGCGGAGGTCTGTACACCAAGATTAACCTATAGTTCGTCCCTTCCACTTTCAGATCGACGCCAAGCAGCTCCCGTTCCGATCAGAGCAGGCAGTCAACCGAACTCAACGTGTCCCTCACGTTTATTAGTACCCCTCCTCCCTCCCCACGGGTGCGGTCTTTGCGAAAGATTCTATACCCGGGAATTTCGAACTCCCCAACGTAGTCCCTACGATCAGTATGAATCCAGGACTCGGTGAGTAGAATGGGCGCAAAATGGACGAGTGCACGAATGTTGCAGAGATAACGATCAATGTTGCAAAGGGGGTATGCAACAAGGGGTGTGGGTATGTTACAAGGGGGGTATGCAACAACTCAATGTTGCAAAGGGGGTAAGGTAATGCAACAACTCAATGTTGCCAAGGGGGAGAGGGGAGGGAGCTTCGGGGGGAGAGGGAGGATGACCTCCCCCCAAAGCGGTAGCCTTAACCTAAAAGAGGAAGAGAAAGGAGAGACGGAGGAGGTCTTTGGGGGAGAAGGTTGGATGTCCTCACCCCCCCAAAGGGAAACCTAACTAAGTCTTAACCTAAGAAGGAAGCAGAGAGAGCTCTTTATTCCACCGGAGTCCGCATCATTGTGAGCGTCGGAAGCCAAACAGGTCTTATATAGAGGATGGTGAGTTGCCAGATATCGCTTATTTATATATGGAGGGGTTACCAGATACCACCATTTATTTTAATTGTTCAGGTATAACTTATCAGGGTGAGTTGCTAGATACCACTAGATTTTAATTTTTTATTTATATGAGGATAGTTGGCAGATACCACCATTTATCTTCATTCACATGAGTTGCCAAATAATGTTTTTATTTATTAAAAACAAGCGGACTTTCTCCTTAAAGTTATTCAGAAAGAGAACTAATTATTTAAACGGAACCCAATATTAACAATAAAAGAAATACACTAGACAATTGGCTTAGCAAAAGAAATCGTTCCATTAACATATTCTCTAAGAATAATATTCAATTTACCATTTGCTTTCATTTATTCTAACACCTTAGAATGTATACTGTGTCTATTTACTTTTGACAGTCCTTTCTATACAACTTCTATATTTTTTATAAACCGAAATCAGCGAAATCAAGAAGAGGAATCCTTTATTCATTTGTTTTCAAGCTAATTTCACACAAAAATATTAATACACACTTTTTATATATATAAGAAAAACTATAATTATTTTAACTAACTTCACCTAAAGGTTTATTTACTTTTGTCATTCCTCTGTATATATATATATATATATATATATATACAAGATGACTTCTCAAATTCTTACATTTTTTCGCTCATTTTATTAATTCTATCGATTTGTGAAATTTATATATACACACATACATTTATATTAAATTTCCATATGAAAACAGAATTAATAATTTGCGAAGATATACTGAAATGTATATTAAATTTGGTAATAAACAATTATTCGCATACAATATCGTTTATTTTCACATTATGTTGAGACGAGAAGGAATGGAACAGGAACGAAAAAGGTTCACCCATATTTAGCCCGAAACTTTTTTGAAAGTCGCAGAGGCTGACCGCAAACTGAACACATTGGAATGTGGTGGGAAAACTTTCACTAAAACACTCGCATCCGTCTCTTCTCTCTCCATGCGATCGCTTGCCTGTATATAAATATTTTTAGATTTTATTAACTTCGTTGTTTTGTCTTATTTTTCTTTACGTGTAATTTGCATGGTATCATCTTCATAGTTAATGTCTCTGTTATTGAAATGAATAAAAAAAAAATGGAAAGATATATTATTATTATACATTTTTTTCAAAATTCACAGACACACACACACACACACACACACACACACACACACACAAACACACACACACACACACACACACACACACAAAGAAAGTTTTGTTTATTCTATATGGGTATAATATTCATAGCATTAATTTTCAGAACAATGTCATCGCCCGAACTCTCAACCAGCACCCTAGCGTCTTAACCAGGATACCTAGGGCGCCCATTTATCTACCAACCTAAGCAGACATTCATGAACTAAATATAAATTAATCACACTCCTACGCAAGAAGTAAAAAGTCAAACCGAATACATTAATCAAAGTTGAGGGTCGAATAGTATGACCGCAAACATATATTTTGCAAATATTTGGAACTATCGTGGCAGAGACTGTACAATGCAATTAACACACACATGTTAACCCCTCCGTCTATGGCCCTGGGTTGGTTCGGAGTCGACGGGGGTTGTGGTTAGGAGACAGCAACGGATCTGTTATTTGCAGTAGTTTCTTCTATACGACTCTCCGAGTTCTTCTTTAGGGGCTCGGAGGATTCTGAGAGGCTTATTAAATTCTCTGAGTGTTCCCCCCCCCCCCCGATTCTTCTTGTAACTCATAGGGAGATTTTAATGACTAACTTTTCTGAAGAGAGCACGGCTCGAAGGAGAAGATAAAGACTTTCTTTTACTGTAATTTACTGCTAAAATGTTCAGGTACTACTCAGCCTCGTCGTTGGAATCAGAATGCATATGGAAGAAATGGTTGGGGTTTATATACCCAGATTCTACTAACATCATCATTATTACATATTGAAGAGGCTGTATTATTTTTGCAAGACAGTTAAAAATAAACAGATAAACAGGATATAGGAAGAGGAAGCCATATTTTTATCTTAAACAGCGTATTTTCAGATCTGATGTTTTTCCGGGTCTGCCGGGCTAATTATCATAGAAACGGAAATTGAAGGATGCATTCTTACATTAAGATATGCATATGAAAATCAAAAGTTTTAGGGCATGACGTCATCTTTTATAATAAAGAGAGAATGCATTTAATCTAAAAAATGATTAAGAAATTTTGAAAAGAATAAATCTCCAATCATTTGGAAAAATAGGAAGTGACTTCAAAACTTATTCCAATGAAAAAAAATAATAATATTGTTGAGTCTACATTTATATATGGCAACATAATGTCGGGTTGTACAATCCTAAGTACATCGCTGAGTACGTTATAATTTTGCGTTTATAACAACTATGATTACGGATTAATTTACATTCACTTATTATCGTCAATTACAGTTCTATTAAAGTACATTATTAAATTATGATCGTTTAATTAAAGTTTCATTAAAGTACATTACGTCGTTTACAATTCTTACACTGTTTTTATATTTATATATGGTTATTATATATGGTTATTAGTATGACACAAAGTACATGGGCACATACGAGATAATTTATACACAACATGACACACATGATTATAAGTTATAAATCTGAAATCAGAGGAACAAGAGGTCTTCCGTTTTTCAGATGTTCGATTTATGCTCGCCTAAGCATTTATGAATATCTTGCGAGAAATTAATTAATTTAAAGAAAAGAAATATAAAGAATACATGTGAACGGATGTACTGTACATGTACGTAACGATGTACGTAATCATCGGGGGACATGTACGAATGCACACGTTTTGTACACATATTGGTACGTAACACAATAGGTTGTGTGCTTAGTATAGACATGCGTAAACATGGACTGATAGGTTGATAGGCATCAGTAGACAATAGGTAGGACACAACATATAAATAATGACATATAGAGAATGAAGTTTTTTTATTATTATTATTATTAAAGAATTTACCATACATTGAATACGGAAGATGTCCACATAGTAAACACGTGATTCAGTGTTCAAGGTATGGAAACCGTGAAGGAAATTTAAGTTATTTTATGACGTCATAGTGTATAAGTCATTATTGGGAGGATTAAAAGAAACGAATTAGAGACAAAGAGTGGGTATTAAGGACTAAGAAGTACAACTACGGGTTCCAATCCTGTTACATGCAATGTGTATGCATAATCTAGGACGAGGGTGAGATGCAAGACGACCATAATTAATTATAATAAATTCTATAACAAATGAAAATAGAACATGGATACGACTAAACCATAGAAATGGTAGATCGTAGGGTTGTGACACAAACAAAAATAGAAAGCAACCAATAAAATTTTTATCCAAAATCGCATCAGGCGACTTTGGCTCCTCATGTAAAAATTAATATGGATTATTCATTGTTAATTTTTACAGTGTTTTTCCCTCTAAAATGGTATTAATTAATATAATAATATAATACAATTAGTACAATACAATTGAGAAAATAACACCCTAACTAATTCAAGTTAGATGATGACGAATTTTTTTTTTACAATACAAATTTTATACAGAACAAGTGGGTTCGAGGGGTTGGGTACAATGCAGATTAATCAAATTTTTAACATGACACTTGCTTAGAGGGCTATTATAAAATATATAAAAATTCAAAGATTAATACTTTAATTTATGCAAACAGAATAAAAGGATTAATACGTTAAATTAGGCAAACAATTAAGTTAGACAAAGAATGATATTGTTAAATTTTCAACGAAATTTTATTTTCCTGTCGAAAAAAATACATGCCTAATGAATAGTAGGTAAAAGAGAAAAAATTTAATTTTAAGTTCAGGAATATCCAAAGTTACCATGAGAGTACAGTTAATAAACTAATTTTATTGACTATTGTAGGTAAAAATCGAATTACGTAATGGATGATGTATAGACCTTTGGTCTAGTGTGTATTTGTTTGTACTTGGTACAAATTGTGTATCTTATAATTTTGAGGGACAGATTAGCTGAGAGGATTGTTAAATTAAATGAATAAATGCATGAGCAAGATATATTAGAAAGCAAAATGATTAAGATTAAATTACATAGTTAGCACTTACACGCAATTAAATAAAGTTTATCGTGATATCCAATGATTTTAGAACAACGGTTTGTGTATATATAGTATATATAGTGTGCATACGTGTGTGTGTGTGTGTGATGATTCGGGAATTTTTCGAATTAACAAAGTTATATAATAATTTAAATTGAGAGTAGGGTTATAGAATCTTTTAAGTTCAAGTCAATTATTATTATTATTATTATTAAAATCCTTTAAGTTCAAGGTAGTATTTAAGTATTTAATTAAATCAGTTACACGTATTAAGGTAATAAACAAAAAAAACGCACTTAGAAGAACTTACAATTAATGAAAGTAAATCTCACAGTTTTAAAATTGAATTTTGACACACAATTAATTAAATTCGACTACGACAATTACTCAGTATTAATCGAATAAAAAATTAATAAAAAAAATATAAAAATTGAAAATAGAAATCAATTATAAACTATAATGAACTAAACATAATATTCTTAAAAATATTAAAAAAAAAACTTACCTAAATTGAGGTTATGTTTCATAGTACCAAAGAGGAATTAACCATGGTTGAACCATTTCTCTGGTTGACACTGGGTTCAACTGGGGTTGGGGTGTTAAAATAAAATAAAATAAAAAACAAAGTTTGGAGTACTACATTAGGGGCAATTGAGTGACTAAGCCGGGGGTATATGTCTGAAATTGACAATACGTCTTTTCGTGAGCGCTTTGCTCTTTTTTTTCTTTTTTTTTTAAAAAGGGATTGCTTGTCACACTACTTAGAACAAAAATTAAAAGAGTTCAAACAAAACGAAGGGACGGCATGTTCCTCAGCATAGTAATTTAAAAGGAAGTCATTGGGACATGATCGATTAATTATTACACTATTACTGTCATCATATAATCAAAATAATTATAAAACTCGTTATAAACAATTATAAAAACGGTTTTCGTTGCAAATAATAAAATATGTCATTTTACCTATATATTTATATACGCAACAATGGCATGAAAATAAAACACAAATCGGTCAATTTCCTTCTTACAAAAAAAAGGTTAAACTAATGACGCAAACCGGTCAATTCAGGTTGAATTTAATTTTCTCTTATACAACAAAAAAGGTTGAATTAAATTCTTTTAAACAACAAAAAAGAAAAGTTGAATTCAATTGACTGCATTGAAATGACTTGGGACTTAAAACCTGACTTGGGACTTCAAAACTGACTTGGGACTTCAAAACTGACTTGGGACTTCAAAACTGACTTGGGACTTCAAATCTGACTTGGGATTTCAAATCTGACTTGGGACTTCTATACTGAATGACTTGAAAACTGACTGACTTAAACTGACTTAAACTGACTTGAACTGACTTGAAATGACTTGAAATGACTTACTGACTTGAACTGCTATCAAGTATTTCTACAAATCTCTGGGGCGGTTGTCTCTCTGGATGCAACCTAATGACTTGAACTAACTGAAATGGACTGCACTGAACTGCTATCAGTGGAGTCTACTGAAAATGAAACCGACTTGCACGTGAACTGCTATCAAGTGAAGACTATTAATCTCTGGGGTTTGGTTGTCCCTCTTGGATCCAACACACTGAAACTGTGAAAACTGATTTGCAACTTATTTGCAACTAAAACTGACTTGAAACTACTTCAAGTATCTCTATAAATCTCTGGGGTTTTGGTTGTCCCTCTTGGATGCAACCAACTGAAACTGAAAACTGAAACTGGAACTTCAAACTGCTTCAAGTACCTCTATATCTATAAACTCTCTATAAACTTTCTCTTTCTTAATTTGCAAGTCAATTCAATTCAATAATTTGAAAAAAATTGTAAACAAAAATAAAAAATGTAAACAACATTTCACTCGAATGTACGCGAAGGTACAGTAATATTACGTTTGATACATAAAATAAAATTATTCTATACTAACTACGTATACTAGTGAAAATAACTCTAAAAATAACTCTGTGACATTAATTCTGTGATATTAATTCTGTGACATTAATTCTGTGACAATTAACTTCTGTGGCAATTAGTTTCAATAAAAAAAAATGTATCACTGGTCTCTGAAATGTTTACTGTGTTTCTTGTAAATTCTGACTTAATACTCTTCATTAACTGTTAATAATACTGACTTTTCAAATGTTTACAAATTACTTAAAAAAAAAACTGTACTTAACAAAATTTCTACGACGAGATCCTTAGAGACGTGTCCTGAAGACGTGTCTTGCTGGCCACTTGTTCTTGGATGAAAACTAGGCGTGGAGAACTTGGAGTCGTGACACACCGGTTCAAGGGTGAATGTGACGAACTAGAAGTCGTGAGACGCCGGTCAACTGGTTGTTGGTTCTAGTTCCAGGGTCTGGAAGACTGGAAGAATCCTGGATGCAGAAGTTGTCAGTTGTGAAGATCCTGGTTAAAGGGTCGCCAGTTGTTAACCCCTCCGTCTATGGCCCTGGGTTGGTTCGGAGTCGACGGGGATTCTGGTTAGGAGGCAGCAAAGGATCTGTTATTTGCAGTAGTTTCTTCTATACGACTCTCCGAGTTCTTTTTTAGGGTCTCGGAGGATTCTGAGAGGCTTATTAAATTCTCTGAGTGTCCCCCCCCCCCCCCCGATTCTTCTTGTAACTTATCGGGAGATTTTAATGACTAACTTTTCTGAAGAGAGCACGGCTCGAAGGAGAAGATAAAGACTTTCTTTTACTGTAATTTACTGCTAAAATGTTCAGGTACTACTCAGCCTCGTCGTTGGAATCAGAATGCATATGGAAGAAATGGTTGGGGTTTATATACCCAGATTCTACTAACATCATCATTATTACATATTGAAGAGGCTGTATTATTTTTGCACGACAGTTAAAAATAAACAGATAAACAGGATATAGGAAGAGGAAGCCATATTTTTATCTTAAACAGCGTATTTTCAGATCTGATGTTTTTCCGGGTCTGCCGGGTTAATTATCATAGAACTGGAAATTGAATGATGCATTCTTATATTAAGATATGCATATGAAAATCAAAAGTTTTAGGGCATGACGTCATCTTTTATAATGAAGAGAGAATGCATTTAATCTATAAAATGATTAAGAAATTTTTGAAAAGAATAAATCTCCAATCATTTGGAAAAATAGGAAGTGACTTCAAAACTTATTCCAATGAAAAAAAAAAAATAATATTGTTGAGTCTACATTTATATATGGCAACATAATGTCGGGTTGTACAATCCTAAGTACATCGCTGAGTACGTTATAATTTTGGGTTTATAACAACTATGATTACGGATTAATTTACATTCACTTATTATCGTCAATTACAGTTCTATTAAAGTACATTATTAAATTATGATCGTTTAATTAAAGTTTCATTAAAGTACATTACGTCGTTTACAATTCTTACACTGTTTTTATATTTATATATGGTTATTATATATGGTTATTAGTACGACACAAAGTACATGGGCACATACGAGATAATTTATACACAACATGACACACATGATTATAAGTTATAAATCTGAAATCAGAGGGACAGGAGGTCTTCCGTTTTTCAGATGTTCGATTTATGCTCGCCTAAGCATTTATGAATATCTTGCGAGAAATTAATTAATTTAAAGAAAAGAAATAAAAAGAATACATGTGAACGGATGTACTGTACATGTACATAACGATGTACGTAATCATCAGGGGACATGTACGAATGCACACGTTTTGTACACATATTGGTACGTAACACAATAGGTTGTGTGCTTAATATAGACATGCGTAAACATGGACTGATAGGTTGATAGGCATCAGTAGACAATAGGTAGGACACAACATATAAATAATGACAAATAGAGAATGAAGTTTTTTTTATTATTATTATTATTAAAGAATTTACCATACATTGAATACGGATGTCCACATACTAAACACGTGATTCAGTGTTCAAGGTATGGAAACCGTGAAGGAAATGTAAGTTATTTTATGACGTCATAGTGTATAAGTCATTATTGGGAGGATTAAAAGAAACGAATTAGAGACAAAGAGTGGGTATTAAGGACTAAGAAGTACAACTACGGGTTCCAATCCTGTTACATGCAATGTGTATGCATAATCTAGGGACGAGGCTGAGATGCAAGACGACCATAATTAATTATAATAAATTCTATAATAAATGAAAAATAGAACATGGATACGACTAAACCATAGAAATGGTAGATCGTAGGGTTGTGACACAAACAAAAATAGAAAGCAACCAATAAATTTTTTATCCAAAATCGCATCAGGCGACTTTGGCTCCTCATGTAAAAATTAATATGGATTATTCATTGTTTATTTTTACACACACACACACACGCATATATATATATATATATATATATATATATATATATATATATATACCAAATCCACAAGTCAGGAATCTTGGGAAGCTGAGAATAGTATGACCGCAAAACATAATAATGCACATTCTGTTTGTAGGAATCTAGATTTCACATTTCCTAATGATGTTTGTGTCAACGGGTGTTACTGTGCTGTTTCTGGTAATGTCAGGATTATGAAGAGTAGCGGCGTTAATTTTGTTTCCTGCGGTACTGGACTGAGCGACTCTGATGAAGATATTCCTATAACGACTTGCATCCGAACTGGGAAAAATTGAGGATCAAATAGTATGGCCGCAAAAATAATATAAAATACTGTGGTGATAGAGATGGTTGATCAATGTTGCGAGGGATATTGCATAAAGGGGAGGGTTGGGGAAAACCGAGAAAAGTATGGTCGCAAATGTAAATATTGTCGTGGTAGAGACTGCAAGGGGTAATACACAATGTGAGCATTAAATCTACGGAGAGAATATAAAGACACCATTAGTCGTCCAAAGCATGGACCCATAATATAGGTGTTACGATTGGTGCACAAACTTATCATAGTCTCACCCAGTTACACTGACAACCAATCATTACACTTACGAACCGCTCTTAGTCTTTTGAGACGGTGCTTGGGGATCGTGCATATAAAAGGAAATATTTTCAGCTGGGAGTCACAGCAGTTATTTTCACCAGTGAATAAACATTCCCTCCGCCATGAATCAAGAAATTTATAGTTTACCGGATTTATATCAAGATGGTGATTGTAGCATTGTCTACAATTAATCTTTTTAACGCGGCTGACCGGGATGGATTATTTTCAACGCAAACCGTTGATGATATTTGCAATGACCATCCTTACGATCCGACGCAAGGGACAGCTGTAGAAATTTAAGTGCCTATAATTTTATTTGGAGTCAATTATTCACAAACTTGTGCCAGTCAGAAAGAGCACTGTTCTGGATTATTTCATCATATATAAGGAGGTTAGTAGTAATTCATCTCATTACATTAAAAATACTTCATCTAGGTATCCGCAATTATAGATTAGTTTGCAATTATGCTAAAATCCTGTTTTGAATCATTGATTTTTTTATAGCAATCTTTTGCATGTTTTTATATAAATTCAAATGTTATTCGTAATTATCTCTTAAAGGAACTTCTCTGAGCGGTTCAAAGATATCTTCACATTGTAATACTCTTACTATATGTATATTCTGTGTATGTTTTTATTAAAAAAGATTCAGTATGAACTAATGAATTATTCTTTCTCCTTTAAAGTCCGATGAGAATTTGACACGTGTTATACAATCTTTTCGTTTTGAAGAATCCCATGTCATGGACCTGAATACGGAGGTAGAAGATTTACCGAGCAATCAGCCCAACGAGTGTCACATCATTAAAGATAATGTAAGTGTTTTTTTTGTTTCGATCTTTTTTTGATGGGGAAGAAGACACAATGTATTTTCATCAATTTATTAAATGAAAAAACATGTTTTTAATACAATAACCATCTTAAACTACAGAATATGCAAACTAACATTATTGGTTACAAATATATATATATATATATATATATACACGAACAAAACATCATACTATACAACGAGTACGCACAATCGGAAAACGGCTTTTTATCTGTCTGCATACATTTCATCGTTTCGTTGAGTGTGACACAGGTCGAATAATTTTTAAAAATTTATAAATTCTTTACCGCGTGACATATGCATGATAAGTGAAATGCAGTACATTCCACACGTATTACTAAAATATCCTTGTAGCCTGAATGGGTTCCATACAACTTCGGGGATATGCAACTGGTCGAGAAATTTTACAATAACAGTCACCACTCCAGGGTTGAGTCCCGAGTGAATTAAAATAGTACAGGCGGGACCTATTTTTAAAATAGATTGCAACCGAATGAATCCCTTCATTACCAATGACATCTGTGTTCACAATAAGACTACTGCAATCTCGCGTAGTTGGCAAATTCAATGTTTCCTTCTTCGCCAACACACCGATAAATTTGGAATGCGTGATTCGTTCACTATTCATTACTCTATGAAGTGTATTCGCATCCATTTTAAAAGTCAGTGATAACGCCCCTAAATCTGTCTACTTCTATTAGGGCTTGTGACTCGAGGTATACTAGTACACTAATAGGCGCGTCTATAGGCTTGGTGAATTCCATCCTGACTGAGATGTTTCCACTCTGCTGTGGACTTAAATGTGTATTTACGCTTGCAGATAAGTCAGCTGTGATGTCAAACGGATAAAGGTTAAACTGATCAATGAATTCTTTCTGCGTTACCCCATTCCCGAGCTCATCACAATCACCGGCAATATGGGCCAGTTTACTATATGCTATTGCGCAAAGCGGTAACACAGCATCTGATGAATAGTCCGTATTCAATTTTCCTCCCAACGCAATGCCATTAACGTATAGAGTTATATTTTTAAGGCCGAAATTCTCGAATTTAAAGGCCCTCTTTTTACATTTTCCATTCACCGAAGCATGGTTCTGCATTCCAATTAATATCCTTTTAGGAAGATTTCCCAGGGCGATGTTTTCTATCTGTTTCGATGCCAACCCTGCTGGCACCGTGTATAGTTTGAGTTGTACTCTGTTAATAGGGTATTTTACTGTGGCGTTTAGTAAATTTTTCTCAATTTCTAGTTGTTTTGGTGAACTTAATTTCACTCACCGTACGCGGAGGTATGTCTCCATAATGTGAACCACAACGGGCTTTGCTCCCTCCTCTTGATCAGCATCCAGATTTAAGCAGATCTCAGGATTCGTGCGGGTGAGCTTTATTTTCATATCTACCACATTCACAAGCAACTTCTCCTGGAATGTGAAATCTGTATGCAGGAGTCCAAAACACTCGTATATCTTCTTTTTAGAATTTTTAAATTTGTCTTTCATACTACTTTCGTCTTTAGTTTCATAATATCCCTCGGCACTTAAAAAGGTATCCTTCGCTTCTTTGGAAAAGTTGAGGACATTTTCCAGATAGGCTCGTAGGTGATAGTACCCCGTGCCTGCCGATATGTTGACCTGATTTAAATATACGTCACACTGGTTGAAAATGGAGTGCAGAAAGTTTGTGTCAGGGTATACAGCATATTTGTCATCGCAGTCCGTTCCATCAGAATGGGCTATACGTAATTTAGCGTACATGTGCACACAGCTTGGATCAAAAAAGTAAGGGCCTGAGCTGGGTATCACGAATTCTATAGGGGCACTCGGGAAACTAATTGTGTTTAAAGGGTTAATTGTAATAAAGTCACTGTGTTCAATAGAAACTTGAGTTGGGGGCATGTCAAAGAGGGACAGCTCCGATTTACAGCATTATGAACTACACGGATGGATGAAGCGTGCCATGACGAGTTAGAAATAGTGCCTCCTCTCTCGACAAGTTGTAAACAAACTATGATTCATGAGATCAATGTCCTTAGCTTATATCAGTCAAAAAATGGTCAACCATAGTCTCCTTTCTCTTAGAACACTTCTTTTTTTATATCCTTTTACGTTTAATGCCACGTGGTGGTAATCCCTTCTTCCGGACAGTCCTCTTCTTCCGGACAGTCCTCTTCTTCCCGCCACCACGTATTTTCCTCTTTGCATCTTTGACGATTTCGTCCCGTGTACGTTTTAAATGTTTTTTTAGAGCTTCTTTAGGTTTAGCCCCAGCCAATATGTCTTTTGCAGTGTTAAGACCTGATTGTAGCTCTTTCCTTCCGAGGTATCTGGCACCCCTCTTCAGCAAAGGAACAGCCGTACGTAGTATGGTTGAAAAAATGGACCCAAGTCCACTACCACGCTGGTATCTCACCCCTCGATAGACGGTGAAAGGCTTTCTGTTCATTATAACTCAGTGCCTCGATAGTGCAGCTTCAATGTTAAGCTCCCGTTACCGAATGGGAAATTTTTACCCTCAATCGTTCTTATATATACTGGTGCTCCACTATATTGCTGTAAATATAGCACATGTCTGGGGGTTTATAGCCGTCAACCATTTTCTCCAATTTCAACTGATACATTAGGCTGGACAAGTCGTGCTGTGCCTCGTGAAATGTATCTCTTTGGGTGACTGATCGATATCGTCCATCGGTCATAATTTTGAACACTCTTTGGTCGTTAATATTTCGGTTAGCCTGCGATTTTAGGGCCATAGTGTATGCATTGGGATAATTGTTTACGATTTCGTATACTAAATCGCCCGTAAGATTTGAGCTTTTTAATCTTACGTTTAAGTCTCTCACAACATCCTCGGCCTCACCATAGTGACCCGGCCCTAGTGTTACTTGTACTGTAATACTGTGCATATCCCAGTCTGGGCGGTACGCATGGTTTCATCCCGAGTTACCCGGCTTTTCACACTCATTACAGTCTCTAAGAATCGTAAAAACGGTATCTTTATAATCAATATTTAAAAAGAGGGTGTCCAGCTGAATTTCACATATCCCCACCTCATACATACGAATCACGACCCAATTCAATGGGTCCATGGAGCTCTGTTACAAAGTTGGCTAGTGTGTTGTTAGGGTGTACAGACAGGGACGAGGAGGACGGGAGTGTGACGTAGAAATGGTTAGGAGCCATGTTGCATACTATTTAAGCTTCATTATTGCATCAGCTTTTATATAGGTGTTGAAGCTTTCTGGTATCCTAGCCATTTCACCAGGTACATTTTTCTCTTTCCTGAACCTTTGCTTCCTAAAATTTTCTCAATTTTAAAACATTTTTTCCTAAATTAAATGCCACTTTCTGCAACTCCTCGCGGTAAAAGCCTCCTGCGATTTCTTCCCCATTCAAATCTTCAACGTAATACATCATCTCACCTTTAGGTCTCATAGCCCTAACTTTAAAAATCTCACGTGTCCATCCTTGCTCAAATCCCTTCGCGAATTTATTTCCCGAACGCGACAGCCTTACATAATCATTGATTTTGAAACGCGCAGAGTGTGGTGGTGTTCCATCTCTTCTCACCTCTGGGCGCGTACCTCTTTCTAAAACTCGTTAGGTGTTGTCCCAATCGTGCGATGGTGTGACGGTTGTAGGATGAGGCCAATGATTCCAGAATGTCTAGAAATCTGTATGTGTTTTTATGTGTAAAATAGCGGTGCATGCGTTCCTTTATGGTACGTTGAACTCTTTCAGCTAAAGAAGCCTTATGTATAGAATTGGTAGTGTAATAGCTGATATTAAACTCTGTCAACATGTTCTGAAAAGCACGGCCTATAAATTCCTTCCCATATCCGTACAAAAATAGCCAGGAACCCTGTTTTCTTTTAACATCAGCATTTTGGTGGCTTTAGCAACTGTTTCAGGTGATTTATTTTTCAGAGGAATTAGCCACAGATATCTAGAGAATACATCTATTATGAATAGAATGTAGCGGTAACCATCGTTATACACAGAATATCTTTGCATGTCTGTTAAATCTGCTTGCCAAATAGAGTCAATCGAAGCAGCTGTTGTCTTGGCTGTTTTAAACCTTTTTCTCACAGGCTTATGAAGTGTATAAGCGTCCTGCTCCCAAAAATCTCTCAACATCTTTTTTTCCTACTCCGTAAACACTTCTGTACAGTCTATCTACGCCTCCGTAGGAGGCTGGGTTAGAAATGTCATAATAACGTCTTCTTAATATGTTAGCCATTTGCGTATTTTAGAGGCACGTGGGTAGGGTTGACCGTTGTTTAACCTCTTCTTTCTCCTCTTCAAAGGTGTTACCGCCGGGGGTGATGGCGTCTTCAATTGTGTCACGTGCGATGCATGTTCCAAGTCTTTTAACCTGTTCAGATTTCCTATCATTGTTTTGGGGACATTTATTTGTTAGTCTTGCTTTAATATGCTTCCATCCTGATGGTGAGGGCCTATCCCACTTTCTCACCAGATCATGGACAATGTCTACGATATTCGATCCCTGTACCTTTGCTCCTTCCACAATGATCTCGCCTGTATCGGTCCATTGTATGGCGGGGTCCTCATTCAATACATTATAAAGACTTAAACCTTTATTCCTCAATGTATGTGGAAGGGTGCTTTATAATACATGCTTGATATGTTGTGTTCCATTAATCTTTGGTTGGTCAGCTCTATCGTCGGACACAGGTCCTATGTCACAATGTCCATCGTTCCCCGTGCTGTGCCTAATAACCACGGGAATCTCTGTCGGGTTCTTATAATTTTCGTACTAGTGAAGAAATTTCTGCAGAGCTTCTTGGTATAAGATTCTTTTCTCATCAGGTGTTTTTTCACTGTTTAATAGGGCTAACAATTCGCTTTCCATTCTTTTAAGCCTACTTTTACGGGGATCTAGATCCGTGTCTGGATTCTTTGAACTTTGCAGTGAGGCATACACCTCGTGTGGAATCACTACCACTTTCTTCATTATATTAATCTAGTCAGTAAAGGACCCAAAACTGAAAATAAGATGGGGAGGAATGACCCTCCTCTTTGTACAATAATTCGTTTTTTCTTCCCTACAGTTTGACTTTTACGAGCGAGTGCACGTATTATGTTCTTGTAACGGCGTAGGCGAGCCTTCTGAGGTGGTTTCATTGATACATTGCAATTTATAACGTTAAGACAGATTTCACAGATGCATTTTAAAAAGTCGGAGTCGATATTTTTAGCAAACATCTGCTGCATTGCCGGGGCAGTCGATGATAGATTTTTATTAATTCATGGTATTTCTTTAGCCTCTTTGTCATTCTGGAATATACACCGTTTCAGGCTCGTTTGGAAATATATTCGTTCTTAGAAGCACCCTAAACGTGTTTCGCGGATGAAGGTCGCAAAGCAAATATCCGTAACGCGTGCTTGTAGCTTCTTTATAAACTTCCAAAAACTCCTTACGCTGATTCGGGAACATTTGATTGGCTAATACCCCAATTTGTGATACATCTCTACGTTGCGCGAATAAGACTAGATATTGTGTATTTAACGACACATCGCGCATGTATCTATTTTTGAAAAATAGATTCTGATTGATGAAGAACACACTTATGTTAAGATGGTGGGAGAATACTGTAAATGTCTCGACAAACGTTTTATCCATCTCCAAAATAAGATCGTCAATTACAATGACTATCTTCATTTCCCTTTAACGAATTAACATCATATACACCTTTGTGGAACAAAATATCATCTTGGTACTCGTTGAACACTGATTGATACGTCGAATAGCACCATATAACTTTATGCACAAATTTTGAGGACATCTCTCCCTTTTCTTTAATGATTTTAAGCATAAACACAGTTTTACCACATCCTGTAGGACCAGATATAATACATGTGAACCTGAATTTTTCTACAGAATCCATTTCTAACACGTCACACTCCTAAGTAGGTCATTTACAAAATATAATAAATATTTAAGTGACGACCCTTATATTCTAGTCTTGCTTTTCGCTTCTCCCACAGAACCGTGAATAACGATGAGGTACAACATAATCTTTGATGTGTCTATTTTTAACTTATTTATCACACGTATTTGTAAATATATATATCTTGAATCTTTCGTTTATTAAATAAATCGTGTTTCAATTAGCGTTTCATTTTCTCCTTTTTGTGTGTGTGTGTGTGTGTGTGTGTGTGTGTGTGTGTGTGTAACAGGAGAATATTCTAAGCTCCGCCCAGCGAGTGTACAGGAGAAAGTTCTAAGCTCTGCCCACCTTTATAATTGAACACGTGACTCCTGCTACTACCTGGGCTTCCCTGCGTGCTCAGTTGATCGCAGTAAGCCCTGGACCTCAGACGTTTATTCTCCCGCGTAGACAGAAAATAGTAATGGCTACCTTTAATATTGCTTGTTCGACGTTTATGAAATGGTATTCTGCAAAGTGTCAAGATGTGGTGGATACTGAAAAACTCTCTCTTCCACCCTCCTTTGATGCATTTAAGGCTACATTGAACCGTGCGAAGGAGCAAGAGGTACAAATAATCTATGGCTATTCTGGTGAGAGCGTTGTAGGATTTCGTGGACAAGTGATGTATTGAACTATGTTGTAGGACTAAACTTTATAAAAGCTTACATATACCGTGAAGTAAAAGAAACAACACGTGCAGAAGAGAAGCAACGGATATGGATAGTGAGTCTTGTTGATGGGTGGTTGACAAGCGATATTATGTCATGTTGCATCATACCGAGTACTCATACCCTGCGAATGTGAATGTAAATCTCGTCATCATGGAGAATCTTAAGTATTTTTATCACTATATTAATATATATCATGACGAAGTTTGTAGTGAGGTTGTGGCTAATGCCCTGTGTGAGTTTTTAACAGACTTTAGAGACGAGTATCGCTTGTTAAACAAAAAGGAAAAACATGGACATATGTTCCTCTCAAATAGCGCGCCGGATTGTGAAGATGTTTAGTTTGTGGAAATGAACGTGTGGTGAGTGATAAAACATTAAAACCGTTATAAAATGTGTTTAGTTCGTGAAAATCCCCCTTTGCAAAATGTCTGGTGCGTATTCTGGGGAGTGGGAGTGATAAAACATTAAAACCGTTATTACTTCATGTATCGGAAAATTTCTCAAAACATCTACCCAATATAATGGGATACAACTATTCGAACAGCGCCGTACACGTTTCATTAGCTTATGGTGTGACTCACTCCTCCCGTCGAGCCGATCCGTTGCATGTGGCTCATAGTCATCTCAGAGCTTGAACCGAGTGGACGTGCGCTCCTCGAATACGATGGAACTTCCTTTGAGCAGCATTCTCAACGCCGTGTACGATGTGTCCGTGACGAAGTCGTTGCGCGTGTTCAGGCGTAAATCCGGTGCCGTTAACTATGTACTGGAAACGGATTGTAGACAAACAAACAAACGGAATGTTGTTTATTTAAGTGTCGAGGAGATGAATAGAATCTTCGTGATAGTTGAGAAGTGGAGTGAGGATCGTTATAAAATTCCTACAGGTGTAGGTACAAGAAGAGAGCAGATTAGTGACACCCCCTCATATGCCGTTGTTTGTACGTTGTGTACAAATAACGATCGGCCATGCATTGATATACGGTTGATGTGGAAGAATGCTTCTGATAATAACGCTCTTGTCCCTACGCGAAACCGTCTCATCCTCGACAGAATGTTCGAAATCGTCGGATTCCGCAAGCTGAAGCCTATATTAGACGCACGTGTTACGGATATGCTTTATTTTGATACGGTTCTTGAATACACATACACCGCTCTGCTCGATGGGTTTACCGAGTGTAGGACTGAACAAGGTGAAAATGGTCTAGAGCTGGATGATTATTTAAAAAGTTTAGACTCTTTGAAGTATCATGAACTTTGGTACAAAGCACTTGATCGGTACAGGGTTGAGCTCACCTACACCGTTCACCCTGAAGAACTATTTCTTTATATAATGAGCAGCTGTCGTAACGACTTAGAAGATTATTTCAACTGTCGCTATGCATTGTGAAGAAGAGTTCACGATTGAAAAGCTCGGGTCGGTAGAAATAAACCCACGATTGGAAAGGCGTGTTTATAAACTTGTATTTAATAATGACGTTGTGGCTAACGATGACCACTTTTTGCGTGCTTTTGATTGTATTCTAGGCGTATTTAAAGATAATTTGCCAACCGGATGTAAAGTGGGCACAAAAATAGTACTGAACGATATGAAGGGCATTTATATAGAGTACAGATTTCCCTATACCTTGAGCGGTGAAATAATATTAAACCGCGTATACTGCGTAATGCAAAGCAATAACGATGTTATTGTAGACTCGATTACGTGTGAGTTTAGTGTATTGCGCAGTAAAACAAAGTGAATGTATTTATTTTCAATATATTTAACATAATTGTGTGCATATATATATTTCTCCTGTACTGCTATATTGATGGCTATACGTTTTGTATTTCTTTTTTTTTATTTTGTGCAGTAGAAGATAAAGTGTATGTGTTTATTTTCAATATATTTAATTATTTAACATAATTGTGTGTGTATATACATTTCTCCTGTACTGTTATATTGATGGCTATACGTTTTGTATTTCTTATTTTTTATTTTTGGATTTTGTGCAGTTGAAGATAAAGTGTATGTATTTATTTTCAATATATTTAATTATTTAATATAAATGTGTGTATGTATATATATATATATTCCAATGTATATTTATTTCCTATATATTTCCATAATATAATTGTGTATATATACTGTATATTTCTCCTGTACTGTTATATTGACGGTTATATTTTTTGATTATATACATACTCCTCGTTTATATTTCTTATACTATTATTATTTTTTATTTTTTATTATTTTTTATCCTTCCAATGTATATTTATTTTCTATATATTTACAATATTTCGTCTAAATAAACAGAATGATGTAATTTTGTTTTATTTAATTCTTTTGGTTGTAAACGATAATTAATTATACCAAATGGCTGGTTACGCCTTCTAAACGGACTGACAGATTTCTAAGCCAACTGTTAAGAATTAATTAAATAAATAGCACAATCTGGGAACTCAACCTGTACAAGCCATTTACGCCTTCTAAGTCAACTGGCGGATTAAGTCAACTGGCGGATTTACACCTTATAAGACAGCGGGCGCTCGGCTGAAGTCTTAATATGCACTTGGCTCCAGCGAGGTGAACACCTCTCTTCCTCTCTTTCCTTCTCTATTTCTCTTGGGGGATAACTCCGCCTCCAAGTTTCATAACCCCTTGTTGCACCTGCAACATTCCCCCTCCCCTTTGCAACATTGATCATTATCTCTGCAACATTCTTGCACTCGTCCATTTCGCCCGCACACTACTTCGGTGATAGCAACGATATCCTGGTATTCTGATGCTAAGAGCGCTCGTAGCTCGCAAAACTTATTCCTAATCGACCTAGCATTAAAAAGCATTGCACGGAGGGAGCCTTCCCTAGTCTGACCGCCCACTAGCACAACCCGTTTCCCGAACAGTCAGGGCTGTCGGGAGTTGAAGAGCCCCTCACCAACGAGGGGGCAACTTCAGCAGGAGCCTGAGCCCCCTCCAACGGGGAAGGAGGGTCACTCACCTGTACCTGGACGCACCCTTCAGTTGAAGGTACGTCAGCCACCGGCTCAACATCATCTCTCCCCGGTGGGGGCCCGTCATCTCTCCCCGGGCTCGACCTCACCATTCTGTATAGATGCCGGTCGAGCAGCGCGCCTAGCACACCTTTACCCTTGTCATTGAGGTGGACACCATCCCTCTGGTAAAGGTCCCACCTACCCGAAAATGCGTCGAAGGGGTCAGTAAACCTCACGCCCAGCGGGACGCACAAGTCTTGCACCCTCTCGTTGATGCCAATGACCTTACTGAGCGCGTGGTCACTGGCATTCATCCGCGGTAAAATACCCATCAACATTCCCGTCTGTCTTCAGTTTCAGATCATCCGCAAGAGACATGATTTCGGTGATGATCCCTTCTGTAAAACCTACACTACCGCCTTTGAGGAACAGGTCGTTGTCACCAGCATGGACAACGATCGCAGTCCTTCGACTAGCCACGCGCACCTTCTCTAGCTCCTTTCTTTTAGTGCGCCGTTCCCCGCCCAGGTAAGCACCTTACCTTCTTCCTGTCCCGGTTTGCAGAAACAAAGTACTTCTCTTGGCCCCTGATCTGCGAGTCCCCAATCAAAACGGTGTCTTCCTCCTTCGCGCACAGGAGACTAAAGTGGTTGGAGGTCCTAACAGGGGCAACCTGGGTCTCAGGCTTCGGCTTCGCATCCTTCTTCCCCGAGACCTTTCGATACCTGTCGCCACCCATAGACGCAATTACACCACCCGACCTACCCCGACTGGCAGCTACATTAGCCCTGTTCAAAAATCAACCTTTTCTTATTTACATAGGTTTCTGTACTTTTTCCCATGGTTTTTGACCTGATAAGGCCGAAAATCACAACCATTTTGACCTAGGTTGTTGGGAAGCATTGCCGCATGGAGCTTTAAGTTTTCTGCCTTGAAATCGGCCAAAAGCACCAGTTCCGGGGTCCCTTGAATCATGTTTTGCACTATAACTTTTTATCTAAACAAGATAGAGCAACAAAATAGGCACCAAATTAAAGTGTTTTAATCCTCTTTCTAACTTATACAATTATGATAGTCTTGGAACAAGAAATGGCACATTGGTACATACAAAGATTTCAGAAATATCACAAAATTCGTTTTCTCACACTCAAGGCAGACAAGGCGCCTTATTCATGACACAAATTTGAGATTAACATTTTGTCACAAGTCTAATCGATCAAGAAGTGAAAGCATTACATGATGATTAATTTCATAATGACATTTACACAGTCAGTTGTTGAGAGTTTGTTTCTTGAAGCTGTCAAAGCGGCGTCTGTTGAACTCCACAGCTTGAAGGAGATAGTCCCTTTGCTTGACATCTGTTGTTATGACATTTGCAAAGTCGCTCATCATCTTGACACCACGTTCAACAATGTCATTCACCGCTTTCAGATTCTTAACATAGTCCAACGCTTTTCTGTAGTCCTCATTCTGTGGCCAAGACGTGACAGGTTCCAGAAGCCACTCGGATCCAATGTTCAGTGTGTCCAGCAGGAAATGTGATTCTGGGCCAATGAGATCAACCAGGGTGGTCTTAGCTGTGACTCTCTGGAATAGAGGCTTTCCTGTTCTGAAGCTGTCTGGCTTCTCAGTGGCATGTAACTGGGCAGCAATGTCGTGCTTCAATGTGTCACTCAATCTACTGCTGAACAGGGCAAATGGCACGACTTCCTGCGTCAGGTACCATTTGTGGTTTTCCATCTTATTAAGTACTGCATCAGCAAGCTCTGGGTCAGTTTTCTTGTACTTCAACATGTCCTGGATTAGACTTAGATCATTCACGGGAGCATCTGCAGCAGACATTGACATCATCCATACAGGAGTGTAGAACAGCGCAAGGAAGGTGTTGAGTCTTTCCAGCTTTGATACAGTGTCTTCGTCGTACTCAAGTTGATCTGCAAACATCAGCATTTTCATGGAGTACAAGTTTCTGGCCATCCATCTGGCCTGATGAATGGCGCCTGGTCGACTCCAGTGAATACCTCGAGGAGGCGTTCCTCCAAGAACAATGACTGTCAGTTCAGCCATTTCCCTGTAGTCGGCTCTTGGAAGCCTTTCTGCTGTTAGAATGTCTTGGAGTATTTCTTCACTGT
Organism: Bathynomus jamesi; assembly: GCA_023014485.1. Lineage (NCBI taxonomy): Eukaryota > Metazoa > Arthropoda > Malacostraca > Isopoda > Cirolanidae > Bathynomus > Bathynomus jamesi. Next base: position 236,331 of record JAJOZX010003709.1, on the reverse strand, counting down.
TCTTCTTCTTTTCCTTTAGCCATTTGCTGTTGATAGCCAGCATCTTTGGGTTTTTCCTTGGACAAGTCCGTCCAAACATCCTTCAGATGCTCAAACCAGGGATTATCTGGCCCCTTCACCTTCCCAAACAGCTTCTCCCAAACTGCTCCTACTAGGATTTCCAGGATGTGATGTCGACAGGCCAGATAAAACACCTTTTTGTTCAGCATTTTCTCTAGCAGTTTGGCAGCTCCTCTGTGAACTCCACTGTTACTGGATGTAGTGTCAAAAACAAGGGCAGTAACATTATCCGTAAGTTCCCATGTCTCCAGTAAATCCATTGAAGCCTCAGCTTGAGCTGTGCCAGAAGAATTGTCGATGACAGGTACTCCCAATAACTTTCCTTCAGTGTATGAAGGTGGACCAGACACTAGCACAGCTAAAGTCTCTGAGGTACTTCCAGGTTCACTGCCCAAGACATCTTTGAGCAACTTTCCATCCCAGTGTAAGGCAGCGTACTGTGGGGGGTTTTCACAAAACTTGGACATGTGACTCTGGCTGATATTATACCTGGACAGCATTCTGTTGCGACGTGTTGTTGAGGTTGAGATGACGAAGTTATCCAGATCATCCCCTCCAGCTTTCAAGGTGGCAGAAACCATGGCAGTAACTTGATTGTCTGATAAACCAAGACGATCAGCTGTATTGCAGATGACATCACATTCCATGACCTTCCTTGGAAACGTCAAAGTCACACTAGTCATAGTCTCTTGATGGTGAGAACATCCAGGACGAGGCTGATGGTAATCCATGTCCTCTGTGTTAGCGTCGTTGTCAGTTGAGTCACCCCAGGTAATGTCATCCACATGAACAACTGCCTCTTGTTCTGCTGCAGCTGTAAAATAGTACAACATGTTAAGACAGTAATTGTTAAGTACATGCTAAATATCGCAATGGAGTAAAACTAAAACTTTTTGTAACGTTCAAAGTAATTAGTTTTACCTTGTTCTTGTCTATGCTGCAGTCTTTCATTCCTCGCTGCTTGCTGCAGGGATCTTGTCTCAAAAATCTTGTCATGACCAGACATATGACCTTTCCTCTCAGTCTTTTGGTCTTCGTAGAACCTGATATCCTCATCTTTCTTCTCTCTGGATAACAGTCTGTTGTTCTGTATTTCCTGGATTGCATCTGGAGCTCCTATATCGAACAGGCTGTCTAATTCCAGCACAAATGCTCCTCTTTTTCCTCCAGGGTTACTTGCTCTTCCTTTGCTTTTCACCAGAGCACGATGTTTCTCATGTAGTTTCATGAAGAGCTTCATTGCGTTGTACTTGGTCATTGTCTTGATCCTAGCCATCTGCCAGAATGGGATGATAGATTCAACTGTTTCATATGCAAGGTCTTGAACCATGGGCCTCCCTGCATTTTCCGGTAAATTCTGAAGATTAAGGAAATACTGGAACGCCTGTCTGTTGGTGGGAAGCTGGGAACCACTGATAAAAGCTGAAGGGTATCCAACCAGGAAAGTTTCAGTGAGAGGTCTGGTAGATGGCCCAGTTGACACCTGCCTGTGGACAGTACGTGGAGGTTCTGAGATATCAACTGTGCGCCCACGGAGCTCCCTCAGCTCCTTGCTTAATGCCATTGTGAAGTTGTAACTTGTAGATGGTTTTCTAGATTCTGATTGAGTTTCTGTTGTTTCCTGAAAAATGATAGATAATTATTATTATTATTATTATTATTATTATTATTATTTACTAATTTTATGCTCTTTCATTTGATACCTAATTTGTTGCTCTATCTTGTTTAGATCAAAAGTTAAAGTGCAAAACATAATTCAAGGGACCCCGGAATTGGCGCTTTCGCCGATTTCAAGGCAGAAAATTTAAAGCTCCATGCGGCAATGCTTCCCAACATCCTAGGTCAAAATAGTTGTGATTTTCGGCTTTTTCAGGTAAAAAGGCATGGGAAAATGTACAGAAACCTATGAAAATAAGAAAAAGTTGATTTTTGAACAGGCCTACAGCTACATCCTTCGGTTTCTTTGGGCCATCAGTAGGCCCCTTTCCACTCTTTTTCTTTTTCGCCCCCTTCCCACCCTTCTCTATCTGCCCCTTCTTTGTGCATTCACTGCCCTCCACCTTGCTCCACGTGGGTCGCTGGCGATTCCTCACACTGGTTTTGTACCCTGGACCCCGGCTCCACCTCTACCCTCTTTCTGCGGTCCAGAGCTCTATCCAGAAGAGAGAGAGAGAGAGAGAGAGAGAGAGAGAGAGAGAGAGAGTTACAAGGAGTTTCAGGAAATGTAGTACCTCAAAAGGCCTTGCGGCCAATACCGAGGAGGTACCAATGGCAACGGGTGCCAGGAAAAATTTCATACACCCTCAAAGAGTGTGCAAGATTCGGTCTAACCTTTTCTTGAACAGATCCACAGAAGAACTATTCACAACTTCTGAAGGTAACCTGTTCCACGTGTCACAGATCTTATACGTAAGGTAATTCCCACACACACTAGTCCTAAACCGTTTCAAATCCAACTTCCAACCATTGTTGCGAGTTGGGTTATCGTTTAAACTAATGCTTCTAAAATCGATATTGTTGAACCCACGTAAGAACTTGAAAAACTCGATCAGTTGACCGCGCCGCCTCCGAATTTCCAGCGAAAACAAATTCAGAGCGCGTAACCGTCGATTGTGGGTTTAGGAAAGTTAATTGTCCACAATTCATCGCCCACAATTCACTGCCAACAAATCATCGCTCATACATTTCACCGCAACACAATTCATCGCCCATACAATTCACCGAACATACATATATACATTATATATATATATATATATATATTATATATATATATATATAATATATATATATATAATAATACACAGGAACACCAGAGAAAATACAAACATCCTTCAAAGTTAATAGTACCAACGTTTCGGAATGCACTAATTCCATCTTCAGGGCTAAAACAATAAAATTCCAAATGACATACAAAATACAAATTGCTTAATAACAATTTAAAATAAACTTAAAATTATAAAAAGTGGCTAAGAAAATGTAAACATTTAAACTAAAAGGTAATAAATGTAAAGTTAAAAAGTTAAAATTATAAAAAAGTAAAAGCATTAAAACTGAAACGTAAATGAATAAACTAGTACCTTAACCAAAACATAGCAGATCTATCGATGATTCGTCAGAATTTAGGTCTGGTTTTAGTTTATAAATAAACAAAGACTCCATAATTTTAAGCTTAAGGTCAGAGCTTCCGGCAGCAAGTACGGCGAAATTAGACTCTGAAATTGGGTGGTTATTGTTGTGCGAGTGATTACGTATGAGAGAATTAGGTGGTTTGCCAGGGGTAAATTTGTACGGACCGATTTACCGAGATGTTCGTAAATACGAGATTTTAAATGTCTTTTAGTTTTTCCTATATATGACCCCATACAGTGGTCACACTTGTATTGATAAACTATGGATGACTTAAGAAGTGTAGGAATAACATCCTTGTATTTAAATAAATGGTAAATCGATTTAGACGGGGTGATATAATTTTTATACATAGTTGTGGGTAGAATTCCTTGAGCAATTTTAAAAGTTTGTTTCTAATGTTAAAACTTGAGGTTCCCATATAGGGTAAAGTAAAATACAGGATATCTTTGGGGACTGTAATTAAGTCTCTAGTTGTAGGGCTTATTAGTCTATTTAAGGTTCTGCCTATTGTAGTCTCCACCAGTCTAGAAGGGAAATTATTCTTGGCAAGGAGTTTTCGGATGAAATCTAGTTCATCGTGTAGTTTAAAGTAATCTGAACAGATATTGAAAGCTCTATTGGTCAGAGTCGAAATTAAGTTTCGTTTGAAACCTAAAGGGATAAAGGAAGAAAAGTTCGTAGTAAGATTGGTGAATGTCGGCTTTCGGTAAACGGAAGTTTCAAAAGAGGCATTAGTTTTTATTATCTTAATGTCCAGAAAAGACAGAGAGCTATTAGATTCAACTTCTGAAGTAAATTGAATATTAGGGTGCTTAGAATTAAGGTAATGACGAAACAAAGGGATATGGTCTGGTGATTTAAACAGGAGAAAAGTGTCATCAATATATCTTCTATAAAAAACCGGTTTAAAGTTGGAAGGACACTCATTCAACCATTTGACTTCATGATGACACAGAAACGCGTTAGCTAAGGTGGGACCAAGAGGCAGACCCATTTGAACACCTTCAGTCTGTTTAAAATATTCACCGTTGAATATAAATATAAGGTCTTCCACGGAAAATTTTAGTAGTTCTTTCATTTGACCTCTATTAAAACCCTGCACAGTATCAGTATTATTAAAAGATTGTCAATACATATATCAATAGTTTCTGCAACAGGCACATTGGTAAATAAGATTTTACATCGAAATTAGCCATTGTGTAAGAATTATTATTTAATGAGGTAATTTCTCTAACGAAAGAAAAAGAATCCCGTGCTGTATACAAATTATAAGTTATAGGTGATAGTATGGGAACCAAGATTTTGAAAGGTTATAACTAAAAGTTCCTAGAGCCGATAAAATTGGCCTAAGTGGACAATTAGGTTTGTGTATTTTAGGGAGTCCATACATAATGCCTGGGCTGGATCCAGAAACAAATAATTTAGAAAAAACTGTGTCTGAGATTATATTATTAGATTTAAGTTTTCTAAGATACCTATTAATTTTATCTTCCTGTTTTAAAATTAAAGCAAAAATGTCACCAGTTACTTTAATAAATCTAGTTGCATCATTTAAAATATCTAACATTTTATTGACATAAACATTCCTGTCCAAAAGAACACACGCCATTGCCTTTGTCTGGTCTTGTAACCACCAATGACTTGTCCAAAGACAGATTTCTTAGATTTTGAAACTCTTCCACCTCCATATTAGATCGATTGCCATAAGGGTTAAACATAAAATGAAGTGAAAGCTAATTACGTAAATTATTAGATAAAAAGTTAAACCTTTACTATGTGGGTCAAAGAATGAATGTTTAAAAAGGTCCTTAAAAAATAACTCAAAGTTGAGGAAATAATCGTAAAAATTAAGTTTCTTTGGAGTAAGAGAGAATTTCAGGCCTTTACAAGTGCAGATTTTTGAATATCACTGAGAACTTTGGAAGAATATTAAAGATGAGATCATTAGCTGCTAGATTATTACTCGTATTATATCCTAATTTTTGGAGTTTCCTGTTCTGAACAAAATTCACCCTTGCAATACATTTTAAATTGCCCGTCTGAATGACGTTCAAAAGATGTGTTGAATCTATACCAGACAACAGAGACTTAAAATCACAAGTAGACCGATTAAGATCCCGATTACATTCATTACTGAGCCTTTTATTAAATTTAATTTCTGCATCTAGTAATTGTTTTTGACAGTTCCTATAGGTTTCACTTTTTTGTAAATGAAAGTTACTAAGTTTGAACCTCAAAAAGCCAGGAATCAAACCCTGGTTTCTGCAGCAAGTAAGGAACCGCAAATCACACTGAAGTTTTCTAGCCTTGTAGTCAAGTTTTTCAAGTCTTCTATACATGTGCAATGCTGGTCTTCCATAGCGTTTGGTGATTATATCGGCTATTGATTGGTGGCGATATAGGGGTGTAGCTATTTCATTTGTACAGTTTTTAATTAATAGTGCATTCCATTTGTCCGGACCTGCAGCTGAATGTGATTTCATTTGTCCTATAGCTCTCGCTACATCTTCTGGGGTAAAATCAAGGTCTGTTATACATTCTCCTTGCAATTTCTCTTCGAAGAATGCATCTATGTCAGGTATCGCTTTGTCACTTTTTGGGGTACTGAAGACCGATTCATACTGGGCTCCCAATGTTTCAGATATTTCTTTTAGATCGTCTGTTAGTTCATTATTTCCTTTCCTTAAGGGCCCGATAGTAGCGCGCGTTTTTGTTTTCCTTTTCAGAAAGATGTAAACGTATTTTGGATTTTCCTTTATTGCTTCTACCGCCTTTTCCTCTTCCCTGTCTGTATGGCCCTTTATCAGAGTTTGTATTTCCCTATCGATTTTAATATATATATATATTATATATTATATATATATATATATATATATGTATGAAAATTATTTCACGAAAGTAACACGTGAAAAATATTTATGATGAAAAGAACCACGAAGGAAAGGAAACACAGAATGGTGCTAAAGCGCTTTCGTCTAATGACATCCTCAGGAACACTGAAGTAAATAACCACCGACCACTGAGTCTGCTATTATTCAACTTACAAATAATTTTAACATGAGCCAGGGTCTTTTTCCACTTGATCCTGTTGTTTTGAATTCGTTCAGAAAGGATTTAGACAAGAAGGGCAAAGTGCTAAAACTTTGGTAGTTTTCCCTTATAAATTTGTATGTTCCTCTTACAATTTTTATTTTTCAATTTATTTCTATTTTTTTAATTTTTTGTGACCTATATATAATTCAGGCATTATCTATAAAATTGGTTGTAAACAATCCACTTGATCCTGATGTTTTGAATTCGTTCAGAACGGATTTAGGCAAGAAGGGCAAAGTGCTAAAATTGGTAGTTTTTTCTTACAAATTTGTATGCTCCTCCCACAATTTTTATTTCTATATTTATTATTATTATATATATATATATATATATATATATATATTATGATGAATAAAACCACGAAGGAAAGGAAACACAGAATGGTGCTCAAGCGCTTTCGTCTAATGACATCCTCAGGAACACTGAAGTAAATAAAGAGTTCAAGACTATATACAGGTTACTAGAATATATATATATATATATATATATATATATATATATATATAATAAATATAGAAATAAAAATTGTGGGAGGAGCATACAAATTTGTAAGGAAAACTACCAATTTTAGCACTTTGCCCGAATTCAACACAAAATCAAATGGATTGTTTACAACCAATTTAATAGTTAATGCCTGAATGATATATAGGTCACAAAAAATATTAAAAAAATACATATAAAAATAAATTGAAAAATAAAAATTGTAAGAGGAGCATACAAATTTATAATGGAAAACTACCCAAGTTTTAGCACTCTGTCCTTCTTGTCTAAATCCGTTCTGAACGAATTCAACACAAGAAGGGCAAGAAGGGCAGAGTGCTAAAACTTGGGTAGTTTTCCCTTATAAATTTGTATGCTCCTCTTGCAATTTTTATTTTTCAATTTATTTTTATATATATTTTTTATATTTTTTGTGACCTATATATCATTCAGGCATTAACTATAAAATTGGTTGTAAACAATCCATTTGTTCTTGTGTTGAATTCGGGCAAAGTGCTAAAATTCATAGTTTTCCTTACAAATTTGTATGCTCCTCCCACAATTTTTATTTCTATATTTATTATATATATATATTTTTTTTTGTAACCTGTATATAGTCTTGAACTCTTTATTTACTTCAGTGTTCCTGAGGATGTCATTAGACGAAAGCGCTTGAGCACCATTCTGTGTTTCCTTTCCTTCGTGGTTTTATTCATCATAAATATTTTTCACGTGTTACTTTCGTGAAATAATTTTCATATATATATATATATATATTTTTTTTTTTTTTGTGACCTACAATGTATATATAGTCTCGAACTCTTTATTTACTTCAGTGTTCCTGAGGATGTCATTAGACGAAAGCGCTTGAGCACCATTCTCTGTTTCCTTTCCTTCGTGGTTCTTTTCAGCATAATATATATATATAATATATATATATATATTAGAAACATTGTGTCGAGGACAAAACACAGATGTAATATATATGGACTTTGCTAAAGTCTTCGATAAATGTGACCATGGAATCATAGCACACAAACTTGAGAATACAGGAATTACTGGAAAGCTAGGAAGGTGGATATTTAATTTCTTGACGCAAAGAACGCTAAGAGTGGTGGTAAGCGGAGTTAAATCGGAAGTCTCGGAAGTCGTGGGCTCTGTCCCACAAGGGACAGTATTAGCTCCCTTGCTGTTCATCATAATGATTGCAGATATTGATGCAGATATTAAGGACAGTATTGTATCATGCTTCGCAGATGACACAAAGATACGTTAGGAAATATTGAACGAAGGTGACATAAGGAAATTACAAAACGACATTGACACATTATTCCAGTGGCCAGAAGACAACAATATGAAGTTCAACGAAGGAAAATTCCAACTTCTAAGATATGGTAATAACAAGGAGCTACTAAAAAAGAGGGTACAAAACTATGCAAGCCAAACAGATAACACCAAATCCACAAGTCAGGGATCTTGGAGTAATAATGTCGTCGGATGCAAAATTCAGAGAGCACTATAAAATCAAAATTACAACGGCTAGGAAAATAATGGTAATCATCTGGAGGAGCTTCCGCAGCAGAAAAGCATACATCATGCTCAAACTATGGAAAAGTCTAGTCCTACCAATAATTGAGTATTGCTCAATGCTCAGTACTCACAAGCCCATACAGAAAACGAGACATTGTGAAATTGAAGCTATACAAAGGACTTTTACGTCTAAGATAGAGGAAACGGAAGGTGAAGACGACTGGTTTCGACTACAATTCCTGGAACTCTACTCTACTCTCTCGAAAGAAGGCGCGAGAGTTACACAATAATATACATATGGAAAATACTTGAGGGCTCTGTCCCTAACCTTAGAAGGGAAATAGAAACAAACCGGAATGAGAGAAGAGGCAGATTTTGTACGGTCCCAGCTGCGATGGGACAAGGGGCCATGAAAACGACGATCGAAAAATGCCCTCAGAATAGGAGGTCCAAAGCTTTTCAATGTTCGACCAAAAGAAGTGAGGAATCTCCAGCACACCGACCTGAATAAATTCAAGAACCAGCTGGACAGATTCCTGTGCAAAGTCCCTGACCAGCCATGCGTGGCTGGCTACGAGGAGAGAAGGAGATCAGACAGCAATTCCCTTATTCACCAAATTCCGCAAATGAGGCGGGATGCTGCAGATGGGTCAACCGCAAGTCGATCCTGAACTGTCGTTCAAACTCACCTAAAGTATGAGTATATATATATATCAGTGATGTAGTCGAGACCACCAAGTCCGAGACTGGTACCGAGACCGAGACCTGATCCTGTGAGACCAAGATCGAGACCGAGATCAAAGGTTCGAGATCGAGATCTATCTTCCGAGATCGAGACCCTTAAAATTCGAGACCGAGATCGAGACCAACCTAACCTAAAAAAATCAAGACCCACACCCCTCCCGCAAGACAAACGTGGCAACTCAAAACAGGGTGACTGATTAGTGAATACCTAGAGTCCCTTACTTTTACAAACTTTCATGAACATTCTGAATTGTATCTGTTCAACCAAGCCACCATCATGAGTATGCCAATAACATGTATTTTTCATTACGGTCTCGAGAGGTCTCGAAAGGTCTCGGGGAGAAAAACCGAGACCGCGTCTGTCGAGACCGAGATCGAGACCGAGATCTAAATAGCGGCGACCGAGATCGAGATCTGCAAATTGGGTCTCGAGATCGGTCTCGAGACCTATATCACATATATATATATATATATATACACAAACTCAGAATGGTTCCCTGAGAACATTATATGTTAAACACAAACCGTGCATGGAACAAGGAACTCTTCTGGGAAAATTAAATCAACTATAGTCCGAATAAGTAATGGTAAATGACAAATACCATAGTTTTTTTCTTTTTCATGATTTTAGCCCGACGTGGGCAACGGGTCTCTCGCAAAGAGATCCCATAAATATAGCTTCCTCACCAGCTATCTGCAAAGCAGACAGGATCCAGCTTTGGGACATGGATCTAGGTTTAAAGCAAGCCTAGATCCCTACATTCAGAACCTCTATATAAGTAAAAGACTCGTTGCATTCACGTCGTGTTGAATAAATCAAAGAAAAAGGGGGGTAACTATTGTATTTTTAGCCAAAAAAAAACAAAACTTAAACCTCAACCGGGACATTGAGCGTCCACTTTTCAAGGCACGAAACACGTCCGTTTAGTATACACAAACTCAGAATGGTTCCCTGAGAACATTATATGTTAAACACAAACCGTGCATGGAACAAGGAACTCTTCTGGGAAAATTAAATCCACTATAGTCCGAATAAGTAATGGTAAATGACAAATACCATAGTTTTTTCTTTTTCATGATTTTAGCCCGACGTGGGCAACGGGTCTCTCGCAAAGAGATCCCATAAATATAGCTTCCCTCACCAGCTATCTGCAAAGCAGACAGGATCCAGCTTTGGGACATGGATCTAGGGTTTAAAGCAAGCCTAGATCCCTACATTCAGAACCTCTATATAAGTAAAAGACTCGTTGCATTCACGTCGTGTTGAATAAATCAAAGAAAAAGGGGTAACTATTGTATTTTTAGCCAAAAAAACCAAAACTTAAACCTCAACCGGGACATTGAGCGTCCACTTTTCAAGGCACGAAACACGTCCGTTTAGTATACACAAACTCAGAATGGTTCCTGAGAAACATTATATGTTAAACACAAACCGTGCATGGAACAAGGAACTCTTCTGGGAAAATTAAATCCACTATAGTCCGAATAAGTAATGGTAAATGACAAATACCATAGTTTTTTCTTTTTCATGATTTTAGCCCGACGTGGGCAACGGGTCTCTCGCAAAGAGATCCCATAAATATAGCTTCCCTCACCAGCTATCTGCAAAGCAGACAGGATCCAGCCTTGTTCCATGCACGGTTTGTGTTTAACATATAATGTTCTCAGGGAACCATTCTGAGTTTGTGTATACTAAACGGACGTGTTTCGTGCCTTGAAAAGTGGACGCTCAATGTCCCGGTTGAGGTTTAAGTTTTGGTTTTTTTGGCTAAAAATACAATAGTTACCCCCTTTTTCTTTGATTTATTCAACACGACGTGAATGCAACGAGTCTTTTACTTATATAGAGGTTCTGAATGTAGGGATCTAGGCTTGCTTTAAACCCTAGATCCATGTCCCAAAGCTGGATCCTGTCTGCTTTGCAGATAGCTGGTGAGGGAAGCTATATTATGGGATCTCTTTGCGAGAGACCCGTTGCCCACGTCGGGCTAAAATCATGAAAAGAAAAAAACTATGGTATTTGTCATTTACCATTACTTATTCGGACTATAGTGGATTTAATTTTCCCAGAGAGTTCCTTGTTCCATGCACGGTTTGTGTTTAACATATAATGTTCTCAGGGAACCATTCTGAGTTTGTGTATACTAAACGGACGTGTTTCGTGCCTTGAAAAGTGGACGCTCAATGTCCCGGTTGAGGTTTAAGTTTTGGTTTTTTTGGCTAAAAATACAATAGTTACCCCCTTTTCTTTGATTTATTCAACACGACGTGAATGCAACGAGTCTTTTACTTATATAGAGGTTCTGAATGTAGGGATCTAGGCTTGCTTTAAACCCTAGATCCATGTCCCAAAGCTGGATCCTGTCTGCTTTGCAGATAGCTGGTGAGGGAAGCTATATTTATGGGATCTCTTTGCGAGAGACCCGTTGCCCACGTCGGGCTAAAATCATGAAAAAGAAAAAACTATGGTATTTGTCATTTACCATTACTTATTCGGACTATAGTGGATTTAATTTCCCAGAAGAGTTCCTTGTTCCATGCACGGTTTGTGTTTAACTATATATATATATATATATATATATATATATATATATATATGAAAACGGCTATATATAGGCAACATTTAAACGTTTTTAAATAAAATTTAAAACGAATCCACTGGCGTTATTCCGCAGTACTTCGATACCCAATTTACTGTCATAAAAGATAAAAGAGCACTATTACACATAAAGAGCACTATTAAACATGGTTACATGATAATGGGTTGGTATGTCGATAAGCTGTATACTGTATAAGTACAATTATTTTTAATATTTACCTTAGCAATATACAGTATATCCATTGCCATAACTCTCTTTTATTTTACCTCTTTCAGTTGAAGCGGAGAATTTAGCTAAACATTGTAGATACGCAATGCTGTCCATTTTAATTAGGCTGACCATACGTACCGTTTTGAACGGGACAGTACCGTTTTTTTTATGGGTTCTGTATGGGTTCTGTCACTGAAGAATAATTGTAAGCTCAATATGTTTATGTACTTACTTTTTCATGAATACAGAATATTACATAACCCCCGTCCCTTTTTTGCCATCCCAGTGTCCCGTTTTTGTCTCAAGGAAATATGGTCAGCCTAATTTTAATCCTCTTTCCTGCACCATTAACATATTAAACTATAGAAACAAAATCCTGTTTTCCTTCCCCGTCTTCTCGCCTACGATAGTTAAGTATGGTTTTAAAAAAGTTGAGGCTACTTAACGGTTCCCATTGTTCATATCGTTAACGTTTAATTACAGTGTTTATGATTAAATGTTCATTAAAGTTTAAGGAATGAACCAATAAGAGGAGAGTTTAGTGGATTAACTTAGAAATAAACGTTAATATATTAAAATTCTAAAATGATAAAGCCCTATGGTTCATGTATGAAGCTCCTTGATTAATTTTATAAGCTTTTAGAACACTCAAAATTTCACAGTATTTTAGGTAAGTATGACATAACAGTTTAATTTAACGGATATAAGAAACGTTATCTGCTAAGGTGCTTGTTCTTTATGATCGAGCTGGTTGGTTAATGTTTCTTAATCGTATGATTTAGCATCCGTACTAGCTACTTGGGTTATATGACAGAGGGGAATTAATCTCAACACGGAATTCAAACCGTGAGTCACTATACATCTGGACGCAGAGGCGATCACCCATGACCAAGTGTCGCTGAGCTGCGAAATGGCCACGACATAACTCAGATAATTAATGTTAAAAAATTCAATCTCTAATTTCATTTTAATGAAAATTACTGTTAAAATGCTTAAAATGAGTTATTTCAGTTTTCGTTCAATAATGAAAAATTCCCATTCCTACTGTAAGAATTCCCACTTTGTTAGATTTTTTCATAGAAAATGTCCATCGTGCCCGCATTGCGTCACGGCTTCTTTTTAACCTTTCTCAAATTTGGGATTCCCTCTCTCACCATTCCCACTCGCGGATCGCGGATGGAAATGAGAATGACATTGAATGGGAAGTAATCATAACGCTTCATATAATTTTTTCTTTTTTAATTCTGTCTATTTGAACAAATTCTGCAATTTCGGTTCTTCAGTCTTAAAAATAGTTCTTAATTGTACTTCATATTTGCAAAGAAATCATATTTCATAGCTAGATCAATAAAAGTGTTTTCCTTTAAATATTTGCAATTATTTCATTTGCAATTATAATGCGCCTCGGTGATGTAGTGGTCAGCAGGGCCGTTTCCTCCAATAGGCAAAATAAGCGACTGCCTAGGGCCCGCTTCAAAAAAAGTGCAGGAGGTAAAATTTCTGAAAGATACGATAGGGATTGAATTCGAAACAACCTTTGTATTTATCGAGTGAAATGTTTTTAAAAATGTAAAAATGTTTTTGTTCAAAGTGTGCAGTGTTAATTATATTTAAAAATTACAACAAAAGAAACACTAACTTTCAATGAAAATTTTAATTTGGCAATGCAAATTTCGCTTATTGTGTGCAATGCTAGTTATAGGCATATTCTTTAAAATAAATTGAAAAAGTTAGTAACCATTTCGCTTTCTGTCCTATTTATGCCTATCTCACACACACACACACACACACACACACACACACACACACACACACACACACAAACACACACACACACATATATATATATATATATATATACATATATTTCTTACCTTTCTTACCAGGCGCCTGGTAGACCTAAAGCGGTCTGTAAGTTGGGAGCCCTTGGACGAGACCCCTCCATGCCTCACGATCTCCACACATCAAGTTCGCCCGTTGGAGACTGATTCCACACTTCTCGACAGCACTCTTGATGTTATCCATCCATCGGATCTTAGGTCTTCCAACTGGTCTTCTGTTTTGAGAGGCCCATTCCAGCATTCTTCTTGCTGTCCTTTCCATCGGCATTCGTTGGACATGCCCGTACCATCTCGGTTCCTCTCAATATTCTCATTAACCGAAGTTACACCCAATCGCCTTCTTAGTTCAGTGTTCCTTATTTTATCCAATCTACTTACTCCTATCAATCTCAGGACCCTCATTTCAGCTGCTTGCAGTTTTCCCCTCGTTCTTATGTTTAGGGCCCAAGTCTCGCTGCCGTATAGTAAGATTGGTTTCAATATTGTTGAGTATATATGCGTCTTTACCTTTTTAGGGATGTTTTGGTCTTTTAATGGAGGGTACAGGAAGGAAATATTTCTGCTATATTTAGCAATTCTTTCATTCACCTCTGCATCCATACCCGCATCATTTTCTATCACACTACCAAGGTATTTAAATGTGTCCGTCTTTTTCATTTCCCTTCCCCCAACAAAGATTCCATCCTCGTTCGCTCCCCTCGTTACCACCATATATTCAGTTTTATCATAATTCAGTTTCAGTCCATACTCCCTCAATCTCTCATCCAACCTCTGCATAATTCTCTCCAGGGATTATGCTGTATTTGTCCCAACAGCCACATCATCAGCATATCCAAAAATTTCTATTTCCTCTTCAATTTTCCTCAGTTATGTATTCCATAACCCTGTTGATGTAGCAATAAATAAAATGGGTGACAGAACACTCCCTTGTTTAACTCCTGTACTTACATCAAACCACTCCTCCGATCCCACCACCGTGCTCTGGGAGACCCTATAAGTGCTCATTACTGTTCACAGAAGCTTGGGTGGCACTCTCTCACTTAGAACCACCCACAGCTTCTCCTTGGGCACACTATCAAATGCCTTCTCTAGATCCAAAAAACAAATGAAGCGGTCCAAATTGAATTCTCAGCTCTTCTCAAGATATTGTCTTATGGCTGAAATTTGATCTTAGTACTCCGGCCTGCACGAAAGCCATATTGATACTTCAGTAACCCAGGTTCCAGTATGTTTCGTATTCTATGTTCCAAAATCCTTTCATATATTTTTGCCACATGACACATCAAAGATATGCCACGGTAGGTTTGACATTCCTGCTCACTTCCCTTCTTTTTATATAGAGGACATATAATTACTCTGCCCCATTCTGCCGGTACAATTCCCTGCGACCACACCACCCGGAAACTGCTTAGCAGCCAGTCCACAGCAGGGTCACCAGCTGTTTTTAGTGTTTCTGTGACAATCGCATCCGGTCCGGGAGCTTTATTATTCTTCATCCTCTTTAGTGCTTGAATAACCTCCTCTCTAGTGATCTCTCTGTCCCCCTCATGCTCCTCATGATTTACCCGCTCCTCCTGTCTCACCTCATCATATTGGTTCTCGTTATTCAAAAGATGTCTAAAGTATTCGTTCCAGCGTGCGGCCACCTCGCTTTTATCAGTGAGGACTTCACCATGTGCATTTTTAATTGCCAATGTTGTTTTCTTGCTTTCTCCATTTTTATACTTCTTAGCCATGCTATACAGTAACTTCTTCGAGCCATGAAAATCCTCTTCTAAGTCTCTACCTATTTTCTCCCACACAGAGCGTTTCGCTCTTCTTTTAACCTCGTTGGTGTGGTTTCTCATTTGGACATATTCTTACCTTGTTTGCTCATTTCTATCCTTAAGCCATCTCCTAAAAGCACGCATCTTGTCTGTCACTGTCTCCTTTACCTCCTGGGTCCACCATGCCTCTTTTTCATTTTAGACCCTCCAACTGCCCTTTCTCCAATCACATCTCGCTGTATTCCTTCCATCGTTCTCCTAAACTCAACCCAAAACTCCTCCACTATTTCCGTAGCTACCCTTTGTCCGAAAGCCTTCTCAGTTCTAGTTCTAATCTCTTCCAGTTTTTCTGGTATATTCTCCGTGCATACTCTTCTCCTTCTAGGCTTTTTTAATTTTTTCTGGTACTGGAAGCAAAATTTTGGCTTTAACAAGTCTATGATCCGAGTCAAAAGACACAGATTATCCACCACAATAAAGTCTATCTGAGACTTCTTATCATAATTTCCGGTTCTACTATTCCATCCATACCATGTATAGAGATGTGATTCCTGGTGCTTAAAAAATGTGTTCATTATACTAAGAACATTTCTTGCACAAAAATTTACTAGCATTTCCCCTTCCAAATTTTTCTCTCTCACATCAAATACCCCGATCATGTCTTCATTTCCGTTTCGATCTCTACCCATATGGCCATTTAGGTCTCCCATCAAAATTCTTGGTCCAGAAGGCAGCCCATCTATCATTCTCTAAAGATCCTCATAAAAAGTTTCCTTTTCCTCCTGTGATCTTCCACTCTGCGGTGCATATGCCTGGATTACAGATTAGTCCAGGCAATCTAGAGCAAAAATAGCTTCAACCTGGGCAAAATTGCTTCAGAAGCTTTCTAAACTGTTTCCAGCTCAGGAACCATTGCAGAATAACATATCCAAAATCCGACAAAATTGGACCCCGGGAACACCCCCAAAAATGAAATTCAAAATGGCGGACTGGCAGTTTCCTACGAAATACAATAAATTTTAATTTCGCTTTGTAGAGAGAGTTATGACGTTTTTCTTGATCAGTAAAATGTTTTAAAACACATTTTCGTTTCTAAATTAACCTATATGACACTAAAAATTGTATTAGGCGGCTAGTATTAAACTATGACGTCACTTAATGTAAATAAAATATACTGTATGGAGTGTATGTGAGAATGGACATTGCTACATCTTTATAAACTTATATTATATACAACTCTTTAATTCCTACTACCCACTATCAAATCTGCGTATTTGTGCTTGTCATTTTCTTTAAAACTGTTATTATGTACTCCTTTTAAATACTGCAACACAGTTTATTAATTTGTGTTTTCTGTTTCAGACTGACTCGGTGTACGGCTGACTCGGTGTGCGTCCGCCTTCAAGAATGCAGACCCCTGAAGAATTGTGCGTGATTTGTAAGGAGAAATTGGACAGCGGACAGGAAGTGGTTCACATCTCGCAAAAAGGAGCAGATGGTATAAATGCATCCAGCCGCAGCCGTGGAAGCGATGTTGTTGCAACAGCTGGAATAAGTGTTCACGTTGTATGTAGGAAAAGGTTTACGGATAAAAAGACCATTGAAATAAAGAAGCGACAGACCGCAGCCGAGGCAATACCAAGGAAAAGTGCTCGTTTTCATGAATACGCATTTTCCAGTGCTACTCACTGTTTGTTTTGTGATACCTTTGTGGACTTTTTTTCCAAACACAAACCAAAATCAGAGCATGTCAAAATAAGAACTACAGAGTTCTCCGAAACCATAAAAAGGTGCTGTGAAAGCCGCTGCGATGAATGGTCGTTTAATGTAAAAGGCCGTCTGGAGTATTATCTTCGTGATCTTCCTGCTGCAGATTGTCTACCATCACACCTGCAGCGTAAATTTTCGAAGTGGAAAAAACATTCCTCGCGCATACTCCTCCGACGATCATGATTCGAAGAAAGGGAGACCAACTAATGAAGAGCAACACCAAGCATTCCTTCAGACCTGTGCTTACCTGGAAGAGAATGATGATGAACAACTGTTGATTGGAGACCTAATTTCCAAAATGGAGGAATATCTTCAAGGAAGTCAGAGCTCTGTCTACGAACGCAGGCACATGAAGAGAAAGCTTTTAGAACGTTACGGAGACAAGATCATAATATCAGGTGAAAGTGGGAAGGCAGATGTAGTAACACTACGAGAGACAGCTAATGAAATTCTTATAGATTATCACAAAAAGTCGAAAGAATGTGATATAGATATAGAGCTACAGAAGATTTACCTAGTAGAAGCTGCTGCAAAAATAATCAGAAGTGATATCAAGTCTGTCGACTCGCCTAGAAAAAATGTGTATCCATCTCTAAATGACATCACTGCAGAAAGTGCTCTTGATTACATTCCCAACAGTCTGAAATTGCTATTATCAAAAGCATTTGCGGGACAGGATGCTTCAAGAAAAATAGGTGCAATTGGGCAGAGCATTATGCAAGCAACCCGTCCTAGAGGATTACTATGTCCACTACAGATCGGTTTGTCGGTTCAGCTACACCACAACTTTAGGTCAAGGTACCTTATTGACGTTCTCCATCAGCTGGGTTACTGTTCGTCGTATGCAGAAGTAACAAGATTCGAAAGAAACGCGGCGCTGGCAAGTGGGTCTGGCTCTTTTACTGTTGATGAAAACACTGCAGTCCTTCTAGCAGCAGATAACGTCGATCATGATGTCTGCACTTTGGATGGGAAGAATACCTTTCATGGAATGGGTATGATTGCCGCAATAACTCCGAAGATCAAGATCCACCCTTCTATTCACAGGCGTAATGTTGGTGACAATGACATTAAGAAGATTGCAACCGTTGACATTAGGGAATATAGACACGCGAGAAGCATGTTGAGGGACATCTCATTCCGCGAACTTCCAGTACCCACTGCCACCATAAGTCGACTTAGTCTTCTCTGGCAGATATCTTCAGCAGAAAGATCAGGTCCAAGTTGGTCCGGAACAATGCAGGCAATTCACGGTGGATCAAGTGTCTCACATCCAGGTGTGGCGTCGATCACGTTCCTTCCCATCATAGATATGTCGCCAACTGACATGACCTGCATATTTTCGACATTACTATATTTGAGCAAGATAGCACGCGATCAAAAAGTCCCATGCATTATTACCTTTGATCAGCCTTTGTTCTGGAAAGCTTCCCAAATCATCAATGAACAGAGAGACCTGCAGGACATTGTTTTAATGCTGGGATCATTTCACACTCTGATGAATCTTTTGGGAGCAGTCGGTACTCTTATGAATGGTTCAGGATTGTCTGAAGTACTTCAAGAAATATACGGACCAAATGCCGTGCAACACATGATTTCTGAAAAAGCTGTTTCAAGAGCGATACGTGGTCATATGATAGTAGATGCAGCTCTTAGTACCTTACTAGTCGCAGACGTTTTCCCTCGTAATGAAGATGGAACTCCTCATGACCTCCATAAGGAAGCTTGTGACCTGCTCGACGATGTTATGACCGCCAAACAATCAGTTGAGGATGTGGAATCTTCGAATGCATTGTCTCAGATTGCTACCACTTTGGATGCGAAGAAAACTGACCTACAATCTACTTCGCAAACAAGTCAACTCTGGTTGGAATATCAGCGAATGATCAACATTGCACGTTCCTTGATAACAGCAGACAGAACCGGCTCGTGGGATTTGCACTTGCAAGCTATGCTGGAGACCATCCCCATAATTGCAGCAGCCGGACATCACAATTACCTGAAATCGATATACCTGTACCTGCAGAAAATGTTAAGTTTGCCTTCTGAAAATCCAGCCTTAACAAAATGTTCCAGGAAGGTAAGTTTGTGGTAAGAAGAAGCGACAGATTATGAGCCGGACTCGGCACAGACCTGGTGATAGAACAAGTACTAATGCGTTCCCTGAAAAGCAGAGGCGGACTGACACGCGGAAGTGGATTTACAGACATCCAAAGGACAACGTGGCTCTTTTCTATGCCTCTGTGTTCCACTTATAACTTAGCAATGCAGGAATACACCAGAGTTTTGTTGGAAAGTAGTGAACAGCACAAGGAAATGAGGGGAAGTAGACAAATCAGGGACAGTAATGACATGAAGAAAGTACTTGAACGTCTGGAATCCTTATCCCCATTCCATTCTACCTCGGGTCTCTGCAACATTGTAACAGGGCTAACTGCTGATCCTGGAGTTAACGTTCATCAATTGCATTCAATCGGTACGAACATTGTCGTAAAAATGATTGGGAAACAAGCCTTTACATATTCTGCCAAAAGATCTGACAAAGTGAAAACACTAGGATCTGCTTCTGCCGTTGTGATCACTGATGCTTCAGATATAGAAGTAGATCCTGCACTACTGTTTCAGAGAATGATGACTGTTGCCACTGGCGGAGACATGAATCTTGAAGATGTCATGTGTTACGAACTGTGTGCATATCCTCCTGCATTGTTCGAATCACGAAGTATCTTGAGGAAACCCGATAAGTCTCAGCTAGCTCATGCAATAATCAAATACACTGACACTTTAGCATGGAAGAAGTTCAAGAAATTCAGTGCACAGACCAGTACGTATTGGATGGTGGATCTCTACTACATCGTGTTTTCTGGCGTCAAGATGAAACATATGACAGCATCGCCAACTCATATGCCGATTTCACTCTGAAAACATATGGAAAAGCAATCATTGTTTTTGATGGCTACAGCAGCTCTCCTACGATCAAGGACATGACCCACAGAAGACGCAGCACCAAGACAAGCAGAAATGTGAATCTCAGTCCAAGCATGAAGTTTGTTGGCCAGAAGGAACACTTCTTGGCTAATGAAAACAACAAGCAAGCATTTATTTCCCTCGTAGGTGAGATGTTGAAGAAGCACGGGTGTACTGTTCACAACGCAGATGGGGATGCTGATGTGGACATCGTTCGTGCAGCAGTTTCCTCATCAGAAAATGCAACTACAACAGTAATAGGGGAAGACACCGACTTGCTGATTCTCCTTCTGTACCATGCCAAGGACAGTGGTTTCAAGTTGTACTATCGCAGCGATATAAGACGGGGACCATCTCCTAATCCTGTGTATGATATTCTCAGCATTCAATCATTGTTAGGCAATGACATCTGCAAGTATCTCCTGTTTGTGCATGCTTTCACGGGCTGCGATAGCACATCCAGAATTTTTTCGATCGGTAAAGCCAAAGCATTCGACACACTGATGAAGGTGGCTGAACTCCGTTCAGTTGCAAATACATTCTGTTCTGATTGTTGCCAACACTCTGACATTGAAGCCGCTGGAAGAAAGGCAATGCTTCTGTTGTATGGCTGCAAAACACTTGAATCCACTAACGCACTACGTCATCGAATGTTAGTTGAAAAGGTAGCTACAGCTAAATCTTTTGTTACACCCGAACGTTTGCCACCGATGCGTCCACAAAGTACCACAGCTTTCGCACATACTTTCAAATACTAATCTGGAAGTCTACAGAAGAGAAGATCGATGCAGAACAGTGGGGTTGGTATGTAAAGAATAATTCCTACTACCCTACAGCCTGCGACAAGCCACCAGCTCCAAATTATCTACTCAACATGATCCGCTGCTCCTGCAAGACGAAATGTGCTACTTCAAGATGTGGATGCAAGCGTAATGGAATGCCCTGTTCAGCCGCTTGTGGCGAGTGCCAAATCAGTGGTTGCGATAACAACCCAAGTACCGGTAATCTATCCGATGATAGTGATGAAGAGGATTAATTTCTGTATGTTTGTGACCAGGTATCACTTCTTCTGTAATGAACATAACTTGAAACTGGGAAAAAAATAATTGTTGTATTATTGATTATAAAAATCTGGAAA
>JAJOZX010003709.1:0-212500 GCA_023014485.1 Bathynomus jamesi | reverse complement strand
TTAACCTGATTTATGAGCGGTAAAACTCCTGTTGTTTGATAGACCTGAAATGCTGCGAAGGAGGTTAAGCAACCGCAACAAACAGTTATTAATTAATGTGTGTAAATTATTTTCTTTTTTAGCACTAATTTTCGAAAATTCTGTGGAATAAATGTACGAGGGCCACTCAATATATTTTGTCCCACCTTTTTTTTCTTTCCTAGTTTCCTTGTAAGTTCCAGAAATTTTGTACACAAGTAGTTACATACCTTTTTTACAAGTTTTTATTTTTTCACAGTCTCCATCCTTTTCTACGACTTTCCTCCACCTCGAAACAAGAGCCTTTATTCCTTGCTGGTAAAAGTCCGCTGGGTTCCGCTGAAGCCACTTCTTAACCTCCTCATCGTCACTCTGAAACTTTCTTCCACGAATAGCATCCTTCATTGGCCCAAACAAATGGAAGTCTGAAGGTGCCAGATCCGGGCTGTATTGAGGGTGGGGTAACACAGTGAAGCGCATTTTTGTGATGGCCTCTTGTTTGCAAACTGTTGTGTGGTCTTGCGTTATCGTGCAAAAGAAGGAAGTCTTCCAGTTTTCTCTCCGGTTGAACTCGCTTTATACGTCTCTGGAGTCTCTATAGGGTAGCAATATATGCCTCCGAGTTGATTGTTTGTCCTTTGTTCATAATGTCCACCAGAATTACCCCTTTCATGTCCCAGAAGATGGTGGCCATAACCTTTCTTGCAGAGGGAGCCATTTTGAACTTTTTCTTGCGTGGGGAGTCTGCGTGATGCCACTCCATGGATTGGCGTTTTGTTTCACGTTCAAAATGGTGTACCCAAGTCTCATTCCCAGTCACAATTCATGAAAGGAAGTCATCCCCTTCTGTCTCGTATCGAACTAACGACTCAGAAGCAATTGCTTTCCTTTGGGCTTCGTGATCTTCAGTCAGTTCGCGAGAACAAACCGTGAACACACTTTTGAATATCCCAGTTGCTGAATTATCGTATTCACACTTCCTTCACTAATTCTTAGCTCCAGTGATACCTCCTTGTATGTGACGCGCCGATTTGATCGAATGATGCTGTTAGCACGTTGCACAGTGTGAGATGTCACGGCCGATGCCGGGCGACAGCTGTATGGCCCATCATCGAGGCTAGCTCTCCCTCTCTCCGATGATCTCACACGTTTAAACCAGCGTCCAACTGTACTTCGATCAACAACAGCATCTCCGTAAACGTTTTGTAGAAAAATATAGTGATTCCCCTCATTTACAATTTATTATTTACTTTACTTTATTCAATTTCTCTTATCATTGCTCTTTCTTCTCTCTACACTCGCTTCCTTGTGCTTTATAAACACACGGGCGGACGGGTAGACGTGGCGGCCATAAAACTTTCGAACACAGCAAAGCAAAGGGACCAGGGTAATTACACACTTTTATTTACTATTTACTGGCTTTTTATTTATGTCGAAATACTTTAGACGAACTGGGTAATGCGAGGGTGGAATTAGCGGAGAGAGAGAAAATAAATATTTTAAGTAAACATTAACATACTAATACGAAAAACACCTTATCGGGGCAAACCCCATCCAAAGACTGCCGTTTTGGGGTATTCTGAGTCGACACATTGGGCACATCTCAGATCTACAGAAGCTAAGGCTAACAAAGACCCTAAGATCCACTCTAAGGTTAGCCCGAGAGAAAGGAAAGAGTAGGGGGTTAAGAGAAGAGAATAAGGGGTTAAGTAAGTAGCAACACCTATCACTCGTGAGTTAACATTCATTCAGAAAAAGAGAAAAAAGACTCACCATCATCATCCGCCGGCCACTGCCGACAAGTCGGAAAAATAGTCAAAGAGAATAGGAAACGGGTGAAAGATGAAAAGAAGTAAAATAAGAACGCTTACAAACCATGCAGACACAGTCTTAAGTCACTGTCATACCATGCAAACTACAGACATGCAAGTAAAGAGAGTTACAGACATGCAAGTAAGGAGAGGATAAGAAAAAGAAAAAGAAAAAGGTAGGTAAAGTTAAACAAAAAGTGGGTTAGTTTACGCTACAAGCTACATCTACGTTCGTGTTAGTCTAATTATTTTATTTTTTATTTTTTTATTTTGTTGCTGGCATATTACACGCTGGCATTATCGTCAACAGACTCATCTTCATCTTCGACCACCACCACCAGAGCTCCTGTTGCTAATTGTTTTTTTAATTTTAAAAAACGTTAATATTTTTAAAATGCCTATCGAGAAGGTTCTTAAACATATTAACGCTGGTAGAGTTTACGACGGGCGCGGGAAGATTATTACATTTATCAATTAATTTAAACGTAAAGAAGGTTTTAGCGATATTAGTAATGAAACGTCTACCACGCAACTTAAATCGTTATTACGAGTATTGTTATTATCGAAAATGAACAGTTTGTCAAAATTTATGTTATCGATGTTATTAACGATTTTGAAAACTTCAATAAGCTCCCCCCTTAATCTCCTAGTTTCGAGTGAATGCAAGTCTAACACTTTAATCCTATCTTCATAAGGCTTGTTGCGCAATGACAGAATTAGTTTCGTGGCACGACGCTGAACCCTTTCTAACCTATCAATATCCTCACGCAAATACGGGCACCAAAACTGAACGGCATATTCTAAATGAGGCCTGACTAGGGACTTGTAAAGGGGCAATATAATATTCTTCGATTTAAATTCGAAATTACGCGCTATGAAGCCTAACATCCTATTAGCTTTTGCGCAAGACTCCAGACACTGGTTCCTAACTTTTAAATCCTTAGATACGCGTACGCCTAAATCTACTTCCTCGTCAACGCTCGCTAACTGTCTATTATCCATCGTGTACGTGTAATTATTGTTACGAGAACCTATATGCAAAACTTTACATTTTTCTACGTTAAATTGCATCTGCCACTTATCCGTCCACTCTATAATCCTATTTACATCGTCTTCGAGCCTATTTCTATCGTCCTCGTTAAGAACCTTACCGCCTATTTTAGTATCGTCCGCGAATTTTGACACGTTACTAGTCAATCCTACATCTATGTCGTTAATGTAAATTACGAATAGCAATGGGCCTAACACTGAACCCTGTGGGACACCGCCACCTACATCCAACCACCCCGATTCACTACCATTAAAAACGACCCTCTGTCTCCTAGCACGAAGCCATTCCTCTAACCAGTTAGCTACCTGACCACGTATACCGTGCGCTTTAACCTTCGCAATTAATTTTCTATGCGGAACTTTATCGAACGCTTTTTTAAAATCTAAATAAATAACGTCAGCCGCTCTATGCCTATGGCGTCGAAACCCATGCTGACTGCTATTAATCAAATCTCTACTTTCTAAGTGATCGATGATACGATCCCTAACTACGGACTCCAAAAGTTTACCTACAACTGACGTTAAGCTAATGGGCCTATAATTAGTAGGTACCGTGCGGTCGCCTTTTTTAAAAATGGGCGTGACGTTAGCTAATTTGAAGTCTTCAGGAATAATCCAGTTTCGAGTGACTGATTAAAAATCTTCGTTACGGGGCCTAGTCTCGCTACTAAATGGAACGATATCGTCCACGTCGGGGACATTATTTACGTCTTCTACGGTAAAAACTGTCGCAAAAAAGTTAATGAAAATACCCGCCATCGCCTGAGCGTCAGAGGCCAAAGCGCCGTTAACATCCACTAGAGGGCCTATGTTATCTTTTATCGGCTTACGATTATTGACGTATTCAAAAAACTTTTTTGGATTATGTTTACTATCCGCAGCTATAACTATCTCTAAGTTACACTTAGCATTCCTAACTGATCTTTCAACCTGACGTCTAAGCTCGATAAATCTATTAAAGTTAGCTGCCGTGCCATTGCGCTTATTAAGTTTATACGCTCTGTTACGCTCGTTTATGAACTCGCCTATTTCCCTAGTCCACCACTTGGGCCTACCATGATTTCTAGCGGGCTTGGGCCTACTAGGAATAAACTCCCTTTCAGTATTCATAAAACTTTCTTTAAACGCCTCCCAATGCAAATTTGTGTCATTACCCATAAATAGGTTATCCCACTACTCTCATCCTATCCGCAAAACTATCAAAATTAGCCATACGAAAATCATGGACTTCTATTAGGTTACTATCCTTAGTGTTTTCTATCGATAACTTAAACCTAAGAATTTGATGATCACTACATCCTAAACTCTCGCCTACTTCTAAACTATCGACTATATTTTCGTCGTTCGTCATCACCAAATCTAAAATATTGTCACCGTGCGTTGGTTCGGTAACTATCTGTCGTAAAAAATTATCCTCCATGAACTCAATCAATCTCAAACCCTCCTCATTACCAGTAAAAGTCTCGTAATTAACATTAGGGCAGTTAAAGTCTCCGACAATTATACTATTCCAATTGTCAATAAAGTTACCAAGAAGTGAGTAAAATCTAGTATCGGTGTCGAAGGGTTGAACGGGAGGTCTATAAACAACAAAATTAAAACTAATACTACGCGCCCTAACTTCAACGCATATCGCATTAATTGCTGCCGGAAAATCTATCTTAACCTCGATAGCCCTAAGGGAATTACGAATGTACAGCAAAACGCCGCCACCAAACCTATGTAACCTATCATTACTAAAGAGTTTAAAACCCGGTATATCAAGTTCCCCCAACAAGTCCCGAGTCACGGTATTTAACCACGTTTCAATGATAGCAACTATATCGTAGTTGCCGGAATAAATTATCGCCTTAAATTCGTTTAATTTATTTCTAATACTACGCGCGTTACAATAAAAGACGTTTAAGTTTTTTTTTACCACGGGCCGGCGTTTTAAACTATTTTTCACGTCGGGCCAGCGTTCCCCGGACCCACAACGTTTAAAGAAGGCTTCGACCTATACAGCTTTCGCACGTTTTCGTCTATTAACCTACCTAGCCTAGCATTACCTATTTCATTGAAATGTACCCCCATCTTTTATAAAAAGGCTAGGATCACTGAATTCTTACCACAGCTTTAAGAAGGGTACATTTTGCTCAGCACAAATCTCTTCTAATATTGTTTTTGACGTAATCCTAAGACCCAACTCGTGTCTAGGGGTAATACCTAGAACTAAAGACCTATCTGACCTCTCCTTCAGGGACCTAATTAACCCCCTATATCTCTCGAAAATGTCAGGCACTCTCATATCGGGCCTATATGAGTCGTTGCCCCCTACCATCGTCACCGACATTGAGTGACGGGAGGCAACATCAATCCTATCCACTTCGTCTCAAATTCCGTCAACCCTGGCCCCTGGGAGACAGACGCTCCTCCTCTTGGTTGGATGCCGTTCAACGAACTCTTTGTCCATGTGGCGCACTAAAGAGTCGCCAATTAAAATAGTTTCCCGCTCATTCACGTCCTTTCCAAATGGGCGAAAGGGTTCGAAACCTCGATAGGGGACGGGATTCCTATCACCTAACGTACGCGGCCTAGCTCCACCCTTAATTTCTCTAAATCCCTCCCCATCTACTACTCTCGGACCAACCTTAACTCCTTCCTCAACTCTATCCAACCTTCCCGACAAGCTACCTAAACTAGAAACTAGGTTACGCACCTCACCCTTCAAATTACGAACGTCTTCAACATTAGTATTGGTTCGGCTTTCGCCAACCGTAGCCCTACCCCTGCCCTCATCAAGCGTTGCAAGTCTTCCCGTTACCTCACGTACACTGCGTTTTATCTCAACTATTTCCTCCATTAACTCGCAAAAGAAACAAACTGATCTCTCGGTAATCGCCATAGGACCGCCGTTATAATCTTTAAATTCCGAATACCACTGGTTTACCCTACACCTAACACACGACGCTTTCTGCGACGGCATCGCGCAGTTAAAAATTAGTTTATAACCATCACAAGTTTAAGTTAAATTAAGCCAGCACGCTATGAAAACTTCTAAATCGCTAAAAACCACTAATATTCAATTACTTAACTATAACAGTGTGAATATAAACGCAAGTATATAAAATTCAAAACTTTTCAAAGTAAAATTATCAGCAATATGCAAAAGTAAATGCAATATCAGAGAGCTCAGGAAATGCGTCCGTTCAGTGCAGAGTCTGGCTGACGAGTGAATACAGAGTCTGTATTTTTATATTTTTAATTTCAAACAAAACATTATCAATTTCTTATTTACATACAAACCATAATTAAATTTCTTATTTAACATTATTTTCTTTATTAAACAAAGCATTATTAAATTCTTATTAGACATGATTATCTTTATTAAAAAAATCAATACACTACAGTCGACGTTTGTGAATATTTCCAACTGTTTCCTTCTCTGCGGTTAAGAACTCGATAACAGCTCTCTGTTTATGACGCACATCACTGTCAGACGCCATTTTCGAAACTGCGTTAACCATCGATTTTATATAACGGTGTTTAAAAGTGGTTTTATACAAGGAGGGGAGATTCAAACTGGAAAAGTCCGGTTATGTGAAGCGCAGAAAGTTCAAACTTACGACCCAAAAGACCTTTTAGCCCCGTGGCCTATTATTTAGCTAAGAAAAAAGGGTGGGACAAAATATATTGAGTACCCCTAGTACAAACTTGAACTGTTTGTGTACACACACACACACACACACACACACACACATATATATATATATAAATTTTTATGTAAAAATAAAAAATAGCATACAAGATACTACTTATCAGCTTAGCGCAACTTTACGAGTCTCACAGCATCGATTCTCTGAGGACCAATTCATCTGCATTTTTTGTGCTTTCATTTATAATAGATTTGCAAAGATTTATGTCCATATAATAATTTAATATAATCCTTCCTATAATTTATGAGGGATAAAATTTTATTTGGAAAGATGAGGAAATTGCACGAAATTTATGGCTGAAATGCAAGGAATCTGTTCGAATAATTTTTGGTAAATTCATGGAATGCTTCGCACTTTCGATTCGGAGAAATAATTCGGATTCAAATTCAATTTTTTTATTATTGAAACTACGAGTGTATAAAGATATATTCGTACGTTTGTAACAAAGAACTCAAATTCGAAATATTATATATAATGAACCAAAGACTTGTAAATCTAAATTATAAATTCAGGAGACACACTTCAGAGAGGACTGTGGCGGTTTTATGTGGAATGCAGATTAATACTATTAAATGTTTGCATGAAACGTTTAGTCATGCGTTTTATTGTCAAAAAGAATTCTTGACATTTGCAGAAACCGACACGTCAGAATTTGAACCCACTTCCCAACCGCGATTCGTAACGTAAGGTTAGATTAATTTAACATAAATTAGGTTATTTTATGACCATTTACGTAAAGTTAGGTTAGTTTGAATTTGATCAAAATTAACTATAAAAATGACGTCCTCCGGCCGACATATTTTTCTTCTCATAATTCATATAGAAATCCCGAATAGCGTCAATCTCAATTTTTTCAGATATACTGGACTATACGTACTATACTATTATACTATTACATATTTGGGGTCTTTTCCGTTTGGGGGCTAGCAGCGAATTTTAATGAAAATCGTATACTAATGTAGTTTTGGTCACTGATTTCAAAAATAACTTTTTTTTTTTTTTTTTTTGGAGAAATGAAAAACAAACATGTTAGAGCACTTTAAATAATTAATATGTGTTTTAACTAGCTTAAACTAGTTACAGAAGATTGTGTTAAATTTAGCCAGAGTCACAAACTGCTACTGTTTATGAAAAAGTGCTCTAAGTGTGGGAAAGTGTGTTCCTTTGATAAAAATACCCTGTTCTTTCGTTGCCAAAAGCGTCGGTCAAACGGTAAAAAGTGCAACTTTACGAAGAATATATACGTTTTTAGAAGGATCCCGGCAGATCTGTAAAAGGAGCAGAAAAAATCAAGAATTAATGCCCAGTTAGGTCAATTGAATGCCTGGTTAGGTCAATTGAATGCGCGGTTAGGTTAACTGTACGCCCTTGACGATTGGTTAGGTTAAGTCATGATATGTTCGTTAAAAACACATTTATTATTTAAAGTGCTATAACATGTTTGTTTTTCATTTCTAAAAAAAAAAGTTATTTTTGAAATCAGTGACCAAAATTGCATTAGTTTACCAATTTTAATTAAAATTCGCTGCTAGCCCCCAAATGGAAAAGATCCCATATTTCAAAAGTGTAAACGTTTTAATACATGGTCTCATTTTATTGAAAAAACAAAAGATTAGAATTTTAACTTTTTGCAAAAGTGCTTTTAATGGAAATGGACTTTTCCGACTACTCCCTACATTCCAAAAACAAAGAAAGACAAACTGTAATTGGTTCACCAACACGACCAAAAAAATGCTTAACAAACTCAGGAAAAATGTTTATTCAAATAAACATGTATAACTTCGTTAAAGTACACTCACACACACATATAATATATATATATATATATATATATATATATATATATATATAATATATATATACAAAGTCAGGATCTATTTTTGTGAAGCACTTGGAAATTATATGGAATTCAATCATAAAATGATAAAGTGGTAACATTTATTAAATAACATTGGTCAACAAAGATTTTTCATCAGAGTAAAATTTGTGTTGGCTGGATAGCATTTTTCACGCTGATTCCAAAACTGCATTCAGATAGATTTTTTCTAGCACGTATAGTTTTCAAGATGAAGGCATATATATAACCACAGATTTAACCATTTTAAATAGGCAAAATACTAATATTTCAACATTTGATTGTGTTTATTTTATTGTGTTTTTTTAGTTTATTCATCTTATTTATTTCAATTATCTTAATTATACATCTTATGTATTTCAGGTGTGAGCTTTTACGTCTAGCAGCATTGTGATTCAGGCAACAACGCCGTGCTTTGTGTGTCAAAAGATCAGTCCAGTCCAAGAACTTCTTGTTGGTGTACATTTTTTTTTAATTTATAGTTTGCTCAGGTCAGTCAACATGCCTCGACAATGTAAGAATGACCCCGACAAGTTCTGTTTCGTATGCGGCCAGTTCACAACTAAAACACAGCGACGAAGTATTACAACCGACATTAAGAAAATATACAAGCTATACTTTGGTTGCCATCTAGGTGACCAAGATAAACCATTGGCGCCACATCAAATCTGTTCTGGCTGTTCAAATGGATTACGTGATCGGCTTAACAAAAAGAAAGCTTCAATGCCATTTGCCATACCCATGATATGGAGGGAGCCGAGAGATCATCATGAAGACTGTTATTTTTGTAGTGTGAACTTAATGGGGTTTTCTGCCAAGAACAAACACCAAATTGTATATCCAAACTTGGATTCAGCACGTAGACCAGTAAAACATAATGAAACATTGCCCATTCCAATTCCCCCAAGCGATAGGCTAGATTCTATCATAGATGACATGGAAAGTGATGAAGGTGCAACTGGCGTTTCCGGACCATCTACAGAACCAGAGTACACTTTTGAAGGTAGACATTTAGAGCCTAAAAGTTAACCCAAGGACAGTTGAATGATCTTGTTAGAGACTTATCGCTGTCTAAAGAGAAATCAGAGCTTCTCGCCTCAAGACTAAAGGAGAACAATTTACTTGAGAACAATGTTCGTATTAGTTACTACCGAAAGCGGAATTTTGAATTAACAGCATTCTTTTCAGTAGACGGTCCTCTCTGTTATTGCCATGACATCAATGGACTATTTACAGCCATATCTCAGACGTATGTGGCATCTGAGTGGCGCCTCTTTATTGATTCGTCGCAGAGAAGCCTGAAAGCAGTTCTTTTGCATAATGGTAATATAATGCCATCCATCCCCATTGCCCATTCCGTCCATCTAAAAGAGACATATGACAATATGGATATACTACTTAAGACAATCAAATACGACAGTCATCAATGGAATGTTTGTGGAGATCTAAAAGTTATAGGAATGCTTATGGGTATGCAGTCAGGATTCACAAATGGATATGTGAAAACTTTCTTGGAAGCAACAAGTCACCTGCCTATAAGGATGGAGTCAAGAACCTCCTTGATGCCTTCAAAGAATGGAGTGTCGAATGTCGTTAAATATTCACTTCCTGCATTCCCACTTAGATTTCTTTCCTGAAAACCTTGGTGCAGTGAGTGACGAGCAAGGAGAGCGCTTCCATCAAGATATTCAGATGATGGAGAAGCGCTACCAAGGATATTGGAATGAAAGCATGATGGCGGACCATTGTTGGATGCTGTATCGTGACAATCCAGGCCAAATTTACAAAAGGAAATCACACTCACAGCGCTTTTAATAAAATAATGTATATATTCTTTATTTATAAGTACATTGAATAAAGTATATGATGTATTTGTTGTTTAGCATTCCTAAGTGTGTCTATACATCCATAAATTTTCTTATAGCAATATCAAAAACTTAAAAATATCAAAACCAGTGTATCTATATAACTCTACGTGCTAGAAAAAAAAATAAAACCAGATTCGGAATCAGCGCGAAAAATGCATTAAGAAAAGTGTGATCATGTTTGTAATGAGAAAAAAAAGTTTCATTTTGTTGGCCAGTGTAATTAAGAGTAGGATTCGACGTGACGCCCATCAGTATCCCTGCACAGCTCAAATCGTTCCGCAGCATTTCTAAACACATTCTGGAGCATTTGCAGGGTTATGTTATCTGCAGCAGTTCGTATACGTGTACGTAAGTTTTCAAGACTCGTAATCTTCGTCTGATAGACGTGCGACTCGATAAAGCCCCATGCAAAGAAATCTAAAGGGGTTAAATCTGGTCATCTCGCAACACAAGGTCTGTTGCTTCCGCGTCCGATCCAGCGATTTGGAAAACGTCCATTTAGATAATCCTGAACAATTTTGGCATAGTGACAAGGAGCACCATCATGTTGATTCTAAGGGGATAGGATTCGTGTCATAATATGACGTAATCAGAATCTATAAATAGATCCACAAATTGTTTAAACTTCATTCTCTTCATTGGGATTGCATTGGAGTGACGTGTATTATTTACTGGTCAAGATGTATCGAAGAAGGAAGTTTGTTCCTCGAAAAAGGAAGTACGTTCCTCGAAGGAAACCTAAATGGCGTTCGAAGGAGAAGATAGTTACAGCTTCAATGAAATTTGTTTATTTATCTAAAAATACTTTGGTGTTAATAGTGATGGGTTTTATACTTTGTGTTTGGATCTTCTAAATAATGAGTCTAAATCTACCATTTTAAAATTTAATTATTATCAAGTAACAGGTGTATCATTTCATAGTATTCCAGAACTTAATATGTCTGGATATGTGATTAATTTTGAAGATTCAATAGGTCGTAAGAAGGGGGCTAGGGACAGAATTGAGGGACCTAATGTAGGGGTATCCCCATCTCCATATTTAATTGTTCCACATTGTGTTTTGTTTGAACCTAATCTTGACTCCTCTCATAGTGCAGAGCAAGTAATGAATCATCCAAGAACCAAGTGGTTCTCACCTTTTAAAGAGTTTAGATTGTATCGTAGATTGAAACAGGTGTGTGAGTTAGGTGATGCCGTAACTGCCCAATTCCCTAATACTTTAATTAAAATATCTACAAATGATTTAGGTAAACCATTAGGTCGTATATATGTTGGTAAATATACCCTGAAGGATCTAATAAAAATGAATATGCATCTACATATGTTAATCGTATTGTATTTTATGTTAAGCTGTACGGTATGAAACAATAAAGAAATAAAAAAAAAAATTTGGATTACCCTGTTAACACATTTTTGTATCACCCTGTATTTTTACACAGTCAGTCCTTAGTATTACCTAGGACTGACGTTTGTGGTGTAATTAAAGGGCAGAGCAATTGATGTCATAAAGCGTGGATAACGTCATACATTTCTAATCTATCTGTACATCCGGTTTACGTTTTATAATACCAATGATTTTGATAATAATAATGATGGTAATAATTAATTTGATTAGCTTAGTAAGAGAACGAACGTTGCGAGACGTGAAGTTGACCGCCCTTAACATTAATCTTTTGGCATTGTCCAAAGACTATCTCAGAGAGTTAGAGCCTCGCAGAGTTAGCGTTAGGTGTTTGGCCAAACAATATTAGTTATTTAAAATTTGAAAGCAGAGTCAACTATTCATGTGTGTAGAGTACGTAAGTTTTCAAGACTCGTAATCTTCGTCTGATAGACGTGCGACTCGATAAAGCCCCATGCAAAGAAATCTAAAGGGGTTAAATCTGGTCATCTCGCGACACAAGGTCTGTTGCTTCCGCGTCCGATCCAGCGATTTGGAAAACGTCCATTTAGATAATCCTGAACAATTTTGGCATAGTGACAAGGAGCACCATCATGTTGATAGACGACGGTACTAACAATCCTATCCACGTCGTCTATCAACATGATGGTGCTCCTTGTCACTATGCCAAAATTGTTCAGGATTATCTAAATGGACGTTTTCCAAATCGCTGGATCGGACGCGGAAGCAACAGTCCTTGGCCAGTGAGATCACCAGATTTAACCCCTTTAGATTTCTTTGCATGGGGCTTTATCAAATCGCACGTCTATCAGACGAAGATTACGAGTCTTGAAAACTTACGTACACGTATACGAACTGCTGCAGGTAACATAACCCCGCAAATGCTCCAGAATGTGTTTAGAAATGCTGCAGAACGATTTGAGCTGTGCAGGGATACTGATGGGCGTCACGTCGAATCCTACTCTTAATTATTTAATAAATGTTACCACTTTATCATTTTATGATTGAATTCCATACAATTTCCAAGTGCTTCACAAAAATAGATCCTGACTTTATGTACACCCTGTATTTTATATAGTGCCAGTGACGCTTCTCAGTTTTGTGCTCCGTCTTACTATCAAATTAACAGGGTTTAAATTCAGTGAACCGGTATGTTACCTATACAATAAATACCTAATTAATAATAATACACATAAAATATCCTCAAAATTTTCTAACGACATCCGGCACTACCTTCTTGGACCTATGAGGAGGTAAACAGTGACCTTGAAATAGCGGGCATACGAACGAACGAGCGAGTGAGCCCTTTGAAAAATTACGAACGAATGAACGAACTAAACGAATGAACGAGTGAATTATTTTAACTACATAAACGGTTCAAAATATTTTCAAAAGGCCAGGGAAAGGCTCTGAAATCGTAAATGAAAGACCAAGCAAATAAATAGGTTTTATTACTTTAGATATATTTACAAACTTACACGCTTACATGATTTAAAGGGATTTAGCATCCCCATCCTGTTCCCCTCTCCAGCCCTAACCCCATCATATACACTGCGAAATTTCTGTTTAATAGTAAAAGTTTTGACGGTGATCGCGGGAAATGTATGTTTCATTACGGTATAATCGTACAGCGACTCCGCGTGTATACTTTTTGTGTCATAGAAATAGTTACATAATTAATGTGAAAAGACTGAACATCGAACCGTTAGTATCCCGAGCATGATTTAAAGGGACGAGAAGTGGGACCCTTTTCGGCGTTCCCCCCATCTCCACCCCCAACCACCCCCCACCAGCTACGCTCTCCCGCAAGCCGTTACAGATACAATGGGGTTGTCTGCTGTAAATCTTGTAGAAAATCCATTGTTATGTTTTATATTTGACAAAGTAGATCATATTAGGTCAGACCTTCTTGTATCTGTCTGTCATGATTTTTATGATTCAGAAGAAATAGAACATGCGAGGGTACAATTAAACACCCTGTTCGGTGCTTCCTTCCCAACTCGTAGAGGTAATTCTAAAAACGAGAATACCCTGAAAGACATTATAAATAAAGAGTCGACCCTCCGGGATAATGAGAATAATATCACCTTTTACGTTACTAACTTCCATAGAATACCGGTAATCTCTATGGGTGACGTAAACGTCTCGGTGCTCCTCAAACAGTATAATGAGGTACAAAAGTCGATAGTTGAACTGAAACACCAACACGTGGTGTCAAATCAGAAAAACGCGATTTCGATAGAACAGTTCCGGTCAGAGTTAGATGCGTTGAAAGAGACGCTCCTCCCAAACCCCAGTTACTCGGAAGTAGTTCAGCAAGCCAGATCTCCAAGAAGCGCGTCGGGCAGCGAGGGAAACGAAATCCCCGCCTCCAACTCCCCCCTGAAGGTGGGGTGGAAACGCAGCATGCAGGGGTAGCGGTCAACCCCCCTCCCGTTCAGGAAAGGACCCTGCTCCCGATCTCACAATGAGGAACAGGGACGGTCCAATGCCGAGAGTCGAGGCATCATTGCCCTCTTCCCTGCCTCCCACTGCAGAGGAGAGGTGTTCGATTACGCCTCGCTCGGTGCGCAGTTCCCCCCCTCCCACCGAAGAAGGAGAGGCACGCGCGGCCGTCAGGGTATAAACACCGCTAACAGACCCTCACCAAGCCACAGA
This sequence comes from Bathynomus jamesi, assembly GCA_023014485.1. NCBI lineage: Eukaryota > Metazoa > Arthropoda > Malacostraca > Isopoda > Cirolanidae > Bathynomus > Bathynomus jamesi. The sequence continues at coordinate 198,143 of JAJOZX010003709.1, read as the reverse complement.
GTAAGGGAGGGGCCTCCTATCCCCCAAAGGTTGTGCCACCCATCCCCCAGGCAGGCGAACCCTGCCTCAGGGAGATCGAGGGAGCAGGACGGGTGGGTAACTGTTAATAGGCGCCCTTCCCAAAGGTTTCCTCAACCGGTCTCCGCGGCGAGGCCACCGATGGAGAATCTCACCCTATTTGTGTCGCGAATTCAGCTCTCGAACGAGGCAAGCGATATTCGACACATGATAAGAAATCATTGGTGAACACAGTATAGTGATAGTTAATAAACTAAACACGAAATCTCCGTATTATAACTCTTTTAAAGTAATAATTAAAGGTGTAAATGCGCATTTCAACCCGTATAATATGAGTCAATGGCCAGACGGTATTATTGTTAAGGAGTTTATTCACTTTTCCAGGAGATTTGATAACAGGCAAAATAATAATAATAATAATAATAATAATAATAGGCGCCCTAACGGTAATGCCTGAAAGTTGTACTGTGTAATAATAATAATCTTACTAATAAAATAATAATCTTACTAATAATAAATTCTCTATCAGTCATGGCGGATAACTTGTTGAAAATAGTCTCATATAATGTAAGGTCAGTGAGGAATTCAACTGTAGATGTTCATAAAATCTGCGACAGTGCAGATTTGATACTCCTGCAGGAGCACTGGCTACCTAAGCAAGAGCTAAAATTCCTCTCTACCATCCATGATGACTTTATGTACCATGCGTCATCAGCAGTAGACTTGTCAGATGAATTAATGTACGGTAGGCCTTTTGGTGGTGTTGCTTTCTTATTAAGGAAAAATTTGTCAAAACATAAAATTTTTAACAAGCGATAATGTAAGGTTGTTAGGCATTGAATTACAAGTGAACAATGATTGCATATTAATTGTAAACTGCTATTTACCATACAACAACGGCAGTAATCTAGATGAATACATTGATTTGCTGTACAAAATTAAGTCATTATCAGATAACCCCAAATATTCTCACTGTATAATAATGGGGGACTTTAACGCACATGTGAACTCGGAATTCTTTGTAGAATTGGGTAACATGTGCGAGTCGGCCAATTTAAGTATAAGTGATGTAGATGTATTAGGGGTAGCCAGTGGTAATTTTACATACGTTAGCGATATGAGTGGTACCACCAGGTGGATTGATCATTGTCTCACTAGTAATAATCTAAAGGATCGAATTGTTAGAGTTCATATTTTGCATGATTTCCTTCTTTCTGATCATAGACCATTAGAAATATTAATTAACGTTACCAATTTATGCGCAACACGACTTAACAAGAACTCAATAGGTAAGAATAATCGCGTCGATTGGTCCAATGTTAATATGCAGCAGAGAATAGAATACAAAGACAGAAAAGTCACCTCTTTAATAATTTAGAAATTTTGCACCTTGCCTGTAATAATCCTTGCTCAAATGATTCTCACTGTAAACTCATAGATAGGTATTATAGTAAGATAATATCCCTGTTAAGAGAAGCAGGAAGCCCCCTGATTAAATCTTACAACTATCATACTAAGGTTATTCCTGGATGGAATGATTTTATTGCCCCCCTGAAGAGGGAATCGAAAGACGCCTATGATTTGTGGTGCTTTCATGGTAGACCCAGATTAGGACCAGTATACATGAATATGTGTAGAAGTCGGGGTCAGTATAAGGCGGCCATAAGGCGATGTAAACAGGAAGAAGAGTCTATTCGAGCATCAAAAGCCTGTGAAGCTCGCATAAATAACGATAATAACAAATTTTGGAAATTTGTTAAGAATCAAACGGGTGTCAAAAATGTCCTCCCTCCGACAATCGATGGGGTGTCGGGGGAGGATGAAATTGCAAAGCTGTGGAAAAACCACTACTCTAACATTCTTAACAGTGTGAGTAGGGATAATCTTAAGATAGATTGCAGCGAAACGATTGTGGGAGGGACAAGGGAAAATACTTTGATATCATTTTCTGAAGTAAAGAGGTTAATTAAAGAGTTAAAGACTGGTTCTGCGTCAGGGGTAGATGACTTATCGAATGAGCACTTAAAATATGCAAATGACGTAGTATGTCTGCATATATCATTGCTCCTATCAGCCATGGCTCATAGCTATATCCCTGCAGAGTTCATGAGGGTATATTCTTGCCCCTGGTCAAAAATAAGTACGGAGACATTCTGTCCAGCAATAATTACAGGCCTATTGCTGTCGCTTCCTGCTTCTCGAAACTAGTAGAAAAATTCTTGTTACTCCGATTAAATGATTTCCTATGGACATCTAATCAGTTTGGCTTCAAAAGGTCCCACTCAACTGACCTGTGTATCTATGTACTTAAAGAAACAATATCTAAATACATTGACAGTAATTCAACTATTTATAGCTGTTTCTATGATATAAGTAAGGCATATGATAGGGTGATCCACAATATTTTATTTGCAAAACTAGAAAACAGGAAGGTTCCCATGTACATATTAAATTTATTGAAATTTTGGTATTCCCACCAATCTTTCACTGTTAGGTGGGGCAATGTAAGGGGTTCCAAAAAACCTTAGCCCCCCCCCCCAATTTGCAGCTTACATGTTTACCTATATCGAAATAGTTTTTAGTGATTATAAAAATATATAAAATTCTTTATTGCAGGTATTAAAATTACTCTAGCTGATAAAGTGATAATATAATGGCTTCTCAATTAATTGGTGATTCGGAGAGGCAACGTGTGATAGATCGCACACGAGCAATAACATTTCGGGAAGATCGTGATGCTGGAGCCACCTTTATAACACGTTCATGGGTTGCCAAAAAGTTGCGAAGAAGTGAGGACTTCGTCAAAAGAAATTGGAATAAAACTTTGGATGAATGTGAAATAGATACATCAAATCTGGGCGCCCAAATTTGCCACTCTCTCAGGACAAAAAGGACATCATTGAAAGCGGTACGCGTAAGCGGAAAAACAGCTGTGCTAAACTTTCTAGAGAGATCGAAGTGTTGAGAGGAAAGATCGTTAGTGGTGAGATCATTCAACTGTACCGTCATAGGCAAGGTTTAAAGCCTTGGCATGAACTTCCAAAGCCAAGAAAAACTCAACTTAATATCGATGACAGAATGTGGTTTGCCCATTATCTTGAAGATTTGGATGTGGATGATTTCATGCATTTAGCTGTCTCCGATGAATTTTTTGTTTACGTAACACGTCGGCCTAACTACCAAAATGATCGAGTGTGGGCCACAACACCAGATGAAATCGTTGACAATGAACATTATCGCGAATTATTAAAAAGTCAGACTGTGTTGGTGTGTTTGTTTTGTTCACTGCAAAGAAGCTCATGTGGGTGCTGAAGCCAAATGTTCAAAGTTGGGATGGACAGTATTTTCGAGATATTATTCTATCCCAGCATGTCATTCCTTTTCTAAGAAACCCAAACAATGTTATGGATGTCGATCAGGTCACACTTCTTCACGATAAGGCCCCCTGCTTTAAGGCATTAGCCACTCAACAGTTGTTGCGGATGAGATCGATTTCTTTGGAAATGAAGAATGGCCAGGAAATTCTCCTGACCTGAACGTCTGTGAACACATTGGATCAGTTATAAAGGACAAGGTTGAATGTCTCTTGTTTCAAGAACATGCAGCAAATCGATTTTCGAAGGATACAATGACGCAACACATTGAAACTGTTTTAGCAAATTTGCGTAACGATCAAGATCTATTCGCGTCACTTCTGGCAAGCTACCCAAAGCGAATTCAGGCTGTCTTGGAAGCCAATGGCGGGAACACCAAGTTTTAATTGTTTCTCATTAAATGCAGGATTAAGTTCTCTTTTGTAAGGTATGTTTAGTTTTACTGTACCTCTAATGGTTCAGGCCATGGGCGGGGGAGCTAAGGTTTATTGGAGCCCCGTACTATCCGAGTGTTTTGGCTCCTCTTGCGGGGTGAGACAAGGCTCCTTGCTCTCCCCTATGTTGTTTAATGTGTATATTGACGGATTAATTGCTTCACTTAATGAGGCAACAGTGGGATGTTTTATAGATAACACAAGGATAAATAACTTAGTTTATGCCGTTGATATGGTGTTAATAAGTCCCTCTGTTAAAGGTCTGGATCGGCTACTAAACGTCTGCGAAGTGTATTCCCAGGAACATGATATTCTTTTTAAAGTTACAAAAACTAAGGTTATGCAATTTCATCCTAAAAGCTGTAATCAGCCAGCTGATATAAGGTTTAAAATGAATGGTGAAGTAATTGAGGAAGTACAAGAGTTTAAGTATTTGGGTCAAACTATTACCAGCTCCTTCAGTGATGACTCGGATATAAGAAAACAATCTCGAAGCCTGTGTGCTAAAGCGAATATGACCATAAGGAACTTTCGTTTCTGTACAAGTGAAGCTAAAGACACACTCTTTCGTACTTTCTGCAGTAATATATACGGTCAGCAACTCTAGGTGACTTATAAAAAAGGTTCTGACAGAACCCTAAATTTTCTGTACAACAGGTCTTTTAGACTCTAACATAAATTACCCCCGAGATGTTCAGCTTCGCAAATGTTTGCTACCCGCAATGTCCCGAGCTTCCCGGAGGTAGCAAGACGTGCTCAACACAGTCTAATGCAAAGAATTAAAAAATCAACCAACCCGAACATCCAAGTTATCCATGAGTCCTGCTACTTATCCTCTAAGTCTAAGCTATGGACTTCTTGGTACGAAAACGTCTGTCTGTAGCTCCACTTAACTTCGACAGTGCAATATTATTTCTAACCAATTGTATATATTTCTATCCTTAGTATATGAACTGTCATTGTTTTAATAATATTTGTCATATGGACTATAGTCTGCCAATAAACCTTTTCATTTTCATATATATATATATATATATATGGAATATCGTGCATGAATCCGCACAACTTTTTAAAATAAAAAACCACCCCCACCAGGGTTCAAACCCACAGCCTCTTGAATAGGCGAGAGCACTTGCCACTACACTACAACGGGATAAAAGTTAACATATCCTGTCATACATTTAGAAAACGGAGGAAACGCCTCTGGCAACTGAAAATCATTCGCGAAGGAATTATTTGTTTTTCTCTTTTTTCTTTTTCTTTTGCTATAAGGTGGTGAGTTTGACATTTGTGTATGACGTATAAAGCAAGAGTACCAACCTTAAATCCAGAATTCATTAATATGAGGTACTTCAGCTGTAATAAATTATAAATATTGACTTCAGCTGTAATAAATGTATGAAGTTATTTAATGTATAAAGTTAGAACAAATTTAATTATAATAAAACGCGAAGATTTACGTAGATATTTTGAATTTGTAGAAATAGAGTCGTTTATGCATCGTTGACGAATATTTATATTGCAGACGTTTTAGAAGCAAAAGGTGTGAATGACATCTACAAGAAAACTATCGAAAGGAACCTTTTTTTCGCACCTTTTATGTCCTGCTCTATTATTATTTAAAATATAATAGTTTTCTCAGACACTTTCTTCAATTTAATACATCATCATCTTAATTATTACGTCAGGAAATTTCGGATTATACACGTGTAGTAAAATATTAAGACGAAATAATCAATGTTAGGTATTGTTTTCAATCCGTTGCAATGTCAAAGGTCGTATGATAAGAGGGGCCTACAACTGATTCTAGATTTAGAACCTGGGATGGTTACAGAATCGAAAAACAGTACATTTGTCTCGCATTCAACCACTTACAAGACCAAGTGTCGCTTCACTTCGCTGATCTCACTGGAAGCGGTTTGAAGATGTGCATAAGTAAACCATTTCTGCTTCCCAATTTAATATATACCGATACATTTACCATATAATGCATTTCAGTAGTATTAAAAAACAATTCCTATAAAACGATGTACATAGAGGTCTTTTAGAATGTCCTCATAAGGAATAGAAAGAAACGTTTTTCAGTTTTGCTTAGTTCATATGACAGAACTACGTCGTGGCCAGTATCGTAACATCACTTCTCGTCGATCAGCAAAGTTGAACGACATTGGGTCTGGAGAGTAGACTTTAGGTTTTTCAAAGGAGGTTAAACAACCCCCATCATTTGATTCATTCAGTTTATATGACAACTGAAAACCACCCCATAATATATATCCACCTTTTACAAATAAATATTGCAAACCTACAGTTATGATGTGAATTGGTATTCAGAATGTAAATAGTTTAATGTAACTAGTAGGATTTCTTTATCTTTATCCTGTTCCAACACTTTCGATGTATAGCACCGCTAAATGTACATTTTCATATATTAATTCTATCATAGGCGGCGTTCCCCATTGCCAAAGAAGATATTTTGACATTTGAAACTTTGAAAAGGAAGTGTTTCAAAGTAAAAAGTAAGTAAGCATTTACTTTGTGTTTGGTCTGTGTAACATATTTTGTAAATTGTAAGTTCATAACTGTAGCACTTTAGCATGTCCACGCAATCTTGTGAATGTTATCTAATATGTATGCTAATCAATCCTACTTGGCCACCCCCTTGCGCGGTTACGTTCCACCGCCACTGAATTCTATATTATAACATAACATTTGGAAAATAAAGACAAAATATGTGACATCATTGTGATGTCAAAAACAAAACTTTTTTCTTTATGAGCGCCAGCAAAGTTATTATTATAAAATCATAAAGCTATGTTGTACATTCTACACTTTTTTAATGGGATAAATAAAAAAAATCACAATTATTTCCTCAAGTACTCGTATGTATTATTATTATTATTATTTTTATTATTATTATTATTATTATAATTAGCATTATTATTATCATTATTATTTTCTACAGATCTACAGAAGCTAAGCCTAACAAAGACTCTAAGATCCACTCAAAGGTTAGCCCGAGAGAAAGGAAAGAGTAGGGGATGAAAAGAGGAGAATAAGGGGTTAAGTAAGTAACAAAACCTATCATTCGTGGGTTAACATTCATTCAGAAAAAGAGAAAGGCTCACCATCATCATCCGCCGGCCACTGCCGACAAGTCGAAAAAATAGTCAAAGAGAATAGGAAACGGGTGAAAGATGAAAAGAAGTAAAATAAGAACGCTTACAAACCATGCAAACAAACTCAAACACTGCCATACCTTGCAAACTACAGACATGCAAGTAAAGAGAGGATAAGAAAAAATAAAAAGGAGTACAACAAAGAGCGGGTTAGTTTACGCTACAAGCTACATCTACGTTCGTGTTAGTCTAATTTTTTTTTTTTTAATAATTTTATTGCTGGCATATCACACGCTGGCATGTCACAAGCCGGCATTAATCGTCAACAGACTCATCCTCGACCACCACCCCCAGACCTCCTGTTGCTAATTGTTTTTTTATTTTAAACAACGTTAATATTTTTAAAATGCCTATCTAAACGGTTCTTAAACACATTAACGCTGGTAGAGTTCACGACGGGTGCGGGAAGATTATTATCTTTATCAGTTACTTTAAACGTAAAGTTTTTAGCGATATTAGTAATGAAACGTCTGCCAAGCAACTTAAATCTGTTATTACGAGTATTGCTGTTATCGAAAGTGAAGAGTTTGTCAAAATTTATGTTACTTCAGTAAGCTCCCCCCTTAATCTCCTAATTTCGAGTGAATGCAAGTCTAACACTTTAATCCTATCTTCATAACGCTTGTTGCGCAATGACGGAATTAGTTTCGTGGCACGACGCTGAACCCTTTCTAACCTATCAATATCCTCACGCAAATACGGGCACCAAAACTGAACGGCATATTCTAAATGAGGCCTGACTTGGGACTTGTAAAGGGCCAATATAATATTCTTCGATTTAAATTCGAAATTACGCGCTATGAAGCCTAACATCCTATTTGCTTTTGCGCAAGACTCCAGGCACTGGTTCCTAACTTTTAAATCCTTAGATACGCTTACGCCTAAATCTAATTCCTCGTCAACGCTCGCTAACTCTCTATTATCCATCGTGTACGTGTAATTATTGTTACGAGAACCTATATGCAAGACTTTACATTTGTCTCCGTTAAATCTGCCACTTATCTGTCCACTCCATAATCCTATTTACATCGTCTTGGAGCCTATTTCTATCGTCCTTGTGAAGAACCTTACCGCCTATTTTAGTATCGTCCGTGAATTTTGACACGTTACTAGTCAATCCTACATCTATGTCGTTAATGTAAATTACGAATAGCAATGGGCTAACACTGAACCCTGTGGGACACCGCTACCTACATCCAACCACCCCGATTCACTACCATTAACAACGACCCTCTGTCTCCTAGCACGAAGCCATTCCTCTAACCAGTTCGCTACCTGACCGCGTATACCGTGCGCTTTAACCTTCGCAATTAATCTTCTATGCGGAACTGTATCGAACGCTTTTTTAAAATCTAAATAAATAACCTCAGCCCTCTCTATGCCTATCGTATTCGCCTACTATTTCGTTATAAAATTCTAACAAACTTGTTAAACAAGATCTATGGCGTCGAAACCCATGCTGACTACTATTGATCAAATCGCGACTTTCTAAGTGATCGATGATACGATCCCTAACTACGGATTCCAAAAGTTTACCGACAATTGACGTTAAGCTAATGGGCCTATAATTGCTAGCTACTGTGCGGTCGCCTTTCTTAAAAATAGGCGTCACGTTGGCTAATTTGAAGTCTTCAGGAATAATCCCCGTTTCGAGTGACTGATTAAAAATCTTCGTTAAGGGGCCTACGATAGCGTCTTTCAAATCTTTCAGCTGTCTAGGATAAAACGCGTCAGGGCCTGGAGCCTTGCTAACTTTTAGCCTATCGATATAATGCGCAATCTCACACTCGTAAACATTTATTTCATCCAAAATAGTCTCGCTGCTAAATGGAACGATATCGTTCACATCGGGGACATTACTAGCGTCTTCTATGGTAAAAACTGTCGCAAAAAAGTTATTAAAAATACCCGCCATCGCCTGAGCGTCGGAAGCCAAAGCGCCATTAACGTCCACGAGAAGGCCTATATTATCTTTTATCGGCCTACGATTATTCACGTAATCGAAAAACGTTTTTGGGTTATGTTTACTATCCGCAGCTATAACTATCTCTAAATTACGCTTAGCATTCCTAACTGATCTTTTAACCTGACGTCGAAGCTCAATATATCTATTAAAGTTAGCTACCGTGCCATTGCGCTTATTAAGTCTATACGCTCTGTTACGCTCGTTTATGAACTCGCCTATTTCCCTAGTCCACCACTTGGGCCTACCATGATTTCTAGCACGCTTGGGCCTACGAGGAACAAACTCCCTTTCAATATTCACGAAACTATCTTTAAACGCCTCCCAATGCAAATTTGAGATCACTTTCAAATATTGCTTCCCAAAGCATTTGGGAAGCAATATGTTAAAGTGATCCCTCCTGGGAAGCAATATGTTAAAGTGATCCCTCCTGGGAAGCAATATGTTAAAAAGAGAAAGGTTGGGTGGTTAGAAAGAGGTTGGTAATTTAGGAGATAACCTACCGACCGTAAACAAAGCTATAAATGCCCTAACTGGGCATTCTTTATATATTTAATGTAGGTTAACTGAATGCCCGGTTAGGTCAACTGTCGCCCTTGATGATTGGTTAGGTTAAGTTGTGATATTTTCTTTAGTTTTAACTAAATTATCACAACTTAACCTAACCAATCGTTAAGGGCGTACAGTTGACCTAACCGGGCATTCAGTTGATCGACATTAAATATATAAAGAAAATGAAAGGATGCAAAAACGAGCTACTCGACTCGTACTTGTGGCAAATGATGTGGCGTGACGGATTCTTCCGAAATCCATTTTTTACTTTGTGTGACCATATAGCGCAACAATTTTAATAAATTTACTTTCAATCTAATATTTTAACATGGGACCTTTTCCAGTTTGTGTACCGTTTTTCATATAATTTATTTTTGAGAATATTTTTGTTAAAACTAACGAAAATATCACGACTTAACCTAACCAATTATCAAGAGCGTACAGTTGATCTATTAGCAAATAGTAAATACTATTCCAGAAACAAACAATGTTATAATTAATAATAGATCAACTGTACGCCCTTGATAATTGGTTAGGTTAAGTCGTGATATTTTCGTTAGTTTTAACAAAAATATTCTCAAAACTAAATTATATGAAAAACGGTACACAAACTGGAAAAGGTCCTAAACATGTTATGGTTTACTTTTTATGCCTTTACTTTATTCAAGTGAACATTTTTTATCGTACTCCTTATCCTAAATATTGGAAAGCAATAAGTTAAAGTGATTAACACGGTTAGCAATATGTTAAAGTGAGGTTCCTGGGAAGCAATATGTTAAAGTGATCCCTAATTTGCGTCATCACCCATAAATAAGTTATCCCAGTCCACTACTCTCATCCTATCCGCAAACCTATGAAAATTGGCCCTTCGAAAATCAGGGACTTCTATTACGTTACTATTCTTAGTGTTTTCTATCAATAGCTTAAACCTAATAATTTGATGATCACTACAACCTAAACTCTCGCCTACTTCTAAACCTTCGACTATATTTTCGCCGTTCGTCATCACCACGTCTAAAATATTGTTACTGCGCGTTGGTTCGGTAACCATCTGTCGTAAAAAATTATCTTCCATGAACTCAATAAATCTCAAACCTTCATCGTTATCAATAAAAGTCTCGTAATTAACGTTAGGGCAGTTAAAGTCTCCGACTACTATATTATCACGATTATTAATAAAGTTACCAAGAAGTATGTAAAATCTAGTATCGGTATCGAGGGGTTGAACGGGAGGTCTATAAACAACAAAATGAAAACTAATACTACGCGCCCTAACTTCAACGCATATCGCATTAATTGCTGTCGGAAAATCTATCTTAACCTCGATAGCCCTAAAGGAATTACGAATGTACAGCAAAACGCCGCCACCAATCCTTGTAACCTATCATTAGTAAAAAGTTTAAAACCCGCTTATCAAGTTCCCCAACAAGTCCCGAGTCACGGTATTTAACCACGTTTCGGTTATAGCAACTATATCAGTTCCCGAATAAATTATCGCCTTAAATTCGTTCAATTTATTTCTAATACTACGTGCGATACAATAAAAGATGTTTAAATTATTTTTCACCACGGATCGGCGTTTTAAACTATTTTTCACGTCGGGCCCACGTTTCCCGGACCCACAACATTTAAAGAAGGCTTCGACCCGACCCATACAGCTTTCAAACGTTCTCATCGATTAACCTACCTAGCCTAGCATTCCCTATTTCATTGAAATGCACCCCCATCTTTTATAAAAAGGTTAGGATCACTAAATTCTTACCACAGCTTTACGAAGGGTACATTTTCCTCAGTACAAATCTCTTCTAATTTAGTATTAAAAAATATTGTTTTTGACGTAATCCTAAAACCAAAACCGAGCCTAGGGGTAATACCTAGAACTAAAGACCTATCTGACCTCGCCTTCAAGGACCTAATTAACCCCCTATATCTCTCCAAAAGGTCAGGCACTCTCGTATCGGGCCTATACGAGTCGTTGCCTCCTACCATCGTCACCAACATCGAGTGACGGGAGGCAACATCAATCCTATCCACTTCGTCTCAAAATTCCGTCAACCCTGGCCCCTGGGAGACAGACCCTCCTCCTCTTGGTTGGATTCCTTTCAACGAACTCTTTATCCATATGGCGCACTAAAGAGTCCCCACTTAAAATATTTTCCCCCTCGTTCACGTCCCTATCCAAATGGGCGAAAGGGTTCGAAACCTCGATGGACGGGGGGATTCTTACACCGAACGTACGTGGCCTAGCTCTACCCTTAACTTCTCTAAATCCCTCCCCATCTACTAATCTCAGACCAGCCTTAACCCCTTCCTCAACTCTATCCAACCTTCCCGATAAGCTACCTAAACTAGAAACTAGGTTACGCACCTCACCCTTCAAATTACTAACGTCTTCAACGTTAGTATTGGTTCGGCTTTCGTCAACCGTAGCCCTACCCCTGCCCTCATCAAGCGTTGCAAGTCTTTCCGTTACCTCACGTACACTACGTTTTATGTAAACTATTTCCTCCCTTAAATCACAAAAAAAAACCGATCTCTCGGTAATCGCCATAGGACGGCCGTTATAATCCTTAAAATCAGTATACCACCGATTTACCCCACACCTAACACACGATGCTTTCGGCGACGGCATCGCGCAAGTTAAATTAGTTTATAACCGTCACAAGTTTAAGTTAAATTAAGCCGGCACGCTATGAAAACTTCTAAATCGCTAAAAACCACTAATATTCAATTACTTAACTATAACAATGTGAATACAAACGCAAGTATATAAAATTCAAAACTTTACAAAAGTAAAGTTATTGGCAATATCCAAAAGTAGAAGAAATATCAGAGAGCTCAGGAAATGCATTCGCTCAGTACGGAGTCTGGCCGACGAATTATTATTGTATTTTTAGCATATGTCTCCCAGTTTTCTAAAGTTGTTTTTGTTATTATAGTCATGGCACATAGTAATAATACATTAACATCTAGGCTGATTATGAAAATGAAAATGAAAATGTTTATTGGCAGACTATAGTCCATATGACAAATATTATTAATACAATGACAGTTCATAAACTAAGGATAGAAATATATACAATTGATTAGAAATAATACTGCACTGTCGAAGTTAAGTGGAGCTACAGACAGACGTTTTCGTACCAAGAAGTCCATAGCTTAGAGCAGAGGTTCTGAAACTGGGGTAATTACCCCCAAGGGGGTAATTTGGGTATTTCCGGGGGTAATGGAGCAATTCTTAATATGGTAAAAATTTCAACATTAATGTCCGAATCACGAAAGAGATGATTAACCCTTTGAGGGTATACTCGATTTCTAAAAATTGTTCATTCAGGACCGTGATCGAGTATACTAAACAATCTGCCAAAAAAATTCCTTTCAAAGAGTCACCCCTCAATCCTTCAGGGATCGTCTCGACACACGATTTCTATAACGCCATTTGGCAACCGAGTGCACACAGTTTAAATGAACAATTCAAGGATACATGGATCGCGCGGCCATTTACACAGGCCCGTAGCCAAGGGGGAGCCAGGGGGGTCAAAGCCCCGCCTGGAAAATAATATGCCCCCCATGGGAAAACAAACCGCAACGGCGTTCCATGCTACAAAAACGCCAAAGCCAACCTGTTTTACTTGCCTTTGAAAATAAGAGAACGAAGCAAATAGACATGTTTGAATTCCTAAAGGATTTCGCTAAAAAAACTCGCCGCATATAGTTATTCTAAAATTAAAAAAACTTACAAAGACTTTTATTTACACTAAATTTAGACTAAATATTGTATTCTATAACCCAATATGCCTATCTATATGTATCGGTTTGATCATTTTTTTATTTAGCCTACGGTGTTTTACTTGTTATAGTTTTGAATGTAATTTTCTGCAGTATATTTCGATATTCACAAAAAATGACATTAAGTTTTTTCATTGTCCCCCCTGTCAATTTCTCCACCCCTCCTACTGATTTGGTCTGGCTACGGCCCTGCATTTACAGTTGATGAAAATACGATAAGTGACAGTGATGTAGCAGGAAAAATTGAATTTGTGTCTCTCCGAGAAGACAGCTTTGCTAATAAGGAATTTCAAGACTCTTCTTTACCAAAGTTTTGGGTGAAAAATAGCAAAGATTACCCTGTACTTTCGAAAAGGGCTCTCACACTGCTTGTACAGGCTCCGACGACGTACCGATGTGAACAAGCATTTTCTGCAATGGTTACAATTAAAACAAAAGCAAGGAACCGCCTTCAACTTGAAGCCGACTTTAGGTGTGCTCTATCAGGAACATTGCCACGTATTAAGGAACTTGTAACTAAAAAACAGTTGCACCCATCACATTAAAGGTAATTTCAGTTATTTTCAGTAATTAATTTTTCCACTTTCTTTACAATTTCGGCATTGCAAGTTTGTGTGGGGTAATGAGATTAGTTGAGATCAGGAAAAGGGGGTAACGGGGTCAAAAAGTTTAAGAACCAATGGCTTAGAGGATAAATGGCAGGACTCATGGATAGCTTGGGTGATCGGGTTGGTTGATTTTTTAATTCTTTGCATTTGACTGTGTTGAGCACGTCTTGTTACCTCCGGGAAGCTCGGGACATTGCGGGTAGCAAACATTTGCGAAGCTGAGCATCTCGGGGGTAATTTATGTAAGAGTCTAAAAGACCTGTTGTACAGCAGATTTAGGGTTCTGCCAGAACCTTTTTTATAATTCACCCAGAGTTGCTGACCGTATATATTACTGCAGTAAGTACGGAAGAGTGTGTCTTTAGCTTCACTTGTACAGAAACGAAAGTTCCTTATGGTCATATTCGCTTTAGCACACAGGCTTCGAGATTGTTTTCTTATATCCGAGTCATCACTCAAGGAGCTGGTAATAGTTTGACCCAAATACTTAAACTCTTGTACTTCCTCAATTACTTTACCATTCATTTTAAACCTTATATCAGCTGGCTGATTACAGCTTTTAGGATGAAATTGCATAACCTTAGTTTTTGTAACATTAAAAAGAATATCATGTTTCTGCGAATACACTTCGCAGACGTTTAGTAGCCGATCCAGACCTTTAACAGAGTGACTTATTAACACCATATCATCGGCATAAACTAAGTTATTTATCTTTGTGTTATCTATACAACATCCTACTGTTGCCTCATTAAGTGAAGCAATTAATCCGTCAATATACACATAAAACAGCATAGGGGAGAGCAAGGATCCTTGTCTCACCCCGCAAGAGGAGCCAAAACACTCGGATAGTACATTGCCCCACCTAACAGTGAAAGATTGGTGGGAATACCAAAATTTCAATAAATTTAATATGTACATGGGAACCTTCCTGTCTTCTAGTTTTGCAAATAAAATATTGTGGTTCACCCTATCATATGCCTTACTTATATCAAGGAATAGCTATAAATGGTTGAATTACTGTCAATGTATTTAGATATTGTTTCTTTAAGTACATAGATATACAGGTCAGTTGAGTGGGACCTTTTAAAGCCAAACTGATTAGGAGATGTCCATAGGAAATCATTTAATCCGAGTAACAAGAGTTTTTCTAGTAGTTTCGAGAAGCAGGAAGCGACAGCAATAGGCCTGTAATTATTGCTGGACAGAATGTCTCCGTACTTATTTTTGACCAGGGGCAAGGTATATATGTGTATGTGTTTTCTGTACTGTGTGATGTCTGTGGGGCGTGGTATGGAATGGAGTATTTGGTTATAATGTCTCTCTGGTGTTACCTTAATGGTGCGAGGTGTTGGTGCATGATTGTACATGCAGTGGCAAGGGTGTTGTGGGTTAGTTGTCGCTGCAGCGATGAATTGTGTTCCCCTCATGTCTAAATATTCCCAAACTTTCAGTATTTTTTGTTTCTGTGTGCAGATGTTCTATTGGTGTTGTTTGAGTACATCCTGTAATAATGCGAAGTGCGTTGTTTTGTATTGTCTGTAAGGTGTTTGTCTGTGTGTTTGAGATAATGGGTGCCCAGCATGGGCTAGCATAGTCCATAACTGAGCGAATATATTGTTTTTATATGAGTGATGTTGTTTCCTGCTGGGGTCCAAAGTTTGTGCCTGTTAGTACCCTAAGCGTGTTAAGTCTTGACGTACATTTGTTTTTAATGTCCTGAATGTGGTTTGCAAACGATAATGCTGTGTTGTATGTGACCCCAAGTATTTTGGTCCTGTGAGTGTGTGGAATGTTGGTGTTGTTTAGTGTAAGCTGTGGAGTTATCCACCATCACCTTACTGACAAGCAACACTTGTCAGTAAGGTGATGGTGGATTTTGTGGGCGCTACTTTGAGTCTATTGTGTATGAGCCAGTCTTGTATACTATTTATGTATGTTTGTAGGTTATTTGTAGCGGTGTCGATGTTGTGGGTGGATGTTAGAGTGATGTCATCTACATATGATGATAAGATAAGCTTGTTATCTATGGTTGCTGGAATGCCATCCATGTATAAGTTGAACAATGTTGGTGAGAGAACAGAGCCTTGAGGGACCCCGTTCGGAAAAAGCTTGTTTTTGGATGACTTGGAATTAAATGTGACATGTGAGTATCTTCCTGAAAGATAGTTGCTCAGCCACCTTTTGGTGTTATTGTGCATGTTTGTGTTGAGTATTTTGTTTATGAGAGGGAAGCGTGGGATAGCATCAGATGCTTTACTAATGGCTATTGTTGCTAATAGTGTACTAATAGTGTATGTTGAGCTGGTCGTCTGGAGTTGATGCCATCCATGATGTGTTGCGTTAGGTTAGTGAGTAATGTCGTGGTTGAGTGGTGAAGTCTGAATCCATGTTGAGTAGGCGATAGTGGTATGTGTGGGTTGGTGATTTGCAAGATTAGTCTTTCTATTACTTTGGAACGTGTGCATAGTAAAGTAATGGGTCTATATTAAGCTGGTTCTGTTGGATTTTTGTTTGGTTTGAGTCGTGTAATAATTTTACCTTGTTTCCATATGTTAGGAACAATACAGTGTTGGTATGAATATGTGATGATGTTTGTGAGAGCTAGTATTCCCTGTGGGCCCAAGTGTTTAAGGTGTATGTTAGATATGTTGTCTGGTCCAGTAGACTAGAATTCTTAATGTTTTTGATGATCTTGGTGGTCTGGTCTGTATTGAAGGGTGTAATGGTCGTGTTGAATCTGTAGATTTTCTTGTGTTTGGTTGTTTGTCTGTCTGCGTGTTTCTAGTTGTTGTCTCTGTTTAAGTGATTTATCTTTGCATAGTGATTAACTAGAATGTTAGCTTGTTGTGTATATGTTGGGATATTATTTTGGCTGCGACAGATAGCCGCGTGTGAGGTGTGAATGCCGCTGAGTGGGTAATGCTGTTTATAGTCTTGTATAGCCTAGACATATCTGTGGAGTGGTTTAGTGTTGTTATGAATTCCCTAAATGTTTGTTTGTTTTTTTAAATTTGTTGTTTATTTCTGTGTTGAGCTGTTGTATCTGCTGTTTTCTATGGCTTCTGTGTGTGGTGTTTGTGTTATGTTTGAGGTTGTTACGTTGCCTTATGAGGTGGGCTATTTCTCTATTGTAATTTGGGTTGTATTTCCTAATGTTGCCCTTGGGTATGTATTTGTTTGCGTTATTGATGCTCTGATTAAATGTCTTGAGTGTTGCTTTGATGTTTATGATGGGTGTGCTGTTTAATGTGGTGAATTGTTCCTCAGTCTGTATTTTGAACTGTTCCCAATCAGCTTTCTTGTAATTTCTGTAAGTGTGCCTGAGGCTGTTGGGGCAGAGTGTGGAACGTGTTGCAATGATGATGGGCAGGTGGTCTGATGTCAGTTGTTTTTCTGTTGTCCAGTGTGTATGTGTTGCTAGTGAGGGGGAACAGAACGTTATGTTATATATACAGTTATACACCTTACCTTATGTTGTTTCGTGCGTTGGTCTCTCTTCACACGGAGGTCAAGTGGTGGCTCCGGCTCTAGGTCTGGCTTGTTGGAGGAGCGAGTTGCTTTCTTGCGCTCTCCACCGTACATAGCCGGGCACGCCCGGCTCATCTAGTACCGTCCTGAGCCAGGCATCCAGTCTTCTCTTGAAGACTTCAACTTTGAACCCCGTTACGTTTCACAGGTCCTTTGGAAGCTGGTTGAAAAGTCTTGGCCCATTGACAACCAAGCTATGTTCCTTCAGAGTTGAGGAGGTCACTTGTCGGGCCTTTAATTTGGGAACACTACACATTTGCCTTTTCTATTTTGCAGTGTTGTTTGAATGGTAATTGGGTTTAGTTTTAGGTTTGGTACCAGTTTTTCGATCATTTTCCATATGTAGATTATGGTGTACCTCTCTCTTCTTCTTTCCAGGGACTACAGATTTAGTTTACGTAGTCTTTCCCAGTAGTTAAGTTCTTTGCAGCCATCAGTCTTGGCTGTGAAATGCCTTTGTGTTTCTTGTTTATTAGTTTCTTCCTTTTTATATGGGGACGTCAAAACTGAGCAGTATTCAAGTTTTGGTATAATCAGTGTTTTCAGCAGGGGAATCATTACTGTCCTGTCCCTTCTCTTGAACGTTCTTAGTACCTGTCCGGCGACTCTTTTTGCTTTATTTATCGCTATCTGATTTTGTGTTTCGAATTACGCATCATCTCTCATTATTATCCCGAGATCGATCGCTCTCGTGCTTCTCTGAATTTCCTGTCTATCTGGAGCATGATATGCAGTCTGTTTATGGTCTTCTTTTCTACCATATCTCAGGAGCTGAAATATCTTGGTGTTAAATGATATGTTGTTGTTGTCTGACCATTTGTATATTTTGTTCTTGTTCCTCTGCAAGGCCTCCACGTCATGTACATCGCTGATTTTTCTGTTGATCTCTGTATCGTCTGCAAAGGATGTTACTATACTGTTGCTGTTTACTCCGCTGTCTATGTCTGTTAGCATGATAATGAACAGGAGTGGGGCCAGTACTGTCCCTTGTGGACATCCTTGTGTAGATCCATTTTCCCACTTTGCCTGTTATTCCCATATATTTAATTTTATGTGCTATTATACCATGGTCACATTTGTCGAAAGCTTTAGCAAAATCTGTGTATGTAACATCGTAGTTGGCATTGCATTCCAATGCATCTAGGATATTGTTGTAGTGTTCTATTAGTTGTGATAGGCATGATCACCTGATCGGAATCCATGCTGATTTTCGTTGAATCTTTCCCGTGTCTCCAGGAAGTCTAAATTTTCTCTCTAACTATTCTTTCAAATACTTTGGTGAGGTGGGACGTCAATGACACTGGTCTATAGTTCTTTGCTTGAGATCTGTCCCCTCCTTTATATATAAGGACAATATTTGCTCTTTTCAAGATGCTCGATATTTCCCCAGTGTCTAGGGATCTCCTCCATATCCAGTATAAAGGTGTAGCTATTTCATTTTTACAGGTTTTAATCAATAATGCGTTCCAATTGTCCGGACCTGCGGCTGAATGTGGCTTCATTTGTCCTATGGCTCTCGCTACATCTTCTGGTGTAAAATCAAAGTCTGTTATATACTCTCCTTGCAATTCCCTTCAAAGAATGCACTTATGTCAGGTATCGCTTCGTCACTTTTTGGGGTACTGAAAACTGATTCATATTGAGCTCTCAATGTATCAGATATTTCTTTTGGGTCGTCTGCTAGTTCATTATTTCTCGTCCTTAAGGGCCCAATAGCGGCGCGCGTTTTTGTTTTCCTTTTTGCATAGCTATAGAAGTATTTTGGATTTTCCTTTATTGCTTCTACCGCCTTTTCCTCTTCCCTCTCTGTATGGTCCTTAATCAGGGCTTGTATTTCCTTATCGATACCCTCCAGTTTTTCTTTTATTGCTTTCCTGTCATTATCTCCGCAGTTGCCTAACTTCGCCTCCATTCTCTTTCTTTTGCGGAAAAGTCTTCTCTTTTGCCTGTCTAGCCAGTTCCTCTTTCCTTTTGGCTGTGATTTCGAAGCATATTTTTCTAAAATTCTCAGCGCTTTTTCTTCCAGGGTTGTTAGCATTTCTTCAGTTGTTATATATATATATATATATAGGTAGATAGATATAAACACAAAAGTTTATATGTTACATACTGAAACCAATACGAAAGAGTATATATACAAAACTCTAGCAGTGTCCGTTAGCGTTTCAAGGCAGAGTGGGTAACGTAGTAGCTTGTAAAATTCACATCTTCCGTGACATTGGTTCAAATCTCACCGAGGTAAGGTGTATTTTTTTGTAATGTATTTAATCTTAAAATTTAAGTTGCTGCTTGTATGTTGCTCCTAATCAACATTAAATTGCTATGCATGTAATTACAGTTCGTTTATGAAAATAAGCTGAAATGGTATTTAATTGAAATTTCTTCCAATTGATGGCGCCACCCACTTCGACTAAATTGTTTTTGAGAAATCAGTTTCCCGAAAAGTATTTCATCAAGCATCGGAGTTTGATGAAAATACCGTCATCACCTGAGAGCACTTGTTTGATGAAAGAATTTCCCACATCTTGATAAGGATTCTTGTCTTAGTGTACATGTTAAAATCTTCCACTAAATATTTTTTTGTAGTTTTTAACTTTGCATTTTTGACGCCAAATGTTTTTGGTGTGTCCTTGCCCTGTTCTTTTAAAGGTTTATTATTATCCTCACGAAAAAGATTTACCTTTTTCCAATTACGCTTTTTCAGACTAGTATCAATATTTCTGTGAATATAGAGAATTATTTTAATCAAAACGTAATGTCCCCATCAAATACAATTTCTTTCAATATTCATTAATTGCTTGTAATCTTCATGAAACAAAACACCACAGTAGAAAGCTCCTTAATTAGACAGATATATTCTTATACTTCCTGTAAAGTATAAAAAGAATGAAAAGAATTCTAATATTATTTCATAAATAACACTGGCCAACAAAATGAAACTTTTTTTTCTCATCACAAACATGATCACACTTTTCTTAATGCATTTTTCGCGCTGATTCCGAATTTGGTTTTATTATTTTTCTAGCACGTATAGTTATATAGATACACTGGTTTTGATATTTTTAAGTTTTTGATATTGCTATAAGAAAATTTATGGATGTATAGATCACACTTAGGAATGCTAAACAACAAATACATCATATACTTTATTCAATGTACTTATAAATAAAGAATATATACATTATTTTATTAAAAGCGTTGTGAGTGTGATTTCCTTTTGTAAATTTGGCCTGGATTGTCACGATACAGCATCCAACAATGGTCCGCCATCATGCTTTCATTCCAATATCCTTGGTAGCGCTTCTCCATCATCTGAATATCTTGATGGAAGCGCTCTCCTTGCTCGTCACTCACTGCACCAAGGTTTTCAGGAAAGAAATCTAAGTGGGAATGCAGGAAGTGAATTTTTAACGACATTCGACACTCCATTTCTTTGAAGGCATCAAGGAGGTTCTTGACTCCATCCTTATACGCAGGTGACTTGTTGCTTCCAAGAAAGTTTTCACATATCCATTTGAACGCCAGCCAAGCCTTCAATTCCAGCGGACTTAGGACTTTTTCAAATTCAGTGTCATTCAAAACCTCCCTTATTTGTGGCCCAACAAAAATTCCTTCCTTCAATTTTGCTGCAGTAACCTTCGGAAATTTCCTTGAAAGGTATTGGAACCCTTCTGAATTGACATTACCCATTGCTTTAACAAAATTCTTCATTAAACCAAGTTTAATGTGAAGAGGTGGCAGATAGATCTTTTGGGGATCCACTAAAGGGACAGACTGGACATTGCTTATCCCTGGGACATATGTATACCTAAGTGGCCAGTCACTTTTGGTGTAATGTTCTATAGTGGCGCGACTGTCCCACAGGCAAAGGAAACAACAAAATTTTGTGAATCCTGACTGCATACCCATAAGCATTCCTATAACTTTTAGATCTCCAAAAACATTCCATTGATGACTGTCGTATTTGATTGTCTTAAGTAGTATATCCATATTGTCATATGTCTCTTTTAGATGGACGGAATGGGCAATGGGGATGGATGGCATTATATTACCATTATGCAAAAGAACTGCTTTCAGGCTTCTCTGCGACGAATCAATAAAGAGGCGCCACTCAGATGCCACATACGTCTGAGATATGGCTGTAAATAGTCCATTGATGTCATGGCAATAACAGAGAGGACCGTCTACTGAAAAGAATGCTGTTAATTCAAAATTCCGCTTTCGGTAGTAACTAATACGAACATTGTTCTCAAGTAAATTGTTCTCCTTTAGTCTTGAGGCGAGAAGCTCTGATTTCTCTTTAGACAGCGATAAGTCTCTAACAAGATCATTCAACTGTCCTTGGGTTAACTTTTTAGGCTCTAAATGTCTACCTTCAAAAGTGTACTCTGGTTCTGTAGATGGTCCGGAAACGCCAGTTGCACCTTCATCACTTTCCATGTCATCTATGATAGAATCTAGCCTATCACTTGGGGGAATTGGAATGGGCAATGTTTCATCATGTTTTACTGGTCTACGTGCTGAATCCAAGTTTGGATATACAATCTGGTGTTTGTTCTTGGCAGAAAACCCCATTAAGTTCACACTACAAAAATAACAGTCTTCATGATGATCTCTCGGCTCCCTCCATATCATGGGTATGGCAAATGGCATTGAAGCTTTCTTTTTGTTAAGCCAATCACGTAATCCATTTGAACAGCCAGAACAGATTTGATGTGGCGCCCATGGTTTATCTTGGTCACCTAGATGGCAACCAAAGTATAGCTTGTATATTTTCTTAATGTCGGTTGTAATACTTCGTCGCTGTGTTTTAGTTGTGAACTGGCCGCATACGAAACAGAACTTGTCGGGGTCATTCTTACATTGTCGAGGCATGTTGACTGACCTGAGCAAACTATAAATTAAAAAAAAATGTACACCAACTTGACACATCAAGTTCTTGGACTGGATTGATCTTTTGACACACAAAGCACGGCGTTGTTGCCTGAATCACAATGCTGCTAGACGTAAAAGCTCACACCTGAAATACATAAGATGTATAATTAAGATAATTGAAATAAATAAGATGAATAAACTAAAAAAACAATAAAATAAACACAATCAAATGTTGAAATATTAGTATTTTGCCTATTTAAAATGGTTAAATCTGTGTAGTTATATATATGCTTTCATCTTGAAAACTATACGTGCTAGAAAACATCTGAATGCAGTTTTGGAATCAGAGTGAAAAATGCTATCCAGCCACCACAAATTTTACTCTGATGAAAAATCTTTGTTGACCAGTGTAATTAGCATTTTAAAAAGATTTCATAATTTTGACCGCCATGCTATACATGCACTTTTTTTTCAAATCTGCAGGATAATTGATATATACATATACAGTGGTCCCTCGGTTAACGATATTAATTGGTTTCATAAAACCCATCCTTAATTGAAATTAACGTTAATCGAATATAGGAAATACACGTTAAAAGCTTAATTCGTTCCAAGACGATCGGAAGTTGACATTATTCATCCTAAAAACATAGTTTATAATATTCAAACACGCAATTTTAATAATAAACGTTATAAGAACATATTAAAGCATTAATATTAATAGAAACATGGATAAATAATGAATAAATAGAGCATAAAAAGGTGCATAAATAGCGCATAAAATACAAATTCTTACTTTAGGCTAAGAAGATGGATGGCTTAAGGGGTTAATGGCTTCAATCTTATTCTCTTTCTGAAGAAACTGTCAAGAGTTGTCTGTTGTGCTGACTTCCTCCTCTCCATTAACACTTTGGAATGTTCCGATTGGCCGAAATTGGCGGCCGCGTGATATCGTAAACATATTGTTAATCGAAAAATTTTCGTTAATAGAAACAATGGGACCCCCTATGAGGCGGATCGTGTATATATATATATATATATATATATATATATATATATGATGAAAAAAACCACGAAGGAAAAAGGAAACACAGAATAGTACTCAAGAGCTTTCGTCTAATGACATCCTCAGGAACACTGAAATAAATAACAAGTTCGAGACTATATAAGGTCACAAAAAATTAAAAAATAAATATAAAATAGAAAAATGCAAATTGTAGGAGGAGCATACAAATTTATAAGGAAAACTACCAGAGTTTTAGCACTTTGCCCCTATTGTCTAAATCCGTACTGAAGGAATTCAAAACAACATGATCAAACGAAAAAAAGGCCCTGGCTAATATTGAAATTATTTGTAGGTTGAATAATGGCAGATTCAAGAATAACTCTGACAAATGGTCAGAGTTATCCCACTGTATTGATTGGAATAATGCTTCAATTTTGTTTCATTCAAGCAACATTGTTAACCCCTTAACGTCGGTATAACTATAAATAGACGGTACAAAAATAGGGCCTGTTTGTCTGAAACACTAAATAGATGGCGTTCTAAAATTGATAGCTTTCAAAATCTAACGCATCTACATATATTTAGATTTATGCTTTTTAAAAACTAATTGGCAACTAAAGAGTCCAAAAAAAATTTATATAGGATTTTAGCCGTTATTGACACCAGTTTCACTCTGAATGCATACCGGTAATTAGTGCTATTAATTTTGTCTAATGGTTTATATATATATATATATATATATATATATATATATATATATATATATATATATATATATATATATATATATATATATATATATACAGGGTGTATATTCACACAGTAAATACACTGTGTGTATATTCACACAGTAAATAGTCAATGTCATAAAGTTTCGTATGATATATGTAAATTATAACATTTAGATACATTAGAGTTCTTTATTGTATGCATTCAATATGTGCACCATTTGTAGCATGGACCAGGTCGCAACGGTACTCAATTTCCCTCCACACGTTGCCTAGCATCTCAGGGGTTACAGAGCCCACCGCTGAACAATTTGAAGCTTATATGAATAGAGCTGCAGCCGCTTTCGCTGACTCTATGCACAGTTGAACGAGGAGTCTGCAGTTCGACACTGGCACGACGGATGGACTTTCTCGGCCTACTACCAAAGGCGCCACGTATTCGTTCAACATCTTCTTCCGATCTTGTTTTTTAATGATAAAAACGGCAATAAAAACGGCTTTTATTCACAGAACGTGTTCAATGTGTCCACCATTATTATTGATACACGAATGCAGACAAGATATCCAGTCAGCAAACACTCGGCGAATGGTATCAGGAGTGATGGTGTTACATGCGTCGATGATGCGCTCCCGCAAATGTGCACTGAACAGAACTGAACAGAATGGTGGACGGGAAATTGGCATTTTGAGCACATTGTTCCATAGCCCATTCACAAAATTCCATCCGTCGGTCTGGATCATCTTCGTTTAATTGCTGCAGGATTTGAAGTTTGTAAGGATGCCATTTGTGTGCTTGAAGAATGCGGTGGATGCTGCTTTTCGACACTCCTGTCTCAGCGGACAACCGCCGAAGAGACTTTTGGGGACTGTTTGTGAAATGAGCGAGGATGGTAGCGGCTGTGTCATCGTCGGTGGATGTCCTCGGAGGTCCACTGCGTGGTTTATCTCCCATGGATCCCGTTTCCCTGAACTTTGCTACAAGTTTGCCGACACAGCTGTGTGTTATCGGCGCGCGGTCCGGATGCAATCTGTTAAATTCCTCACCGACCTCGCTCTGACTCCGATTTCCGACGAGCAGAATTACCTGGATGCGTTCTTCCTTACTCAAAGACATCGTGAGCACTTGCATAAACGGAAAAACATGAATTACTTATTTTACCCTATGGTTCCAAACTTATGGGACACCCTGTATATATATGTGTGTGTGCGTGTGTATATATATGTGTTTCCTTTTTTGTGCAAATTTCTTCATATTCTGTTTATACTTTACCCTCATAAAATGAGTCGTAGAAAAAAATTGTGAGTAATAGTGAATTACAATGCTTGTTGGAGGAGGATTTAGATGATGACTTTTTAGACAATCTTGATGAGGATAGTGACTCATCCAGTGATTCTGATAATGAATTACAATCGGAACTGAATATTATTTTCGATGCAACTGAGAATTTGGAATTAGTTGATAATATAGACAATAATAATGGCAGTGAAGACGCTTAGACCGTAGACAAGAGCAACAAAGAGGGCCATGGTTCGAATAGACTTCTCTTCCTTGGGAGACACTTTAAACTGAGGTTGAAACATGAATATTTGGGGACAGTATATTGCCTTTGACATCCAGCGAGCATAGTGTATAGGGCCAGGCTGTCCAAATCGAATCCTTCGGGGAGGTGTCCCACCTAGGAAGATTATGCTAAGCTCCAGGAATCGGCGGTCGTCGTCGCGGGGTTCCGTACACTCAAGAGCTTTTATGTAGTAGTCGAGAGCTTCTTGTACCCATTCAGGGTTCTCTTTGAAAACTGCACTGACGTGGTCGTTCATCATTCCAGTCTTGAAGTTTGCTTGATTGATCCGCTGTCATTTCTTTTGGAACCGTTGAAATAGAACCTACGGATCGCTGGACGATCCATGAACTGTCTTGAAGACGTCTCTGAGAACGACCTCCAAGATATGGTGTCTGCAAGCAAGGTGGAGTAAATTTCTTCCCAGTCGCTGTTCAATCAGAGTGCAAGCTCCACCAATATGACCCGTATTGCTTGGAGTCGTATCAAAGCTCTTGGCGACGACTCGCTCTTCCACCTTCCAATCCATCAATGGCTCAACCACGGCGTCTGCTTGCGCCATTCCTATTCCACATTCGAGCTTCGGAACACACAGGAGTTGGATGTTCTCCTCTGACGATGACGAAACATCCTTCCCAGAGATCAGTACTAGGAGACGATCAACGTAGTCATTTTCTGTGAGGAATGGAAGGAGTTTCCCGTCCCAATGAACAACAATTCCAGTATTGGCGCCAGAAGATGAGACAGCTTGTTTCAGAGAAGTGATGTGGTCACTGCGATGTCGCATACGGGTTCTCCTGAATGTGGAGCGACTGATGGCCAGTTCATCAATGTTTCCTCCAAGGCTTTTCACAGTAGCTGCCACGATGTGAACTGCCTCACGATCGCTGGTGTTGGTTCTATCCAGGGCGGCAGCGGGACCAGGGGACACGAAGTTCTTAGACCTCGTTTGAGGTGCAGGACGAGGAGCTGAAAATCCGGATCCATTCCAACTCGAAGAATCTTCGGAAATGAACGAGGGCCTTCATCATCAGAAGAGGTGCTGGTTGACTCCAGCTGAATGGTCTCTTGCTCTTCACGCATCTGCTTCTCTGCTACTTCTTTTTGCTCTCTGGCCTTCTTTTTAAGATACTTCTGTTTCATTTCTTTCTTAGCCAGGGCTTCGTCGACTCGTCCCATGTGAAACTTGCGTTCCCTCTCTTGGTCTTTCAAGAAGACTCGGTCTTCCTCTATCCAGATCAGTCTTTCCACATCATGATGCTTAATGTTGAAGAGCTTTTCAAGATTGTTTGAGAACTCTTGTTCCTTCTGTATTTGTGGCTTATTTCTCCTGTTGGAACCCTTTTTCAACTTCTCCCAAGTGGACAGAATTCCATTCAGGGTTCGTTTGATATTCCGCTCCTCTTGAGTAGGGATGCGGGCCACTTTCTAGATATCCATGGTTTCCTTCACCACCATATTGATGCACTCGTTTTTTGTAGGAGTTGGCTCACTCATTTTCAGGAGATAAAAATAACGTTGGAGAACTTGCCTAAGAGTAGGCAGACGGGACTTAGTAATCGCTTCGATGGTGCCGTCAACGAAGTAGATAGTTGTTTTCTTACGCAATGCAGTTCCCATCATCACAACCTAGAAAGAGAAACCAAAAATTGGCATTTTTTATTACTATGGAAATAATGTAGAAATACAGCAATTTCAAACATGTAGACTTTTAAAATTACACTTTAACATTAAACATGCACTAATGTACATGAATTTTCAGCAAAAATTATTATTCAACATAAACCAAAAACAATAACGCAACAGTAATATACCAACTTTCAGCGTCATAGCAATTTATAACGCAATAGAAAATATAGCAATTTTAAGCATACATAGTTTTAACGTTACTCTTTACGACTAAACTTGCACTAATGTAAATCTCTTTCCAGAAAAAATTATTATTCGACATAAACCAAAAATAATAACTCAATAGTAATATAGCAATTTTAAGCGTCATAGCAATTTATAACGCTATAGAATATATAGTCACCTTAATTAAATATTAATATTAATTAATTATTAGTTAATTATTAATTAAATATTAATTAATTACTAATTAATATTAATTAATTATTAATTAATTATTAATTAATTACTAATTAAATATTAATTAATTATTAATTAATTATTAATTAAATATTAATTAATTACACTAGGCAACAAAGATTTTGTTACAGAAGACCAAATAGGTGCTCCTAGCTAATTTCGGTATGCTGATTTCAAATCTATAATTATATTTTTTCTATCACGTCTAGATTTTGTGTAAAATGCAAATCACTTTTAGTAAAATTTTCTACCACGTCCAGATTTTGGTTTTAATCGGCTTAATGCCAGTAATATGAAACTTGCTTTTCAAGGTTAAAGCAATTTTTTTGCCAACTGTATACAAATTCGAACAATTTTGATAAATAAAATTTATCCCGAGTTGGCAACACTGAGTCAAGAGCATAGTAACGGGCAACGGCCCAACGGTCAGTCGCTACGTGACAGTCAAGCAGAACGGTTGTTGAAGCTCTCTGCTGATGAGCAAGTGACAGGTTGTGGTGACTTGTGTGTTTTTATAGCATTTGTTTTGTACTACGGTGTGTATTTCTTTTTATTTTGCACATCGTAATAATTACTTTCTACGTTTTTTCAGATATTGTATGGTAATTCAAAATGGCATCAAATAGACGTGCTTGTGTAAATCACCCAGACAACTTCTGCTTTGTCTGTGGACAATATACACCTAAGCCACAACGTAGAAACATAACAACAAAGATTAAACTTGCCTACAAGTGTTATTTTGACTGTAAGTTAGGAGACCAACAGAGGGACTGGGCACCACATATTTGCTGTGCACAGTGCAATGCAATGTTAATAGCTTGGATGAATGGTAAAAGAAAAGCTATGCCGTTCTCAGTCCCCATGGTTTGGCGTGAGCCGAAAAATCACTTCAATGATTGTTATTTTTGTTTGACAAAGATTGCTGGTTTCACAAAGAAAAACAAATCAAAGATCACGTACCCAAACTGCGAATCAGCAATGAAACCAGTACCACATGATGAAACAAATCCACCACCAGTTCCACCAGCAACGATAACAGACAGCAGTTCATCTGAAGATTCTGCTAGTGATATAGAAACAGGGAAAGATGGCATATATGTTCCAGATGAAAATATTTCCCCACATTTGTTAAGTCAAGCGGAGTTAAATGACTTAGTGCGCGATTTGGAATTACCAAAAGAAAAGGCAGAGTTGCTTGGTTCAAGACTTCAAGAATTTAATCTTCTCCAACCAAACACCAAAGTTTCCCATTTCCGCCATCGCCATTTGCAGTTTTCATCATTTTACTTACAGGAAGAAAACGTTTGTTTCTGCCACGATATCAGTGGTCTGATGCAAGGGATTGGCTGTCGCTATGATCCTGATTTCAAATCTGATATTATGAAATAATGGGATGCAGAATGTCTTTGAAAATTCATTTTTTACATTCTCATCTTGACTTCTTCCCGGCCAACCTTGGGGCTGTAAGTGACAAGCATGGTCAGCGCTTCCACCAACAGATCTCAGTTATGGAAAACAGATACCAAGGTAATTTCAACCCAAATATGATGAGAGATTATTGTTGGTTCCTGCAGAAGGAGAGCTCGTCATCCTACAAGCGACAAAGGAAGAGGACACACCAAAGTTTCACTTAAGAACAGGAATTTGCCTTTCAGTAGTAACAACAAAATACTAACGCGCTTTGGGTGGATGGTTGGGCGCAGGGGTGGTAACTCCGCCAGCGGAATTCCGCTGTCTGTCTTAAGCCAGAATAAAGGAGGAAAGACATCCCTGTTCACTAATTATTTAAGTATGCTTAACATAAAACGTGGCACGGAAAAGTAGCTTAGACGGCTTTCGTAATAGAAGCGGGTGAGAAAAAAATGAAAAATAGCGGTTTTCGGTTACACAAAATCTGGACGTGATAGAGAAATTTTGATATCAGATCTGAAATCAGCATCAGCGCTTTAGTAGGAATCAGTAGTTCACGTGTCTGTAACAAAAAAAAAGTTGAAATTTGTTGCCTAGTGTTATTAATTAATTATTAATTAATTAAATATTCACCTGAGTCATTAAAAAGCAAGTTAAGATAAATGATTCCTAGTGATGCGTGAACACTTAATACACCCTATCCGAATCTTGCCGGGAGAGTAACTGAGAAAAACCGTTAGTATTTGAAATACAATGCCAAATCGTATGTTCAAAAATAAGAGTTACCAACTGTGAACCTAATTAATTAGTCAGTTAGGAATTTGGAATTAGAAACTGGGCGAATTGCTCAATTTTCTTTTTTACGTTCCGAGTTGTGCCTGCTATATAGGCCACGTCAGAGCCGAGCATTACAAGGCATTAAAACTGGCAGCCGTGTGCATACCCTAAGTATTTATTAATTTTATTATTATTTTTTCATTTTTATTAATATAATATATATATATATATATATATATATATATAACTTATATGTATAACATTATAATATTGTATGGTGACCGCGCCGGACAGGGTGTTACTAATCATTCTTATCTCGAAACAAACGCTTTGACAGGACTTTCGGGAAGGAAATATCTTAGTAACGATTTAATGTCGTGCTAAATTTATCGTTCTGTTACCATGAAATCATTTACAAGCTGGTATTATTGTTATTATTGTTATTATACTCGTATGAAGACGAAATATTAACGAAAATACTGAAGTTCTTTTTCATTGTCCGATTGAAAGATTGAAAGCTGTATAACATGAATTTGTAAATAATTTTTAATTAAAAGTTTGAGTACAAAGAAGTATAAATGTTCAAAACAACTTGTAGAAAGCTATTGGCTTATACTATGTTCATAAGAAAATATATAATAAAGATGATTGGACATCACATCAAAATGGATAATGATATACTCTATATTTCTTAAGACAACACCCCAAATATTTAGGTACTCTTCAAATCAATAACTACTTATTTGCATGAATGCATCCATTGCAGGAATACGCAGTCTTAATCAGAATTACTCGTATACACTTTTGCAATTTTGTACCAGAAATATGTACTCTATATAATCTGATACGCACCTGATGTAGATCAGGCATGGAAGCATCGATTTTGTAATCCATTGTCAAACCGACGAGGTAGTCTTCAGGAAAGCTTTAGGATTACCTGAAACGGAAGATTGCAGATGTGCGCAAATCTTGAGAAAGCTCCAAGAAAGTTTCGTGTCTCAACCTAACTGTCGATCCAGAACATCATAAGAATACCGCAACATTTTGGTATTGTTTCGGCATTACCAAGATCAGGAATGCCGCCAAAAATCTCCCAGAACTGCGATGAAGATGGTCTTCAGGAGTAAATTGGAGTTTTACGGCGACATCTCGGACAAACACTCGTAGCTTGAAGCTATAGTGGATGCATCGATGCGCATCACAAAGGTTCAGAGAACACTTCACAAAAATTTTCCACTCGAAGGGGCTGCAAAAAGAAAACCATTTCTGCGAATTTATCACAAAACTGCACGTCTCAACGTCACTCTCAAGTATCCCAAGGAGCAATGCAGTGATTCTCAAGTGTCCCTGAACAAGGGTCTCCCGACTGATAAAACAAAAATCGAACTTCTCGGCCACATGCAAATGAAGTTTGTTTGTTGGAAGAAGAACAGCGTATTTAATAAAAAGAATATCATCCCGAAATGAGGCCCGGTAGCAGCTCAGTCATGCTTTAGGGTGGTGTGTCATCTCTAGATACTGGCAATTTCGTTCGAAATGATGAAACAATTCATTAAGCAAAATACCGGGTGTTCCATTCGAAATGAAACAACTTTGAAACCTTATAATTTTTTATTGAATGAAGCAAACAATGTAATATTCACACAGTAAATAGTCAATGTCATAAAGTTTCGTATGATATATGTAAATTATAACATTTAGATACATTAGAGTTCTTTATTGCAAAGCTGGGCACTTGCGTTTTTTTTTGCGGTACTGCGGTACTGCGGTACTACCGCACTACCAAACCGGTACCGCATAACGCAGTACCGCAAAGGATCGCTGAAAGTACAGCAGTACCGCTACCGCATTCAAATTTCCCGCGGTACTTTCCGCGGTACCGACAAACACGGTAGTACCGCAGTACCGCAGTACCGCAAAAAAAACCGCAAGTGCCCAGCTTTGCTTTATTGTATGCATTCAATATGTGCACCATTTGTAGCACGGACCAGGTCGCAACGGTACTCAATTTCCCTCCACACGTTGCCTAGCATCTCAGGGGTTACAGAGCCCACCGCTGAACAAGTTGAAGCTTATATGGATAGAGCTGCAGCCGCTTGCGCACGACTCTATGCACAGTTGAACGAGGAGTCTGCAGTTCGACACTGGCACGACGGATGGACTTTCTCGGGCTACTACCAAAGGCGCCGCGTATTCGTTCAACATCTTCTTCCGATCTTGTTCGCCCTCCAGAGTGTTCCTTTAGAACACTGCCAATCTCCTCAAATTTCTTGGTCCATGCATATAGGTCTCTTCTGGTGGGTGGTTCCTTATGAAAGGTTGTACGGAATCGCCGTTGCACCAGAGTAGGGGACTTCAACTCAGCCATCCATAACACACATTTCACTTTTTCTTGTTGGGTAAACATAATTCAATCTGAAACAAAAACAAAATTACGACAAAAACTTATGCATATGTTGTAGTAACTGGCAAAGTTTCAACATTCTCACATTAATACTTTAAAAATTACAGTTTCAAAGTTGTTTCATTTCGAATGGGACACCCGGTATAAGTAGGTTTTTGATGAAAACCTTCTGCCTTCGGTGAGGAACTTGAAGCTGAAGCATGGGTGGATATTTCAACTGGTTAATGATCCGAGGCATACGTAAAATGACTGGTACAGAAGAAAATCAAAATTTTGGATGGGCTGTACAGTAGGGTGGATCACTTTTCACTTTTTTTTAAAAATTATAGCTGGTCAAAGTTTTTCCCATGATTTGGTTCAGTGGAAGTACACTGACACCATTTTTACCAAACTCGATCAATATTTAGGGGTCGCGCATCTACCTTGAAAATTTCAATTTTGGAAATTTGGCCAAACTGACAATTTTTTACTGAATAAAGATAAATCATCAAATGACCATATTTTCTGAATCCTCTCAGTGAAATAAATCCTCTCAGATACTTACCAAGTTGATAGGACAAGTGGTTTAGAAGTTATACTCACCTTGAGATAGCATTAAAATTTAAAATACCGTATTTGTCCCCGTACCTCCATATGCTGTCTGCCATTGTCTGCTTTTTAGGATAAGATAAAACGAATAAGGAAAGATCAAATGTATTTTGTATTAAAACTGTTTACCGATATCACTAAAGGCACTTACTCCGGTGCCCCTAACTAGGTTCAAAAACTGTATGAATCGTGGTTAGAACACACGTCATCTTAAGGCGTGCGCCATGTACTCTCTCTGCTAACTCCCTTTCCCTCTGCGCTACGTCATCTTGGCAAGTGACGACTTCTTGAAGTCACCGAGTTCTTTCCGGCTCTTTTCCACTGATATATATATATCCGCAGAAATAAAAATATAGTTGTAAAGGTAAAGTTGTGGAAATAAATTTGACGAAATATAAGATCTCAAAAAGCCCAAGAAATTACTAGTTAATAATTCTGGAGGGACATTCGAAATTTAATATATTTCGGCGAACTTTTTTCACAACTATACCTTTACCTCTAAGAGACAGATAAATAGGTAAACATATGTATGCCATATCTTATAACCTTTCCACGTGCTTCATACGTGACATAGGATACGTTGTGACGTCGATGCAGTGAAATTTTGGATGATGCTGTGATCCAAATTTTGCCAAAGTTCAGTCAATAGTTCTTTTAGATTCGATATGAATGTGAAAGGAAGTCTTTTTTCCGCAATTGGTAATCAAGATTCTCCTTGATGTGCTAAAAAGGATTCATATTTGGGTTTCTTGGAACCAAGAAAAGAATGTCTAGCTCTTTTTCTCCCTCTGAAGAAGTGGATTGTGTAGTGTGACAGTCTTCTTGTGACACATGCGTTTAAAATAGTTTTCATTGATGGAGCAAAGAAAGTAGATGGATCTCAAGAATGGATACGTATTTCCTGGGTCAGAGTGAGCTTGAGTTGAGGCGCTACGAACTAGAGCGCCGTACCGGTTAATTTTTCTTAATAAATCGTTCTGGTTGTTAACTTTTTTAATAAATCGTACCGGTTGTTATACTGCTCAAGCACGTGCGTTCCGACTGATACAAGTAAGCCGTCTTCGGAAACGTCGATTAGAGCAAGTACACTTGCCTCTTGGCGTTGGTTTCTCTTTGTGGTATAGTAATTATTGTAATTATTGCACCTCTGCTATTCAGTGCACAATGCACTTTAGGAAATAGCCAGAAGACGTATAACCCCCTATATAAGTACCAACGGTACGAGGCATTTTATTTCACCCATTAATGTGAACTTCGTGCACGGCGCCCCAATATAAATGATGTTAACAAAATCTACCTAATAACTACTCTGTTAACGCCAAGGATTTTCAATTGTGATTTTCATACACCTAAACGAGTTAAACAGCTGATAAGCTACTAAAAGAAAATATCCAGTACATTATATATATACAGGGTGGGTAAAAAAAAGTGACCCCTTAGACTTAAAGGTAAACTGTCACCACTAATTCGACGAATTAATGGTGAAAGATATACTTTCCAAGAAGATGGAGCCCCTGCTCACAGAGCACGCCAAACTGTCGCATTCCTTGAGAATGAAACACCAGATTTTATCGAACCCAATATGTGGCCGGGTAGTAGCCCCGATCTTTCACCACTAGATTATGGTGTTTGGGAAGCCCTGAAGTCCAAAGTTTACATCCCTGGTACCAGTATAAGAGACACAGGTGAGCTACGCGAAAGAATTCTGCTCGGCTGGGAGAAAGTGTCTCAACGATATGTAAACCGGTGTATTGATCAGTGGCGTCCACGTTTGGAGGCCTGCGTTGAGCAGGAAGGGGACATATCGAGCAACTTCGCAATTAAGACGAATAACATGCTAAGATAAGCATTTATGAAGTTTGGAAGCTCTAGTCCCCTTACTCTTTTTAATATGACAGTTTAACTCTAAGCGGTCACCTTTTTTTTGCCCACCCTGTATATATAATAGTAACCTCGTAACCTCGAAGTAGTTCCATGCGTTGCTGTCTCTTCACACAAAGGTTAAGCTGGTGGCCCACCTCTACGCCTGGCTTGGTGGAGGAGCGAGTTGCTCCCTTGCGCTCTCCACCACACAGCCAGGTACACCCGGCTCATCTGGTACCGTCCTGAGCCAAACATCTAGTCTTCTATTGAAGACTTCAACTTTGACTCGTGTAACGTTTCTGAGGTCCTTTGGAAGCTGGTCAAAAAGTCTTGGCCCCTTAACAACCAAGCTATTTTCCTTCAGTGTTGAAAAAGTGCCTTGTCGGGCCTTTAATTTGGGAACACTACACATTCTGCCTTTCCTATTTTCCAGCTTTGTTTGGATGGTAATTGGGTTTAGTTTGAGGTTTGGTAGCAGTTTTTCGATCACTTTCCATATGTAGATTACGGTGTACCTCTCTCTCCTTCTTTCCAGGGAGTACAGATTTAGAATACGTAATCTTTCCCAGTAGTTGAGTCTTTGCTGTAAAATGTTTCTGAATTTCTTCTAGATTATTAATTTCCTCCTTTTTATATGAGACGTCAAGACTAAGCAGTATTCAAGTTTTGGTATGATCAGTGTTTTTAGCAGAAGAATCATTACTGTCTTGTTCCATCTTTTGAACGTTCTTAGTACCTGTCTTGCAACTCTTTTTGCTTTGTTTATCGCTATCTAATTTTGTGTCTCGAATTTCGCATCATCTGACATTATAACCCCCAAATTTATCGCTTTCGTGTTTCTCTGAATTTCCTGTCTATCTGTGGCATAATATGCTGTCTAAGTTCCTCATTTCTACCATATCTCAAGATCTGAAATTTCTCTGTGTTAAATGTCATGTTGTCATGCTCGTGTCCTCTGAAAGGTCTCCACCTCTTTTGCCTCCCTGATTTTTCTGCTAATCTTTATATCATTTGCATACGATGTCACTATACTGTTGCTGTTTACTTCACTGTCTATATCTGTTAGCATGATAATGAATAGGAGTGGGACCAATCCTGTTCCTTGTAGTATTAAACTGCGTACTTCTGATTCTGATGATGATATACTGTAGTTTGAATTTTTACGACCTGTAGACGTTCTCTGAGGAAGTTGTAGATCCATTTCCCACTTTGCCTGTTTTTCCCTTATGTTTCAATCTACGAGTATGTGCTATTATACAATGATCACATTTGTCGAACGCTTTAGCAAAATCTGTGTATATGACATTTTCATTGCCTTCAAATGCATCTAGGATATTGTTATATGCTCTATAAGTTGTGATAGGCATGATCTTCCTGATCGGAATCCGTGCTAATTTTCGGTGAATCTTTCCATTGTCTCCAAGAAGTTATAGATTTTCTTTCTAACTATTCTTTCAAATACTTTGGTGAGGTAGAACTTCAATGACACTGGTCTATAGTTCTTTGCTTCAGATCTATCCCCTCCTTTATATATAGGGGCATCGTTTGATCTTTTCAAGATGTTCAGTATTTCCCCAGTGTCTAGGGATCTTCTCCCTATCCAGTATAATGGACAGTATAAGGGTGTACCTATTTCATTTTTACAGTTTTTAATCAATAATGCGTTCCATTTGTCCGGACCTGCAGCTGAATGTGATTTCATTTGTCCTATAGCTCGCGCTATTTTTTCTGGGATAAAAAAGAAATCTATCATACAATCTCCTTGCAATTTCTCTTCAAGGAATGGACCTATGTTAGGTATCACTTTGTCACTTTTTGGGGTACTGAAGACTGATTCATACTGGATTCTCAATGTTTCAGATATTTCTTTTAGATCGTCGGTTAGTTCATTATTTCCTTTCCTTGAGGACCCTATAGTGGCGCGCGTTTTTGTTTCGCAGCTATAGAAGTATTTTGGGTTTTCCTTTATTACCTCTACCACCTTTTCCTCTTCCCTCTCCCTATGGCCCTTAATCAGGGTTTGTATTACCCTATCGATACTCTCCTGTTTTTCTTGTATTACTTTCCTGGTATTGTTGTCTCTGCAATTAACTAAATTCGTGGCTACTCTCTTTCTTTTGTGGAATATTGTTCGCTTTTGCTTCTCGAACCAGTTTCTCTTTCCTTTCGGCTGTGCTTTCGGAGTATATTTTTCTAAAATTCCCACCGTCTCTTCTTCCAAGGTTGTTAGCATTTCTTCGGTTGTCTTATTCTCGAAAACTGTTCTCCATTCAATTTGGGCCATGTGTGATCTGATTGCTTCCTAATTTATGGCCTTGGAGTTTAAGTTAAAATTCCCAAATTTGCTTCTTTCTTCAGTATGGGTATTGTCTTTTAATGTTGTCGCCATATTTGTTTATATCTCGATTATGTTGTGGTCTGAGATAATAGTTGGGGTTATTTTTATATCATCAATCAAGTTCGTATTATTCGTGAATACTAGAGCTAGGCAGTTAGTTTTTCTAGTGTTTTCTGTTATCTCTTGTGTCAGCATAAACTCGTTTGTTAAAGCCATCAACATTTTTGCTTGCTCCTGGTCATCTCTTGTGCACCCCCCCCCCCACTTGTCCTGTTGTATATATGCATTTCTACCCACCTCTTTGTTTTTGACGTTTTTTTCAGTTCCTTATTGGGAGACAACTTCATTCTGTTTCTTGATTGCCTGCTTGTTTTTTCCTATTTGTACTAATGTCCTTTTTTTGAACCTTTTGTGTTAGGTTTTTGTGCGTCTTTTGCCTTTATATTATTTGTTGCATTTATATTCTCGCCCTCGTTGTACGTATGTCGGTACTTTTTTTTTATTTCTACTCCCTTTTCTTCGTTTTTTCTGTTTATCTCTGTTCATTATTCACAATTTTTTCTTTTGCTTCCTCCTCATAGTCTCTTTCAGCTTTAAAGACCTTAAAAGAGTTTATTTTAGTCATGCAGCTTTCGCAGAAAAGCTTTATCCCATTCAGTTGCTTTGCGTTTGTTATGAGAGAGATTTTTGTCGTTCTATTGTAGGCATCTGAAATCGAAAAGTTGTTGGCAGAGATCACATCTAATCGCCTTTGCCTCATCTGTTACATTGTTACAGAATCCGCAGAGTTGTAGAAATTTATTTACATTTGCCATGTTACTAATAGAAGGTAAAAGTTGGTGCACAAACTTGACTCAAAAAGGTATTATGGGAGGTATTGGGTGGGTTTTGACTCAAACTGAGTGAGGGAAGGTATTCTCCGTTATTCCGGGGGATGGGGGATGTGGCACACTGTATATTCTCACTGAATAGTGCCCAGGAGTGTGGCCGCGGGGGATAACTGGGGGATAGTTGTAGGAATTTTTTCAGCCTATCGATGAGCAGCCAATTTCCTTCAAAAGAAACACTCGGAAAAATGTTGTATAGATTAATTCACTTTATTTTTATCTATTTTTTTTGACATGCTGAGCGATTTCACTGCTTAAAGAGAAATACCACTGTATGCGCTATACATTCACTCAGATACTGGCCTGCAGGATTTTTACTGTAATACCATTTTTATTCGGACTTCGCTCGAAACACGTGAAACTGTCTCACCGGGCAGAAGGACTAGTGTATATATATATATATATATATATATATATATATATATGATGCAAAGGAAACAGAAAAATTATTACAAGGCCTTTCGTGTATTCAGCAATACACCCTGACGAGGTGTATCGCTATGTACACGAAAGGCCTTGGAATAATTTTCTCTTTTTCCTTGTGGATTTGCATCATTCATTTATTTCAGTATTTAAGTGTGAAATTCATCCCATATATATATATATATATTATATATATATATATATATATTATATAATATATATATATATATATATATATATAATAACCGCAGGCTTACTTATTTAGTAATTTATTATTACTATACCCAAATATCAGGGACTACATCAGGGACTACATCCGATTTTAATTTTAAAGGTAATGTATTACAGTGCTGTTTATTCGAAAAATGATGGGTACATAACTAATAAGCTTTGTGAAGCTGATCAGTTGATTTATATGTATTAACCCTCCGTTTATGGCCTTGGGTGGTTCGAGGCTGACGGGGGTTCCGGTTAGATCGCAGCAACGGATTTCTCACTTTGGGGTAGCTGATACCGTGTAGGGAATCGCAGTAGTTTCCTTTATACTACATTTCGATTTCTTCTTGTAGTGGATCGGAGGATTCTGTGAAAACTTACTAAATAATCTGATGGTTTCCCGATTCTTCTTGTAACGTATCGGAGAAATTATTTATTCTATTTTAAAACTAAGTTCGCTGGAGAAGGCACGTCTCAAAGGAAAAGACAAAGATATCCTTTTACTGTATTTTACTGCTTCTAAAATATTACAGGTTATGCTTCAGCGGAAGTTCAGCCTCTAGATCAGATGAGAATAATCAGAATCATAATTTGAAAGATTACAGGAGTTTATATACAAATAATTTCATGATATTATTTAATGTTGACCTATTTTCTTTTTTTATTCTCACTAGGCTGAATTCTTTTGCAAAATATTTGAAGATAAAGGTAAATTTTGGTTGTAACAGCAGAGTGACAGATAAGCGAAGTATTTGAAGATGAAAGCACATTTTTCTCTTAAACAGTATATTGACAGATCTAATGTTATCATGATCTGCCGAGTTAATTAAAAATGGAAGTTGAAATATGCATTTCATTATGAATTAAAATTAAACATGCCTATGAATAAAATTAAAACTTAAAATTAAGTGTTAATATAGAGTTTCGGCAAGATATGACTTCATCTTTTACAACTAAGAGAGAATGTATAAAAAAAAATGAACATTGCAAAATTTAACACGATTACATGATTAACCTTAATGTAAAAAATGATTAGGTAATTTATAAAATAATTCATCACTTTCTTAACAAAAATAAAATAGAAAGAAAATTAAAAATTTATTTATTTTTTCCAAACTTACATTTTATATACAGTTAGCGTGTCACGCGAGTTTGGACTTTATATGCAAAAATGAATGTTAGAATTATTCACTCTTTACATATGAAAGATCTGTTCTTTCACATTTAATTAATCACAAATGACAACGAGTTTTATCGCGTGGAAAGTAGTGAAATTTAATGTTGTCTTTGTGGTTCAGTCTGAATAGAATTACATCCGTAATAAGCACAATATCTCACCATTCCTAGTTTCAAACCTAGGCTTAATTTTAGTTGTAGCATTTTTTGAACACTTCTCAACAATGTCACTTTGAAATGCTCAGTTAAATTGCTGGGTGCAAAGTCAATTAAATATGCAGTCTACAGTATAAATTACGGTCGCCCAAATTTCGTGTGCAAAAGCACATTTTTCAATAATAACTGTTTTGAGCTCCATAAATCAAATGGGACATGTAGGAAAATGAGAATTGCGAGTGCAGCATGTTTCATATGATGGAGAGTTGGGGAAAATTCGAGCATAAATGTGATGAAATTTGTTGTACTACATGTTATGAGAAATATAAAGCAGATGGTATAAAACATGT
Organism: Bathynomus jamesi; assembly: GCA_023014485.1. Classification (NCBI taxonomy): domain Eukaryota; kingdom Metazoa; phylum Arthropoda; class Malacostraca; order Isopoda; family Cirolanidae; genus Bathynomus; species Bathynomus jamesi. Next base: position 157,857 of record JAJOZX010003709.1, on the reverse strand, counting down.
TTGTTATATGAAAGACGCCAGAAACCAAAGAGGTTATCCCACATTTAATTGTAAACCAGACTATCTGTGACGAGTGAATGAACGAGTGTGATGAATGTCGCAAATGTGGTAAACGAATAAACATTTTAAGACGACTGCACACGACGTCCCCGTGAAGCTCTTTGTATCCTATATTATCAAGCTAGTGGACCAATTCAAAAAAATTACTGTGTATATTCTTGCCCATAACGCTGAAAAATGTGATACACAATTTCTTTATAAGGAGCTGCTTGAACAAGAATCCTCCGAGATATTTACAGGTGATCCCTTGAAAAGAGGAAACAAGCTTATACAGATGCAAATAAGAGGAAATGTTCAGTTTAGAGACACTCTGTTTCACACCTTGTAAATTAGCAAAGTTACCCAAGGTGATGGGCATAGGCGCTGAAGTTTCATAAGGACATTTCCCTTACACTTTCCTCACTCGCGACACTTTAAATTATGTAGGGCTACCACCCCCAAACATTATTCGAACTATGACAACATGAGTGCAAGCGAACGTGAAGACTTTCATCGCTACTACAACACGTTTAATGACTATAATCCTTACAGTATAGTGCATGAATGTGAGCGTTATTGTGTGAATGACGTACGCTTACTTAGAGTATGTTTTCAAGCCTTTAGAAAAATGTACAAATTGTACATAACCCGTTTCAACTGTGATCCGCTACAAGCCGCAACTACGATCGCTTCATTGTGTTTTACTGTATTGAAGAATAACTTCATGCCTAAAGACACGCTAGCCGTCATTCCCCGAAACGTTCCTCGCAGTTATGTGTATAAGGCTATTTACTGGCTTACACACATACAACAGCAGACCGGTGTATACATAAAACATGCGCGCATGGACCCGTATCCGCGACGAACTTATAAGCTCCCAGTTCACTCACAAGGTTTTGTGGGAACACGAATATGATGCCTGGATGGAAGCCGATGAGCAGTATCGCGAAGAAATAAGGGCTATCAAACGTACAATGGTGCTGGACTCCCTCAAATGCGGCGATAGTTTGTTTGAAGGAAGCACAAACCCCTTCAAACTATATTTTCAGCTACGGACGGGGTGACGATTCATTACTACGATTTATGTTTATTATACCCTTACGTGATGAAAAACAATCCGTACCCCGTAGACGCACCTGATAAACTCGTGGGATGGAAATGATGATGGAAATGAGTGTGACCAACCACCCCACCTGGTTGTAGGAACTCATAACTTTCGGGTACAGAAGTTGGGGGCGTAAAGGAACTTAGGAGGACGAAAGTGTATCGTAACATATAGAGGAAACGATACCAGGTGCCTAGCACCTACGACACTGTTCCCTTTGGATACCGTGAGACGTGAATATTTGTTATATAAATATAGTTTATATTAGAGTTTATTTACTTGTTGACGAAATTTTACAGTTTATTTATTTTTCCTATTTATTACGTGCATTTAAAATAAATTGTTTCAACTGGAGTTTCATTTTCTTCTTTGTGTGTGTGTGTGTGTGTGTGTGTGAGAGAAAAATCTATGCCCCACCTACTGTATGTTACTGACCAATAAAAAGAGTCATGTGACTCCTGCTACTAATCAAGCTGGAGGGCTATATCTCCTCCCTGCGTGTTCAGTTGACCCCCACAATAAGGTGGAGTGAAAATATCATTTTTGGATTTTTAATTTACTTGGTGTGGAAAAGTTGCCAATGGGCTTTAGAAACAAGCATGTGAAATTATAATACAATTGAAGCATTGCTTGATTGACCACCAGCGATTTTAATATATGGCATATTTCATGTTTTAACGATCGCTTTGCCCATCAGGAGTCATCCAAGATGCTGGTCTTTCATCCATGTTTATGCAAATAATTAACAGCTTAGTTTGCTGTAGACTGTGTTATTGCATACTTGAGGTTGACATTTAAGATTACAACATGTGTGGAATGTAAATTAATGGCAATTACAGAGGGTGGCCAAATTATTAGAGCTGATGTGAGTAAGTGAGATAAGAAAGAGTTTAGTTAACCATACATTGATTTAATGCTAGTTTCAGTGATGGTAGTGATTTGGTGCGGTAACATATGCAGTCCGTGAGTCAGAGGGGATGGGAGATTGGGAGTGGGGGGAGAGTGAGTAATATGCAAAGCGCGGCTGCTCCGCCAAGCTCAGTGCACATGTGGCAGTGAGAATTGAAGGTTATTTGTGCTATCATCATCATTTTTTCGTGAAACTTGATATTAAAAGTAAGTTAATTACATATTGATATCTGTTTATAGGTGTTTGACAAGTGAGTGTGACAGTATTAATTTGATATTTCTTTTTCTTGCAGAAATTCTTTAATAGTCTTACATTGCTTACAATTTATAATAATTGTTTTTTTTTTCAGAATGGAAATTATTACGAGGGAGAAGGCGGCATGTGTGATTTTTGGCGCGCCACGCGAGATACCCACAAATGTTCTTCCCACCTACGCTGATGTTATGAAGGCTTACATCCATACAAGACAACAGCTGACAACGAAGAATAACAAATATCCACCGTTCGCCGAAGTATCAAAAAAAGTTTGCGTTGATGTTGAACTTGTTTGGGAGAAAGCGTCTCTTCCGACCGTGACGCACGGACGAGTGATTGAAACGCTCAGACCGTACAACGAGAAATACAAGAAAATCTTGAAACCATACAAGGCTCGGAAGGACAACGACAACTACAAGCAACAACTTGAACAGTTCAGAGAAGAAGCAGATAAACTCTTCGACATTAGCAAATGCAAATGTGTAGATTTCGTCATGAGCTATAAGTGCGAAAGAGCGGACAAAGTACCACTCAAAGAAAGAAAGTTTCTAGAGGACCAGAGAGGAGCCAGAAAGATGATTATAGGAGGCATCGATTTGGTGGAAACAACAAAGCTACAGAAGAAAATATCCAGGAAAGTCTGTGAATCGAGAAGACACAGCATTCACCAAGAACAATCGAAGCAGCAATGCAATTCTGGAAGCTACAACGAGGAAGACAAGGACGACGACACCGACAACAGCGACGAAGAATACACCCTATCTAAGTCACACTGTAAACCTGATCTATCGACACTGGAGAGTAAATGTCAAAGAATGACGATGACTGTACGATTACCATATTTGACTAAAGCGTGCGATAGAACGGGCGTCTCAGATCGAGCAGCAGCCGTTATTGCCTCATCCGTGCTACAAGACATTGGAATTGTGTCTACAAATGACACCTCCAAAGTCATTGATCGTAGTAAAATTCGCCGAGAAAGAAGTAGAACTCGTCAAGAACTGACAAAACTAGACAGCAGTATGACAGACTTTCCTGGATTGTACTTCGACGGTCGAAAGGATAGAACGATGAAAAATGTACGAGACGCCGCAGGACATGGCCACCGGGACAGAGATACAGAAGAGCACGTCAGCATTATTTGTGAACCAGGTTCATCGTACTTTGGCCACGTGACGCCGTCAAGTGGATCAAGCAAGGCGATTTCCAAAGTAATCTTTGAATGCTTGGCTGCGCGAAGTGTGGATCTCGACAGTGTGAAAGTCGTCGGATGCGACGGAACTGCTGTCAACACTGGACATAATGGCGGAGTTATTCGGCAGCTTGAGGAATTACTACAAAAACCGCTGCAATGGCTCGTGTGCTTATTACATGCTAACGAGCTCCCCCTGCGACACCTGTTTCAGCATTTAGATGGAGCAACTACAGGACCTAAGTGCTTCTCAGGACCGATAGGGAAATCTCTCACAGCATGCACGGAACTCCATATAACATCGTATGAACCTATATCTCCATTACAGCCACTGCCGCATGTTGACGTGAAGGACCTGAGCACTGACCAGCAGTACCTGTGGCAGATGTGTCAAGCTGTCAGTGAAGGACACTGTCCCTGTGATCTAGCATTGCGAAAACCGGGACCATTGAACCACTCGTGATGGTTGACAACTGCCAACAGAATCCTCCGCCTCTATGTTGGCCTCGATGCACCATCCAACAACATCAAAACTCTTGTCACATTCATCATCCGGGTCTACGCCCCAACATGGTTCGCCATCAAGACGCAGCCATCATGCAAAGATGGAGCCAAACATCTGCACGGGATGATGGTGAGAACACGGTACCTCAGCTCCTCTCTAAAGAAAGTCGTCGACCCGGTGATTCGGCGAAACGGCTTCTGCGGACACCCCGAGAACGTGCTATTAGCCATGATCACAGATGAGCGACCACATATAAGGGAAACTCGGACTCAAGAATCATGAAGGCAAGATCACATGTGTCTGCAAACAAAATCCGCAGGTTTCGAGTGCCACCGCTCAACCTCGACGTGACCGAATACCAGGACATGGTCGATTGGCAGACTTTGACCGTGACGGAGCCTCCTGTTACGATGGATATGACGGACAACGAATTGAACGACATGATCTCTGCTCAAATTTCACCAAGTGTCCTCTTCCCTCGCTTCCCTTGTCACACACAGGCGGTGGAAAGATGCGTGAACCTAGTTACCGAAGCTTCAGCCGCTGTGTGTGGCGAGACGTCCCGCCATGGATTTATTCGGGCTCGATTCGCTTCTCGGCAGCTTATGCCGAAACTTGAGTCTAAACGTGACTATCAATTCTGAATTAACCATGCATGCATAACTCAGACTCTATCGTTAGCATAATAGTGTGCCAAAATAACTAAAAATATATAGTCTGATGTTTACTCGTATTTTAGGTATTTTTGTGTAAAATCGTATATTATTGTAAACTTATAACGTCTGGTGGTCGATCAAAAGATTGTCTGATTTTAATAAACTTTTTTGCATATTGTTCTATTAGTCCATTGGCAACTTTTAAAACCTCAAGTAAGTTAAAATTCACAAAAAAAAATTTTGGGCCATTTTCACTCCACCCTACCCCACAACCCCTGGTTCTCAGGCGTATCTTTTCACCTTTCAAAGAATTCTCGGGTAGACGGAAAATAATGATGGCGAGTGATGATATTGCATGCTCTACATTCCTGAAGTGGTATTCACTAAAGTCTACAGATGTGGTGAACACTCAAAGAATTTCTAGTCGCCCCTCCTTTGAAACTTTTAAGACCACTTTAAATCGTGCGAAACATGTGGAGCGAGACGTCCAAATACTCTATGGATATTCTGGTGAGAGCATTGCAGGGTTTCGCGGTTCAAACGATGTAATGGAATATGTTGTAGGATTAAACTATACTCAAGAGCACATATATCGTGAAGTGAAAGAATCAACGCTTGCAGAAGAGAAACAAAGGATCTGGGTTGTGAACCTTGTTGATGATTGGTGTGACAGGAGATATTAATCCGTTACATCACACCGAGTACGCGTACACTGGAGCGGTGAATGTAAATCTTGTGATTATGGACACTAAAATATTTCTACCCCTACATCCATGTATATCATAATGAGGTGTGCAGCGAAATTATAGCTAAAGGTGGGTCTGTATCGAAGGAGTGACATTTCAAAGGAGTGACATAACAAAGGAGTGACATAAATACCGTAACGAAGGAGTGACATAACAAAGGAGTGACAAATCGGAGATAAAATTCAAAGGAGTATAATTATTAAAATTTTATTTAAAAAAACAAAATTTGTTAGAATTGTTAAAATTAAGATTTTATTTCAAAAACTAGAAACCTAACCTAACCTAACCTAACCTAACCTAACAGTTGCAAGCCTCGCTTCCCTCTGGATTTGTTCTTTCTTCTTCTTTGTTGGTATTTTCGTGTCACTCCTTTGAATTTTATCTCCGATTTGTCACTCCTTTGTTATGTCACTGCTTTGAATTTTATCTCCGATTTGTCACTCCTTTGTTATGTCACTCCTTCGTTATGTCACTCCTTTGAATAGGACCGCTAAAGGTTTATGCGAATTTTTAGCAGAGTTTAGGAACGAGTATCGTTTGTCCAGCAAAAAGGCCAAGTATGGACACGTTTCTCTCAAATAGATAGCCAGAGTGCTAATGAATTTTATATGTGCATAGTTCTTACTTGAGAAAGTAAAATGGTGAATACATTTACCCCTGAACGTTGTAGAAGATGTATGGTGCACATTCCAGGAAGTGTGTGTGATAAATCATTAAAACCGATGTTGCTTCATGTATCGCAGATGGAAAAATTCACTAAACGCCTACCCAGTATAAAGGGTTACAGTTTTAAATATTCGGATGGTTCACCAGTGCGCATCAAGTCTTTCATGTTGGAACAATCTTGTACACGAATCTGTATTATTAACGCTTGGCGGCGTTCATGACGCAACCTGTGTGACTCATACCCACCCCTACACCTCCCACCTCCCCAACCGCCGCACGGCCCCGCCGAGTCAAACAGCGCACCGGCGGCTCAAACTCAGCCTCAAAGTCGCTTCAGAGCTTGACCTGACTGGACGTTCTCTCCTCGCAGGATCAATAGAAAACTACTAAAAGATGGAACTTTCGTTGAGCAGCATCCTCTATGCAGTATACGACGTGTCCGTGTTGAGGGCTGTGCGTGTATTCAGGCGTAATACCGGTGCTATTAATTATGTACTTGAAACGAAATGTAGACAATCAAACTCTGGTAGACGCAATGTTATTTATTTAAGTGCTGAAACGATGAACAGAATCTTCGTGTTGGTTAAGAAGTGGGGTGAGTACAATTATAAAATATCTGCAGGTGTAGGCACAAAAAGAGAACAAATTAGTGATGCACCCTCATACACCATTATTTGTACGCTATGCGTAAATCCTGATACAAACCAAACATGCAATGATATACGGTTGATGTGGAAGAATGCTGCTGACAACATCCTTATCCCCATGCGAAGCCGTTTCATTCTCGACACAATGTTTGAAGTCGTCGGTTTCCGTAAACTGAAACCTATATTAGACGCACGTGTTGCTGATATGCGTTATTTTGACACGGTGTTTGAATACGCGTACACCGCCCTGCTCGATGATTTTGTCAAGTGTAGGGACGAACAAGGCGAGAATAGTTTGGAACTGGATACGTATTTAGAAGGTACAGACTCCTTGAAACATCATGAAATTTGGTACAAAGGACTAGAACGGTACAGGGCTGAACTCGCCTTCACTGTTCACCCTGAAGAATTATTTCTTTATATAGGACGAAGTTGTCGAAACGATTTAGAAACATACTTCAATTGCCGATATAAGATGTGAAGAAGATTTTACAGTTGAAAAGGTCAGCGGGGAAAGAATAAATATCCATTTGGAAAGGAATGTTTATAAACTTGAATTTAAAGGTGATGTTGGAGCAAACGATGTCATCTTTGTGCGTGCTTTTGACTGTATTATATCCGTGTTTAAAGAGTGTGATAGTTTGACTCCCAATTGTAAAGTGGGTACAAAAATAGTGTCAAACGAGTTGAAAGCCCTTTAAGGGCTATTGAAAATGATTAATCCGATTTCAACTGAGAATACTTCCGTACTTATCAACCGTGCATCAACTGGGCATACACCACATGAAAGAGGAAATCTCCGAGTTTTACAAGATCACCGCGAGAGGGCTCCAAAGTCACGCCATGGCCTAGCCTAGCAACAAACAGTCAGTGTGAAAATGGCGTCCGCACAGCAGAAGGCGTTTTGTGTGTTGCAGTTTTCGAGCTGTAAATCGGTAGTCACAGTGCCGATACCTGCCGATACCACCGATACCACCGACGGATGCTCTGAGCACCCGGTGGATCTGTTCTGTAACGTCGACGAAACTCACGCTGCACTGTGACTACTGATTTACAGCTCGAAAACTGCAACACACAAAACGCCTTCTGCTTTGCGGACGCCATTTTCACACTGACTGTTTGTTGCTAGGCTAGGCCACGGTGTGACTTTGGAGCCCTCTCGCGGTGATCTTGTAAAACTCAGAGATCTCCTCTTTCATGTGGTGTATGCCCAGTTGATGCACGGTTGATAGGTACGGAAGTATTCTCAGTTGAAATCGGATGAATCAGTTTGAATAGCCCTGTATATTGAATATAGATTCCCGCATACTTTGATTGGTGAGTTAATGTTACATCGCATTTATTGTGCAGTACAAAGCAGTGAGGATGTAAATGTGCACTCGATTCCGTGCGAGTTTACTATTTTATTTAATCGTGGTAGAAACTGACCTTAAACCATGTACTTCCATTTTCCCACTTTTTACGCGTATATATATATATGTATATAAAGTATGTAAAAGAAAAATAATATAACACTATGTAACACTGATTCTGTTTATATAGAATTTTTTGTTTTTATATGCATTTGTGGGCGCTGAGTCCAAATCTGGCCTTGGTTTGTGTGTATCATCAATGGTTTCAGAGATAATCCATTTTTCATGTTTTACCAGTATAATGTTATTATGGGCGCAGCAATATTAGAATAATCAGGAATTGTTGAGAACAATCCGGATGTTCGTTGACAGTTTCTTGCTCTAGAAATTGACAGAAACTTCCACTGTGCTATATAAAGAAGAGCGCAGAGTCTGAGAAGTAGGTAAGTGTGAGCACACAAAGAAAGCAGGTTGTTTGTCTGATGGTTACCAGCACTGAGGTACTGTGTTTCTGTGCTTCTCTGTGCTGACGATTTGAGTGTTATCGATCCTTTTTTATTGCGAACATTATTTCAGTGTTGTGAATACATCTTTTTTCTGGAATCTGTAATCTGTTGCAGATTTAATAACTCTTCTCTCTATATCTGCAGGTTATGATTAATGTAGTACAGTTTGTTAAAGAGAATGGCAACTAGTGCTTGTAAACACTCGCCGGATATATTCTGCTACGTTTGTGGGTATTACATAGGCCCCAAGCAAGTATCGCACAAGATTGTGAAAGGCACCAAGTTCTGGATCGCGTATCGGCTCTATTTTGGTATGCCTATGGGTAACCAAGATAAGCCATGGGCACCCCATGTGATCTGTGGAAGCTGCCGCTCCACACTTGAAGGGTGGCTGCGGGGAGTACGCAAGACAATGCCCTTTGCGGTACCCAGAATATGGAGAGAACCAAAGAGCCACCACGACGATTGCTACTACTGCATGGTAGATGTTTCTAAGTACAGGAAAGTTAAAGGAGGGCAGACTCTTCAGTATCCAAGCATAGCGTCGTCCATAGCTCCTGTACCACATGGCAAAGGTCTTCCAATACCACGTCCACCAGAACAGGTATCTATCCATTACTTTACCTTCTGTATTTACAGACTGTGGGTCATTATGTGTCGATTTTTCTTAGTGCTGATGCTCTTCTACATATATAGCTATGCCTATATTTTGTTTCTTTGCTTTGCAGGTTGAAAATGAGGACGCAGCTAGCTCATCTGAGATGTCGGCTGGTGAGGACAGTCATGATGAAGAATATACAGTGACTTTCAGTACAAACCCTCACTTTCCAAATCAGAGGGAATTGGACGACTTAATTAGAGATTTGGGTCTGACGAAATCAGGGTCTGAGCTTCTGACCTCCAGACTCAAAGAGTGGAATTTGCTTGGAGAAGACTGCAAGAGCACTGTATACCGAAAGCGGCATGAAGAGTTTGCAAGGTTCTACGATGTCAATGGCTCTCTCTGTTATTGCAGCGAGGTTAATGGTCTATTGGGTTAACACATATACCCTCAGAGTGGCGCCTGTTTATTGACAGTTCAACTCGGAGTTTAAAAGCTGTTCTACTCCACAATGGGAACAAATATCCATCTATACCAGTTGTACATTCTGTTCAAATGAAAGAGGAATATGAAAATGTCAAACAACTGCTCGCTCAAATCAGGTATGAACAATATAACTGGGACGTGTGTGGTGATTTCAAAATGATTGGTTTCCTGTTAGGTTTACAAGGAGGGTTTCCTAAATATTCATGTTTTCTTTGCCTGTGGGATAGCAGGAATTTAACTGAGCACTATAAAACAGTTCAGTGTCCTCCACGTGAAGGACTGCAACCAGGAAAGTACAATGTACTCAGAGAACCTCTTGTGAAGCCTGACATAGTTCTGCTACCACCTCTCCATATTAAGTTGGGTCTAATTAAGCAGTTTGTAACTGCGTTAGATTTTGGAGGGGAAGTTTTCCAACAGATTCGGGTCATATTCCATAAACTCTCTGAGGCCAAAGTCAAGGCTGGCATCTTTGTAGGACCACAACTCAAGGCGCTGTTGAATTCAAAGAACCTTGAAGCCAAGATGACTCCGATCGAAAAAGAGGCTTGGTGTGCTTTCCGTGATGTGGTTCGTGGGTTTTTAGGCAACAATAAAGCACCAAACTATAAGGAGTTAGTGTCAAACTTGATTAAGTGCTATGGCAAAATGGGGTGCCGTATGTCTTTAAAATTACGCTATCTGCATTCACGTCTAGACTTTTTTCGTGATAACCTGGGCGATGTGAGTGAAGAACATGGCGAAAGATTCCATCAGTATATTCAAACGATGGAGAAAAGGTACCAGGGCCATTGGGATGCTTCCATGATAGGAGACTACGTATGGTCGCTGATCAGAAAGAATAAGAATGTTCATACGCTGAAGTCGCGTTCTTCAGTGCATTTTTAAGGAACGCATACTGTATAACGTGGCTTGTTATTCTCTTATCGGTTCTCCTCATGATATATATATATATATATATACATATATATATATATATATATACATATATATATATATATATGTTAAATAAATCCATTGTGTATTATTCCTGTTTTTGCTAATGTATATAAAATTCTTCTCTACTTGTGTTATTTTTATGTTTGATGTAAATATACGTGCTAAATGAATCATGTATTTATTATGTATTTATGATGGTGAGTCTATCTCTCTCGTTTTCTGAATGAATGTTAACCCACGAATGATAGGTTTTGCTACTTACTTAACCCCTTATTCTCTTCTTTAACTCCCTACTCTCTTTTTTCTCTCGGGTTAACCTTAGAGTGGATCTTAGGGTCTTTGTTAGCCTTAGCTTCTGTAGATCTATAGATCTCCGTTTTGCACCTAATGTATATACATATTTATTGAATATATTTCATGAAAGATGTATATTAAATAGCCAGAACGAAATAGTTGTGCTTTATTTCTCCTTTACACCATGTAAACAAATGTTAATGGAAATGAAGGGTGTGTGTGTGTAAACGATACAGTGTGTGTGTGTGTGTGTGTGTGTGTGTGTGTGTGTGTTTGGGCGCCTGTACCCTCTAAAGAAACTGTCTGACAGCCGATTACGTCATACGATTGGCTGGATCTTATGGCATATGGCGGTGATGCTGAAAACAACATTATGCGCCGAGACATGCCTCTGAGAACATCTCTCTCTCTCTCTCTCTGTAGGGGGCTCAGGCTCCTGCGGAAGTTGCCCCATCGTTGGTGAGGGGCTCTTCAACTCCCGAGAGCTCTGGCTGTTCGGGAAACGAGTCGTGCTAGGGGGGGCAATGCTTTTTAATGCTAGGTCGATTAGGAATAAGTTTTGCGAGCTACGGGCGCTCTTAGCATCAAAATACCAGGATATCGTTGCTATCACCGAGTCCTGGATTCATACTGATTGTAGGGACTACGTTGGGGAGTTCGAAATTCCAGGGTATAGAATGTTTCGCAAAGACCGCACCCATGGGGAGGGGGGAGGGGTACTGATATACGTCAGGGACACGATGACTCTGGTTGACTGCCATTCCGGTCGGAACGGGAGCTGCTTGGCGTCAATCTGAACGTCGGAGGGACGAACTATAGGTTAATCTTGGTATACAGACCTCCGCATCTCCTCCTCGAGGAGGATACAGCTCTGTACACCGAACTCCGTAGCCTGCTAGGGGATAGGGTGTGTGTAGTTTTAGGAGACTTCAACTGTCGCGGCATAAAGTGGGAAGACAGGACTGCTGATGCTGAAGGGAGGAGGCTAGTTGACTTTGCTGATGAGAACTTCCTCACGCAGTGGGTCAATGAGCCTACACGAGGCGAAAGCGTTCTAGACTTAGTATTCACGACCGAAGACAACCTCGTCACTGGCCTCACCGTTGACGAATTGTTGGGCGGGAGTGATCACGGTCTGATTAGGTTCCGTGTGTGCGTCCCTCGGGTGAAGCGTAGTAACTCGAGAGGCAGTAAGCTCGATCTACGGCGGACGGACTTTGTTAGCCTCCGGGATAGCGTAGATGAGATGGGGTTAGAGGTCGGCGGCGATGTTGAGGGAGTATGGAGTGCATTCCGGGACGAGTTGATGGTGCTGCAGTCTGCTGCCATACCCTCAAAACCGGTCACCCCTGCTTCAACGCAGCCTAAGTGGTTCAGTCGTGACATCGCTTCGGCTATCCGAAATAGGAAAGTAGCGTATAGGAAGGCGAAGGCCAATCGTTCCCATGAGAACACTGAAGCGTATGTCCGCCTGTGTAGGTAAGTGAAGACGAAGGTTAGGCTAGCGAAACGTAACGAAGAACTACGGGTGGCAAGCCTCTGCAAGGGGAAACCTAAGGAGTTCTTCAGCTATGTTAATAGTAGAAAGCCCATTAGAAGCATGACCGAAGTGGCGTTCTGCGGACCTCCGATGCGGACATCGCTAATGTGCTTAATGAGTACTTTGCGGGAGTGTTCACCAGCGAGGACACCCGCGTCATCCCCGAACCAGGCGTCAGGCACGAAGGTGCTGGCCTGGATAGTGTTAGATGTACCGCGACAGTCGTTGCCGATAGAATAGACAAACCGAGCGCGTTTAAGGCTCCTGGGCCAGACCAGTTTCTCCCCAGAGTGTTGCAGGAGGTGCGCGACCAGGTGGCTCCCCACCTGGCTACAGTCTTCAACAAATCGTTGGAGACGGGCCAGGTGCCTGGTGACTGGAGGGAAGCCAATGTGACCCCTATCTTTAAGAAAGGGGATCACGAAAGTCCAGGGAACTATCGTCCTATTAGTCTCACTTCAGTTGTAGGTAAATTACTAGAGGGGATAATAGCGGATAGGAACGTTGACCATTTGGATTCCTACAAGCTGCTTGGGGACTCCCAACATGGGTTTAGACGGCATAGGTCGTGTCTCACCAACTTGCTCCAGTTTTTCCACGTCATGTTGAGTGAGTATGATAAGAGTAGGGCGATTGATATACTTTATCTCGACTTTCAGAAAGCCTTTGATAAGGTACCTCACCGCCGGCTAATGGCGAATGTCCGCGCGCTGGGTATCGGTGGGGAAATAGGTAGGTGGATTGAAAACTGGCTGAAGAATAGGCGGCAGAGGGTTGTAATTAAAGGGGTTAGTTCGGTTTGGGCCTCGGTCACTAGTGGGGTTCCTCAGGGTTCCGTTTTGGGGCCACTGTTGTTTATCATTTGCATAAATGATATCGAAGGTGGCATCGTCAGTCGGATCGCCAAATTCGTTGATGACACCAAGCTTGGGGCCAATGTTGGGACGCCCGAAGCGATCGAGCAAATGCGTGCGGACATAGGTAGGATAGGAGAGTGGTCCGAAAAATGGCAAATGCCGTTTAACTTGGGTAAATGCTAAGTGATGCTCATTGGCTCCACCAATCCCAAGTCGGACTACTCGATGTTGGGGAACAATATCGAGGCGACTGATTTGGAAAAGGACTTGGGTGTGCTAATTAGCAGCGACCTTAAGTTTACGAAACAGTGCGTAGAGGTGGAAAAGAAAGCCCAGAAGCTGTTGGGTTATATCAGGAGGCAATTTCAGTTTCGGAACAAGGAGATTGTGTTCTCTCTGTACAATTCCCTTGTTCGGCCGCACCTGGAGTATGCTGTGCAGTTCTGGTCGCCCACCCTCAGGAAAGATATTGAGAGGCTGGAGCGAGTGCAGGCGAGGGCCACAAAGTTAATCCCTTCCGTTAGGCATATGGGCTACAATCGACGCTTACGCGTTTTCGCTGGAAACTCGAGGCTGCGCGGTCAACTCATCGAGGTTTTCAAGCTCTTACTCTGGTTCAACGATGTCGATTTTAGAAGTATGTTTAGTTTAAATAATAACCCAACTCGCACCAATGGTTGGAAGTTGGATTTGAAACGGTTTAGGACTAGTGTGTGTGGGAATTACTTTACGTATAAGATATGTGACACGTGGAACAGGTTACCTTCAGAAGTTGTGAACAGTTCCTCTGTGGATCACTTCAAGAAAAGGTTAGACCAAATCTTGCACACTATTTGAGGGTGTAGAAAATTTTCCCTGGCACTGTTGCCATTGGTACCTCCTCGGTATGGGCTGCAAGGCCTTCTGATGTACTTCTTTTCCTTGTAACTCCTTGTAACTCTCTCGTATTTTATTACCCTTGTTCGGCTAGGCCCTCATCATGCATACACGTCTTAATAAAGAAGTTATGTTTTACTTTTTCCTATGCATATATACAAATATACTGTGGTGCACACATACTGTGGTGCAACTCCTTTTTCGATTGCACTTATTGCGTTCGTTCGTCCGTTTATTTCAGGATGACTTCCTATCCACTCGGATGACCTTTCAATTTTATAGACGTAGTTTTTCTCGGCTTACTTGAAGCCCACTTTGAACTTCGAATTTCAATGTTAATTTACCCTCAGCTTACAAGATCGGCCTCTTGCAAGGTAGCATAAAACAATACCCTCCCTCGTATAAAGTTTATTTTATTTCACTCAAAATAGGACATATTGAAAAGACATATTCAGATGTACGATTGCAAATTTTGTTCCAAAAACCAAATTTTCAATTTAAAGAAAATGTTTGCAATTATTTAAGTCTCCAAAAAAGCATTTATACAGCGGGGTTTTGATTTGCGTATAACTCTACAAATAGCACTCAATTCAAATTCCGAAATCTAAAAATAAGTGTACAGAAGTAGTTAACTTACAAGAATTTGGGACATTTACTCTCAAAAGTTCTTCGCGAATTCCGTAGGTTTTCCCGGAAAAAAGTCCGTCAATTAAATCAAATAAATTTTCACAAAAGCTTTAAATGGTCATGGTCACTAACTAACTTCATGGGTTTCCTCGGGAAACTTCTGGAAAGAAATTTCACAAAGTTCCTTTTCAGTCGGCTAACATTAAGATCTTACAACAACATTCGCGTAAAACAAAGGCAATTCAGATTCTCGTACAACGTGAAACAGTTTTTTTTTAATTCAACTTAGAACTTTTCAATCATGCCACAAAGTTTAAAGATTTCGTTTAAAAACTTTAACGTTTGAGGAAGAAACTACAAATAACTTAGAAATCTAAGTTACACCTTAAAGTTACAAGGACTTCGCCTTACAGTACTCTGAATGACCTATCAAAAACCTTTCCATTACATGAGGTCATTGTTACGAAAGCTTTCATCCATACATAAGGGAAGAAGGAGTTTCCATTTCTCCTTACTGGGTGTTACAAGAATCATTGTCCTTCGATTGGACATTGACATTCCCTTCAAAGGAAAGCTCCTCCTTTTCCTTAAAAATCAACTTAAAATAAAGTCCTTTCTTCAAAGCCACTTGTTTCTCAGATTTATTACCAACTTTATGGTCCAATTTAACAAGTGGGTTCGAAGTCAGTTTCCAAAAGTTTAACCACGGAACGAAGAGAAGACAAACCATCTTACATGAACCAGGTCAGTTTGTTTTCCCTTCCTACGAACCGAGAGGCGCCATTCAAGACCCTACCATAAACCACTACCTCAAGGCTGACCTGGGTGATACAATTACCGTGAGAAGACAAAAATTAAAATCGAACGAATTTTAAACAATTTGAAACATTTTTATTTTTTAACCCTGTAGCAAGAAACCTATTCATACGCTTCATTAACAATAATCAAAACTACTTTGTTTTAAAGATTTAAACAACGAAATCTTAAAACTAAAATTTTTGTTCCTATTTTAGTAAGAGATTTAGGCACACAAATTTGCCGTTACAACAGTACATGCAAATATGCATACACACCTACATATATATACACATACAATTCATATATATATACATATATATACATATATATATACATTCAACTGCAATGACCACGCAGTATATTAATGTATAGAAACGACGTAAATATTGAGGAGCGTTCTGCACACGAGGAAGAGAAATAACGAACAAATGAAAAATGAAGTCCCCGCCAGGGAATCGAACCCAGGATCTTCCGATTGCCGGTCAGATATGCTAACCACTACACCACAGGGCACACAATAGTCAGAAGTCGTGATTCTCCTACATAGGGCAGAAACCAATGCCCTAAGAGGGCACCCTCGCAAATCGTGAATATGTACATTCAACTGCAATGACCACGCAGTATATTAATGTATAGAAACGACGTAAATATTGAGGAGCGTTATTTCTCTTCCTCGTGTGCAGAACGCTCCTCAATATTTACGTCGTTTCTATACATTAATATACTGCGTGGTCATTGCAGTTGAATGTACATATTCACGATTTGCGAGGGTGCCCTCTTAGGGCATTGGTTTCTGCCCTATGTAGGAGAATCACGACTTCTGACTATTGTGTGCCCTGTGGTGTAGTGGTTAGCATATCTGACCGGCAATCGGAAGATCCTGGGTTCGATTCCCGGGCTGGGACTTCATTTTTCATTTGTTTCGTTATTTCTCTTCCTCGTGTGCAGAACGCTCCTCAATATTTACGTCGTTTCTATACATATATATATACAGGGTGGGGCACGGGAACCAAGTGTTTTTGGAATAATCAGGAAAATGATATTTATTTTTGTAAAGAAAATATATTGGTAGAACAACATTCGTAAGAACATAGCATTTCATGTCATAATAATCATGTACCGAAAATTATATCTGGCATATGATGTCCTTGGCCGTCGACGCATTGTTGAAGGCGTTTACGAAAATTGGCCTCCACTCTTCCCAGCAGGTCTCTGTTGATTTGGATGATTTGTTGACGGATCGCTTCCTTCAATGCATCTAATGTACGGGGCTTGTCCTCGTAGACACGTGACTTGAGGTACCCCCATAGAAAGAAGTCACATGTGGACAAGTCAGGGGACCGAGGGGGCCATGCAATGTCACCAAATCTCGAAATGAGATGGTTGGGAAACAGGGGGCGAAGAACAGCCATTGACGCTCTGGCGGTGTGTGGCGTGGCCCCATCTTGCTGAAACCACAAATGTCGACGAGCAATACGCCTTCTTCGTAACTCAGGGATGAAAAAGGTGTTCACCATCTCAATGTAACGCCCAGATGTTATGGTAACGGTAACCCATTTTGTTCGAAGAAATAGGGACCGATGACGCCAAACTTTCCCACCGCGCACCAAACTGTAACCTTAGGGCTATGCAGCGGTTTTTCATGGAGTTGTCGCGGATTTTCAGCAGCCCAATACCGACAGTTTTGATTGTTGACGGCCCCATTAAGGTGGAAATGGGCTTCATCACTCATTACCACCATCATGTTTTCATTCTGCTCATAAAGTGCAAGCATTTCCTGTGCAAAATTCAGTCGTTGGGGGCAATCGTTTACATTCAATTCCTGCACCATCGCTAACTTGTATGGGTGAAAATGTAATTCTTCATGCAAAATCCGTCTAACAGTACGATTGCTGATTCCGAGTGCAGCTGAATGTCTCCGAGCAGAGCGGCCTGGGCTTTGCAACATCGCTTGTCTGACCCTTTCAACGTTCTCTGGAGTACGCACAGTGCGTTGCGGCCCCTTCGGTTTTGTTTTCATTATTGAGCCTCCTGTTCGAAGATTGTTAACCCAACGTAAGATTGTGTCACGAGCGGGAACAGAGTCATTTCGATGAATGTTGAATCTGCGGCGAAACGCACGCTGAACTGCTGTCACTGACTCGCCACTCCTAACAAAATGATCATACGCGAACATGCGGTGTTCTAACGTCCACTGCTCCATGATGGCACCTGAAAGATAAAGGTGAGTGTTAGTTAAAGTTAAATGCTATGAACCCAGGAATGGAATGCTACCTACCGCACGCCCCTCCCATTCCTAATGGCCGATTACTAGCTATTCAAAAAACACTTGATTCCCGTGCCCCACCCTGTATATATATATATTACTCTTTTGGCCTGACATACCACCCTCTCCCCCTTGGAGGGTCTAACCCTATTCCCCTATCCCCCCTTGGACCATTATTTATCACTCTGCATGCAATTGATTTGCACTCTAACTTTTTGCGGGTATATTACTGACACTCACCAAATGTCGGTCAATCGTGAAATCGGGAGCGGAAGCCCTTTCCTGAACAGGAGGGAGGTTGACCGTTAACCCTGCAGGCCGCGCTTCCACACCACTTGCGAGGGTGGAGTTGGGGGAGGGGATTTCGTTTCCCTCGCTGCCCGACGCGCTCTTTGTTGGGGTTCTTACATGTTGAACGACTACCGAGTAACTGCGCTTCGGGAGGAGCGTCTCTTTGAACGCATCTAACTCTCACCGAAATTGTTCAAGCGAAATCGCATTTTTCTGATTTGACACCATGTGTTGGTGTTTCATTTCACTTAAAGAATTTTGTACTTCATTATACCGTTTGAGGAGCACTGAAACGTTTACATCATCCACAGAGATTACCAGAATTCTATGGAAGTTAGTCACGTAGAAGGTAATATTGTTCTCATTATCTCGAAGGGTCGACACTTTATTTAAAATGCCTTTTAGAATATTCTCGTTTCTGGAGTTACCTCTACAAGTTGGGAAGGTAGCGTTCAACAGGGTGTTTAACTGTACCTTCGCATGTTCTACTTCTTCCGTATCATAGAAATCATTACAAAGAGATAGGAGAATGTCTGACTTTGTCAAATATAAAACATAACAAAGGATTTTCTACAAGACCAAGATTTTCAGCAGACAATCCCATTGTAACTGTATCAACGGGAAACAGTCTCGTGAGGTCAGTGTAGATTGGGGTGGTTCGGGAGAAGGGGGAAGGAATGCCGATAAGGGTCCCACTTCTCGTCCACTTAAAAAACGTTCCAGATACCACCAGCTCGACACTTTTTCACTAAGGATTACGAAACTATTACTAACTATGGCACACTAAGTATATACGCGGAGTCACTGTAAGTTCATGAACCTAATGATACGTAAATTTCCCGCGGTAACAGTCAAAAGTCTTTACTATTTAACAAAAGATTTGCAGTGTACAGTAGATGGTGAGAGTGGGGCGGAAAGAGGGGAAGGGGATGCTAATAGTGGGTGCCCACTTCTCGTCCCTTTAAATCACGTTCCAGATACCACCAGTTCTATGCACTGTATAGGCCTATAGGATGTCCATACGTCCCGGTTTTCTATATTTTAAGTCATTAATAGTTTGCGAATGTGAAACTATAAGGTGTGTATTATTATATTTAGTATTCATTTACCCTGTTAAAAGTGTTTTCAAAATAAGCCTATAGGCCACTGATGGCGAACCACTGACCCGCGAGGCAATTTTTAGTGACCAACGAGTTCTTATTTAAATAAAGTATGACTTTAACTTTTAATATTTTCTGCCTTTTAATATTTTCTCTTAATTTTGGATGTAACCAGAGAACAACAATCAATAGAAAGATTAGAGAATCTTATTCTTGCAGAATGGAACTCTTCACTAAATTCTTTTGCATCAATGAAGAAGCTAGCATTAGCTCTGCTAACAATGTTTGCTTCATCTTATTCATGTGAACAGTTGTTTTCCTCCATGAATTTCGTCAAATCCACCACTAGGAATCGACTTGGCACAGATATGAGTGCTGCATGTGAGTAGTACGACCGCAAAATGTATGAGTGCAATGCAATTGCAAATGTTGCATAATGTTGCAAGAGTCCCACCCCACCCCCTTCGTTGCAAGGCACCCCCATCCCCCTTTGTTGCAAGGTACCCCCATCCCTCTTTGTTGCAAGTGACCCCCACCCCCTTGGTGCAAGGCTCCCCACCCCCCTTCGTTCCAAGGGGAGAAACCTCTTTGGGGAAGTGGTTGGGACGGCCTCACCCCCCCCCCCAAAGGGGCATACCTAACCTAAGGAAGAGGGGGGGACCTCTTTGGGAGAGAAGGTGGGACGGCCTCACCCCCAAAAGGGGCATACCTAACCTAAGAGAGAGGAGGAGGGGACCCAGAGGAAGGGTTTTCGCTCGTCGAGAGCCAAGCGCATACGAGTCCTTCAGCCAAGCCGCCGCTCTCTTATAGGACCCCTAATCAGCCAGTTGGCTGAGAAGGCTGAGTTGCCAGATTCGTTATTTATTAAATTAAACCATATATTAATCAGCCAGTTGGCTTAGAAGGCTGAGTTGCCAGATATCAATAATTATTTATTTAAAGCATATATTCCTCCGTCAGTTGGCTTAGAAGACAGATTTGACAAATACCAATTAATTAATTATTCTGAATTCCGCTTTAGAAACCAAACAAATTATATAATTGTGTACAAACAAAAAGGAATAAATAAAACACCGATACATCGTTGCGTTTATTTAGATGAATTAATGGATATACAATGGGGCATATATATGGTCAAATAATAGCATCATGAATGGGAAATATATAATCATACAAAACGGTGCATTATCAAAATATTAGTACAGGAAAAATATACAGTTATATTAATTATATTGAAAATATACGAAACGTGAAATCATATTAGCACAGGAAAAATATACACAGTTATATATAAATATATATATAATTTGATGTATTTTTGGAACAGGCCTTCAGCAATTTCCAGTATGCTCGAGAGAGAGAGAGAGAGAGAGAGAGAGAGAGTTTATTTTTGTCTTACAACGCATTCTCATTTTTTATGTATCTTATAGACAATGTAGGTCCTGTATATGAGATTAAATTATCTATATATAAAGTGTGTATTAATAAGTTATTATAAATGAGTGTAGAGTTTCATTGGGACGTTTTATTCCCATAAGTCCGGTCTTATAGGAAACTTTATTTTTTTCTTTGATCATTAGGGCGCCCTGGATTTTTTAGATTAACTTTTTCCCGATGCAAATATAGGGGCGCCTCTGTTGTCCTTTGGTTAGCCTTTGGTTAACTTCCCCCAAATTGTTCATTCTGTCGTGACCAGGTGATGGTAGACGACGTGTAAATTACTCTTCCTTTTAATCATTTGAGGGTAAGATGGAGGGAAATGTTTCTGCTTACATAGTTGCGCACTTTTTGTGCTAATTTCTGTAGTGTATTCAGATTTACAGATAACACTGGGTAACAAAATTTGAAAAGTTTTCCGTTTATTGTGATTTTTCTGTCGTTTCTTAATGATTTCAGGGCGCTGATTCCAAAAATGATATTGGTTTTGCTCTATCATCAACCGTTTCAAAAATATAGGTTATCACACTTTTCATATGGCAAAGTATATAAAGAAGGCTAACAAATATTTTCTGAAAATAAAAACCCTATTGGAAATTAATGCTTATTGAGCCAAAATTGTTTGACAAACCCAAAATGGGGCAAAGGATATAATATATATCATGAGGAGAACCGATAAGAGAATAACAAACCTCGTTATACAGTGTGCGTTCCTTAAAAATGCAATGAAGAACGCGACTTCCGCGTATGAACATTCTTATCCTTTCTGATCAGCGACCATACGTAGTCTCCCATCATGGAAGCATCTCAATGGCCCTAGTACCTTTTCTCCATCGTTTGAATATCTTGATGGAATCTTTCGCCATGTTTTTCACTCACATCGCCCAGGTTATCACGAAAAAAGTCTAGATGTGAATGCAGATAGTGTAATTTTAAAGACATACGGCACCCCATTTTGTCATAGCACTTAATCAAGTTTGACACTAACTCCTTATAGTTTGGTGCTTTATGGTTGCCTAAAAACCCACGAACCACATCACGGAAAGCACACCAAGCCTCTTTTTCGATCGGAGTCATCTTGGCTTCAAGGTTCTTTGAATCCAACAGCGCCTTGAGTTGTGGTCCTACAAAGATGCCAGCCTTGACTTTGGCCTCAGAGAGTTTATGGAACATGACCCGAATCTGTTGGAAAACTTCCCCTCCAAAATCTAACGCAGTTACAAACTGCTTAATTAGACCCAACTTAATATGGAGAGGTGGTAGCAGAACTATGTCAGGCTTCACAAGAGGTTCCCTGAGTACATTGTACTTTCCTGGTTGCAGTCCTTCACGTGGAGGACACTGAACTGTTTTATAGTGCTCAGTTAAATTCCTGCTATCCCACAGGCAAAGAAAACATGAATATTTAGTAAACCCTCCTTGTAAACCTAACAGGAAATCAATCATTTTGAAATCACCACACACGTCCCAGTTATATTGTTCATACCTGATTTGAGCGAGCAGTTGTTTGACATTTTCATATTCCTCTTTATTTGAACAGACTGTACAACTGGTATAGATGGATATTTGTTCCCATTGTAGAGTAGAACAGCTTTTAAACTCCGAGTTGAACTGTCAATAAACAGGCGCCACTCTGAGGGTATATGTGTTAACCCAATAGCTGTGAATAGACCATTAACCTCGCTGCAATAACAGAGAGAGCCATTGACATCGTAGAACCTTGCAAACTCTTCATGCCGCTTTCGGTATACAGTGCTCTTGCAGTCTTCTCCAAGCAAATTCCACTCTTTGAGTCTGGAGGTCAGAAGCTCAGACCCTGATTTCGTCAGACCCAAATCTCTAATTAAGTCGTCCAATTCCCTCTGATTTGGAAAGTGAGGGTTTGTACTGAAAGTTACTGTATATTCTTCATCATGACTGTCCTCACCAGCCGACATCTCAGATGAGCTAGCTGCATCCTCATTTTCAACCTGCAAAGCAAAGAAACAAAATATAGGTGCCCAGGGCTTATCTTGGTCACCCATAGGCATACCAAAATAGAGCCGATACGCGATCCAGAGCTTGGTGCCTTTCACAATCTTGTGCGATACTTGCTTGGGGCCTATGTAATACTCACAAACGTAACAGAATATATCCGGCGAGTGTTTACAAGCTCTATTTGCCATTCTCTTTAACAAACTGTACTACATTAATCATAACCTGCAGATATAGAGAGAAGAGTTATTAAATCTGCAACAGATTACAGATTCCAGAATAAAGATATATTCACAACACTGAAATAATGTTCGCAATAAAAAAGGATCGATAACACTCAAATCGTCAGCACAGAGAAGCACAGAAACACAGTACCTCAGTGCTGGTAACCATCAGACAAACAACCTGCTTTCTTTGTGTGCTTACACTTACTGACTTCTCAGACTCTGCGCTCTTCTTTATATAGCACAGTGGAAGTTTCGGGGGCAATTTCTAGAGCAAGAAACTGTCAACGAACGTCCGGATTGTTCTCAACAATTCCTGCTTATTCTGATATTGGTGCGCCCATAATAACATTATACGGGTAAAACATGAAAAATGGATTATCTCCGAAACCATTGATGATACACACAAACCAAGGCCAGATTTGGACTCAGCGCCCACAAATGCATATAAAAACATAAAAAATTCTATATAAACAGAACCAGTGTTACACAGTGTAATTCACCAGTGAAATCGTATTAAAATCATTAACATTAAAATTATATTATTTTTAATACACGAAGGAGGGGTAAGGGTGAATATCTCAAAATGTCCCTCCCAAAATAAAAAGAGAAGGGGAGAGTCAAATAAAGTTCGAAATAACACCACGATCTTAATTGTAGATAATTATTAAAAAGTTTTAATATTTCTATAAACCCTACAAATTTTATTTTATATTAATGAATAAAGCTTTAACATGCGTGTATAATTAGGGTGATTCAAATATGGGGGTAAAAAATTTTTTTTATATTTTAATGTGTTCAACCCTTTAAATGGTTCATTTCAGCATAAAAACAACTATCCTAAAATATTTTAGCAAATTTTTAATTTTTAGGGGTTGCTACCAGCAATTAAAAATTGACAGAACGACTCAAATTGTCAAATTTTTCCACACCACCCAGGGGGTACAGTACAAGGCGCATTGCTTTTTTTTAATGTGGAAAGCTCCCCCGTAGGTCCTACCATAACCACAAGCATGCATAATTAAACTAGCATGATATTTGAGACATTAGCTGTCCTTACTTCATCAATGTTTCTTTCTTTCTATCAGGGTAAACAGCCCTGTAGTTTTTCACTACTTGTAGCAAGAATTGTTTTTGATCTTCGTCATGTGTTAGTATTTTATTATATTCATCCATTAATTTTACTCCTCTTTCCGCTATATCATTCACGACTTTCCACTGTTTGATAGATTTCTTAGCGGAGTTATACTCTTCATCATTATCATATTATGCCATTCTTTAGCATCTTTGAGTAAAAATTTTGAACTAAATTCTGTTATTGTAAAGAATCTTTGAGTATTTGATGACAAAATTTTCTAATTTCTTCGTTGGAATAAGTGCAGGATCTAGAAAAGCCCGTTTTGCAGGAAGAGTTTCAGTTGTATTTTGCAAGGCCTTTACAATTTTGTTTTTCGTTTCAGTAGGCACTTCATCATCATAAAAGGCCAAGGCTACCAGTTCTTCTGATAGGTACCAGAGGTGACCTAACAGTTTTTTAATAGCAACAAATGCAATTGTGTCATTTATTTGTTTGTAGACTACAAGGTTCTGTAATAATTCCAGATCAAGACGAGGAGCGCAAGATGGCACAGGAGATGTAAACCATGCCTTTACATATAACCTAGTAGCAAATAGACAGATGTCTTTTAGTCCTTTTTTGTCTTTTACTGAAATTTTGAACTGAGATTTGAACATAAAAATTTTTAATGAATATGTAATTTTGGCCATCCACCTAGCCCGATGAAGTCCCGCTGGATGTTTAAATTTGATTCCACCTTTTGGTTCACCTCCCAAAAAAATAATTGTTAACAGCAATAGTTCTAGGTAACCGTCTCTTGGTTGGAATGTATCTAGTTGATTTGTTGCAAATATAATTATGTCATCTTTGATGTCATGAATATTTTCATAGATATCTGGATCTGATAATGCTGTTTCGTAGTCCTCCTTATTAATGCTTGACCATTTTTCTCTGAACTTCTTAAAAAGGACTACATCTGGGCCAGAAGATGGTGATAAAGACTTTGAAACAACAGCTTCCAGCATAATTTCAAATATATGGTGTCGACATGCCAGCCACAATAAATCGTTGTCGAATTTTTGTTCTAGAAGAATAGCTGCACCATTTCTAGGACCAGTATTGGCTGCCGTTGTATTGAAACACATGCATTTTATTTGTTCGCAGATGTCCCATTCAAGCGATGTCTGATTGTTTGCATTAAAAAGAGACGCATTTCTGTCACTCAATTTTGCAACATCAAAACTTCCTAATAAATTTATCATCAAACAATTTTCTACGTTTGCCAACCTTACTTTTCCATGTTGAAGGTTGTGCAGCACAGAAACCAGATTCATCACTTTTACTCTCCTCTGATTCTGATGATGTACTGGTGAGTATGACAGCCTCTTCACTCTTCTTTCTTTTGATCTCTTCTTCTGCTTTCCTCTTTTCATAACGTTGTTGCTTTTCTGCTGCTCTTTGCTCTTTTTTAGCAACAGCCTTATGAATGGTACCCATTTTTCCATGACGTCCTTTCTCACTTTGCATTTTCAAGAATTTCGTATCATCTTCTATTTTTATAAGCTGCATAGCATTCTCATGAGCAATGTCAAATAAGTTTTCCAGTTTATCTTTCCATTTTTATTCTTTATTATTTAAATTTTGTGATCTTTTCAATTTGTTTGCTTTGTTTTTCTTAAGCAGCTGTCATTCCTTCAGTATTCCTTGAATTTTATCTACTACATGTATTCTTTGTTTTGCTGGTATTCCTGCTTTTTTCCAAACTGTTAGCACATCATCTGCAGTAGAGCAGCATGATTCTCTAATGTCTTGCTTTTTAATATTTCTGTAGTGCATGAAGAGGGCCATCATTTCCTTCTCTGATGGTAATACGGATGTTTTTAGTACTGCAGAGGGCTGCCCAATTAGCCATACTTCAGTTTCTTTTCTTGTAGAACTTCTCCCAAATGAGCAACTGGGTGATGGTGAGTTAGGCCTAGCTTCCATAATCGATTAATTGGTATCAAAATTACGAGTTCCAAGCAACAATTAAAAGCAAGCTAGTATATAAACCATTAATTAAAAATTCTGAAATATAAACAATTAAACATAAAATCATAAGTTGTAAAAACAAACAAATTGAAAAAGAGAGAAACTTTGACGCCTGGTAGCACATAGTAAATTTTATTTAAAATTCACCAAATTTGGCATACACTACTTTTTTGTCATAGGGAACAAAAATACAGGTTGAACAATTAAAAAAAAAAACTTTGATTTTTTTGAATCACCCTAGACTATATATATATAATATATATATATATATATATATATATATATATATATATATATATATTAATATATATATATATATATATATATATATATATATATATATATGCAATTTTCAGAACGTCGAATAATATAAACATTTACACAGTTAAGACAGAGCGCGAAGTAAACAGATAAGCAATAGGCAATATCACTATTTAATCATGACCATTTGCGTAAAGTAGCCTCAAGATACCTTCTTCCTGTAAGCGAGGTGGCGGCTTTGAGGTCTGAGGTTCGATTCCCGCTGGTATTGGTAATAATATCAATAATACTAACTCATGGATTATTGTTATTATTATTAGTTTTATCATAATTTTTTTAATTATGTTTTTATTTATTCTTAATTACTTTTAATTATTTATTCCAGTTAAAGGTTGTTATATTCTTAAAAATAAAAATATATCTTTCCTTTTCTTCTCATTCCCCGTTTTCGCTCCCTAATTTGAAGATCATGGATCCGAGTGTACAGTTTATTTTATTTTTTTTAATTATAGTGATTTTTCTACAAATACGTGATTTTGGCTGTTATTTATAAGAAAGTATATTATTTCCGTTCAAATACTTAATTTTTAGTCTGTAAAAAGTATTACTTTGATTTCCTAAAAAGTATACAATACATGAATTTCTTTAATCTGCAAAAGAGCACTAAGGTTTCTCAGATGTACAGTCAGATAGATAGATGGACGGATAGGCAGAGAGATAGATAGATTGATGGATAGATAGATGATAGACAGGTAGATAGATAGATATACCGCTAGATGGATAGGATAATTCTACCTTTCCTATTGTCCATCGTTTGGATGGTAATTGGGTTTAGTTTGAGGCTTGGTACCAATATATATTTTTATATATAAAGTGTGTATCAACAAGTTATTTTAAATGAGTGTAGAGTTTCATTGTGGCGTTTTATTCCCATAGGTCTAGTCTCATAGGAAACTTTTTTCCTTTGATCATTAGGACGCCCTGGATTTTTTAGATGAACTTTTTTCCGATGCAAATATAGGGGCGCCTCTGTTGTCCTTTGGTTAGCCTTTGGTTAGCTTCCCCCAAATTGTTCATTCTGTCGTGACCAGGTGATGGTAGACGACGTGTAAATTACTCTCCCTTTTAATCGGATGAGGGTAAGATGATGGAGGGAAATGTTTCTGCTTATATAGTTGCGCACTTTTTGTGCTAATTTCTGTAGTGTATTCAGATTTACAGATAATTTACCAGTGAAATCGTATTAAAATCATTAACATTAAAATTATATTATTTTTAATACACGAAGGAGGGGCAAGGGTGAATATCGTAAAATGTCCCTCCCCAAATAAAAAAGAGAAGGAGAGAGTCAAAATAAATTTCGACTGATGTCATCCAAAGCTTCACTCATTCTCAGTTTTATGTAATTTAATTCTTTTGGCGGGGAGACCAACCCATCAGCCGCAGGTTGTAGAAACACAAATCAGTCGCTGAAAAGACCTAAGTTTATTATACACACACATATATATATATATAATATATATATATATATATATATATAGCTCCGTCTAGCTTTAACATTATTGTATTATTTCTATCAAATGTATATATTTCTATCCTTAGTATATGATCTGTCATTGTATTAATATTTGTCATATGGACTATAGAATGCTAATAAATCTTTTCATATATTACTTACTTACGACATAAAGTAAGTGATATAAAATGGGGAAAAAACTTAATAAATAAATAAAAAGAAATCCAAAATATGAAATTCGTCCGACATGCATTCAAATTGTTGAGGAGTGTCTATTTTATTTCTTATTGTTGTGGCGAGAGGCCTACATTCTTATATTTGTAGTTTTTTTATCATTAGGAAAAATTAATAAAATGTTAAAAAAGTCTTAAGGGCTCTGAAATTCAAATTGCCTGGACGCTGATAAATCACGATCGGGTACTGAAAATAATTATCAAAAAAGAGTGCAGTTTATTTTATTTATTTTTTAATTATAGCGATTTTCTACAAATAAGTAATTTTGGCTGTGTTAATTTATAAGAAGATATGTTATCTCCCTGGAAAATATCAAAACTTAATCTGACGTTTCGGAAAATGCCCATTCACTTCAACGAGTTAATTTTTGTATTTACCCAAAATATATAACTTAGTAGGTCTTGTATATATATATACAGGGTGGGCGGAAAGTAGCTCCCTATTTTGGATTGGTAAAAAAATACGTATATTATCCATTTATTTCAGAAAAAATAATATGACAAGGTAGGCATACATGGTAGGTTTTCTCTAAAATTCAATGTGGGCTCCAACTCTTTCCACCAGCTTCTGGAGCCGCCCAGGAATGGCGTCCACTGACTTTAGCAGGAACTCCGGCGGGATGGAGGACATGACTTCCCGAATTCGGTCCTCCAGTTTCCAATGTCCTCGGTTTGGTGCGGTAGACTTCTTCCTTTACCCACCCCCAAAGAAAGAAGTCGCACGGTTACCGCTGAAAAACGGCAGAATCGGTTCAGTGTAACGGTGTGGTGTGGTATGACCTCAGATCAGGTTGTGGGCCCGTTCCTGCTGCGCAACACCATGAATGCTGAGCGGTACCTTGCTATGTTGCGAAACGAGGTCTGGCCGGTTGTCAGCACATGGGAGAACATCGACGATCTGATATTTATGCAAGATGGCGCCCCTCCGCACTTCGCTCTTGTTGTCCGTGAGTGGCTGGATGCCCACTTCCCTGGGCGTTGGATGGGTCGTCGTGGTCCACATCAATGGCCAGCCAGGAGCCCCGACTTGACACCGTGCGACTTCTTTCTTTCGGGGTGGGTAAAGGAAGAAGTCTACCGCACCAAACCGAGGACATTGGAAGAACTGGAGGACCGAATTCGGGAAGTCATGTCCTCCATCCCGCCGGAGTTCCTGCTAAAGTCAGTGGACGCCATTCCTGGGCGGCTCCAGAAGCTGGTGGAAAGAGTTGGAGCCCACATTGAATTTTAGAGAAAACCTACCATGTATGCCTACCTTTTCATATTATTTCTTCTGAAATAAATGGATAATATATGTATTTTTTTACCAATCCAATATAGGGAGCTACTTTCCGCCCACCCTGTATATATATATATATATATATATATATATATATATATATATATATATATATATATATATATATATATCGAAACAATTTATAATTCTTTATTGATGGATACACAATCCAATTTTCAAACGTAGAATAATATAAGTATTTGCTCAGATAAGGTGAGTTATATGTTTGGTGTTTTATTCAAAGAACCTTGTGCGGAATGCTGATAAATGTATATATGGTTTATTTATTTATGTGGTCACGTACAGATTAGAAAAGCTGTGTATATATATGACAATAGAGATATCTGAAAATACTTTCTGTAGTGTATAATAGACTTATTTATCGACAAATCTTGTACAAATTGATGATAAATGAGCATATGTATATATATATATATATATAGATATGTACAAGCTCAGATGGTGGTTGAGAGGTTTGGATGGATGGAGGGAGGGAGAGATAACAGTGTGTTACTATAAAGGTCATGGCAATTTTTTCCGACCGCATTGTTCAGTCATTTTGCGGTCATAACGTGGATATTGATCTGCTTTAATTTATTTTTCCATCCGTTTTGTTCAAAGTTTTAATTATTCATTCATTATTTTTAAGCTTTATTATTAATATTATTAATATTATTTATTTATTTAGAAAAAGGCATGTTTTTATGTCGTCTCTTTCATTTTAATCGGTTTCTTCCTTATGATGTTTCTTTCATTCAGTAACATTATCAATTTCTTCTTTCCATATCTACATTACCTCTGCTCATCCTCTTACTCGTTTTTAAGTTGTAAAACCTATCTTTAGTGGGTGGCTAAAAATAACTTTATTACCCATGTTTTCAAATTAATTAATTTTGGATAATAAAGAACAATCGTACGAATTGTGTTTTAATTTATCTATTAATTTTTTCTTTTTTCGTACGAATTGTTCGTTTATTTTTTTCTTTTTTCGTGCGAGTTGTTCTCCGGGCGAGAACGTTTTGAATTGTTGTGTTAGCCCCGCCTTAGATCTACTTTAAAACGGGGAAGTGATTACACGAATTTTAGATGAACTTTTTTCCTTATGATTTGTTTTACACCCTAATTATTTTTTCTTTTTCCCCGTGCGGATTGTTTTACCCCGACCTTAGCCCTACGGTGATCATTAGGGATTTATTTTCCGTACGAATTGTTCATTTATTTATTTTTATTTTTCCGTACGAAATGTTCGGTGATTTAATTTATTCTTTTTCGTAAGAATTGTTCATTTATTTATTTATTTTCTTTTTCGTACGAAGT
Source organism: Bathynomus jamesi (assembly GCA_023014485.1). Taxonomy (NCBI): domain Eukaryota; kingdom Metazoa; phylum Arthropoda; class Malacostraca; order Isopoda; family Cirolanidae; genus Bathynomus; species Bathynomus jamesi. The sequence goes on along the minus strand of JAJOZX010003709.1, from coordinate 127,274 downwards.
GTTCGGTGATTTTATTATTTATTTTTTGTATGAATTGTTCATTTATTTTTATTTTTATTTTTCCGTACGAAGTGTTCATTTATTTTTATTTCGTACGAGTTGTCTTACACCCGCCTTAGACCTAAGGGGGAATCATTAGGGATTTATTTTCCGTACGAATTGTTCATTTTTTTTTTTTTCCTTACACGAATTGTTTTAACATCCGCCTTAGACCTACGGTAAGGATTTATTTTCTTTTCCCCGTACGAGTTGTTTACCCCACCTTTGGCCTTCGGTACCGCGGAAGGTCGGTTCGGGGTTCGAACCCGCCGTCGATTAACGCGGTCGCGCGACGCACATGTGAACATGGCTCTATTACGTGTGAGTTTAGCGTTTTGCATCGTAGAACATAAAGACAATATATTTAAATTGTGTGTGTGTATATATGTATATATATATATATATATATACATATTTCCTGTACTATATGATTATACGTATCGTATATTTTCAATATATTTAATATAACTGTATATTTTTCCTGTGCTAATATGATTATACGTTTCGTATATTTTCAATATAATTAATATAACTATATTTTTCCTGTACTAATATTTTGATAATGCACCGTTTTGTATATGTTCAATATATTTAACATAACTGTATATATATTTTTCTTGTGCTAATATTTTGATAATGCACCGTTTTGTATATTTTCTATATTTTTCCTGTACTAATTTTGATAATGCACCGTTTGTATGATTATATATTTTCCATTCATGATGCTATTATTTGACCATATATATGCCCCATTGTATATCCATTAATTCATCTAAATAAACACAACGATGTATCGGTTTTATTTATTCATTTTTGTTTGTACACAATTATATAATTTGTTTGGTTTCTAAAGCGGAATTCAGAATAATTAATTAATTGTTATTTGTCAAATCTGTCTTCTAAGCCAACTGACGGAGGAATATATGTTTTAAATAAATAATTATTGATATCTGGCAACTCAGCCTTCTAAGCCAACTGGCTGATTAATATATGGTTTAATTTAATAAATAACGAATCTGGCAACTCAGCCTTCTAAGCTAACTGGCTGATTAATATATGCTTTAATTAAATACCTAGCCCAATCTGGCAACTCAGCATTCTAAGCCAACTGGCTGATTAATATATGGTTTAAATAAATACATAGCGCAATCTGGTAACTCAGCCTTCTAAGCCAACTGGTTGATTAGGGTTCCTATAAGAGAGCGGCAGCTTGGCTGAAGGACTCATATGCGCTTGGCTCTCGCCGAGCGAAGACCCTTCCTCTGGGTCCCCTCCTCCTCTCTCTCTCTCCCTTAGGTTAGGTATGCCCCTTTGGAGGGTGAGGCCGTCCCCACTTCTCCCCCAAAGAGGTCCCCCCTCTTCCTTAGGTTAGGTATGCCCCTTTGGGGGTGAGGCCGTCCCAACTTCTCCCCCAAAGAGGTTTCCACCCCCTTGCAACAAAGGAGGGTGGGCGATGACTTGCAACAAAGGGAGGTGGGGTGGCACTCTTGCAACATTATGCAACATTTGCAATTGCATTGCACTCATACATTTTGCGGTCATACTACTCATGTGTGAGACTAAAGACAACTAAATATAAACCTCGGCTCAAAACATTAGCAGCTAAAATCCAACAAGTTTCTCACTAAAAATAGTAAGTAAATAAATTATTGTGACCCAATTTAATTTTTTTGAAAACAAAAGTAACAAAAATGACCCGCCAGCAAAAAAGGTTCGCCACCACTGCTATAGGCTATAGGGCCATAGATCTGCCTCTGTCCCGGTTTTCTCAAGCACAAATCTGGACATCCTACATGATGCACAGCCATCTTTTCACATTAAGTATCACGACACCATTACTCATTATGACATACTAAGTATATACGAGGAGTCACTGTGAGTTCATAAACATGATATATAAATTTCCGGCGGCAACAGTCAAAAACCTTTACTATTTAACGGAAGATTCGCAGCCGACCCTGAAACGCATCCTCTCCTCGTCAACTTTTAACATTTAACATTATGCACTATACAGGGTGTTTCTAAAGTAACCATCTATTTTGGTGAAATAGGGGGATTTTAAACAATTGTTATATTGGCATAATGGTATGTGCATTGTTATACAAAATTCATGTATTTATAATATTTCAATTGCTTTACACGATTTTTTGTTAATTATTTTATTTTATTTTCAGACCCATATCATTGATGATGAATGTGCAAGGACGGGTTTATGTAGTAACATGCAGGATAAAAGGCATGAAGTGCAATGAAATTAGAGAAAAGTTTGAGAGAAGGTTTCGTAAAACAGGCCCTAGAGACCAGGCTATTCGCGAATTAGTAAACAAATTTATGAGGACTGGATCTGTGCATGACGAGCGTAGATCTGGACGGCCAAGAAGATCTCACGAAAGAATCGAATCTGTTCAAGAAGCATTCGAAGAGGATCCACAATTATCGATTCGGAGGGCATCCCACAGATTAGAAATTCCACAAACAACGGTTTACAGAATTCTACGTTATGATTTAAAGAAAAAGCCATACCACATTCAAGTGTTCCACAACTTACAAGAAGAAGATTATCCACGAAGAGCAACAATGTGTGCCGAGCTTACAAATATATATATGTATTTTCATGTTTTAAAGGTGTTTTTTTATAATTCATATTATTTCGCAAAATAGATGGTTACTTTAGAAACACCCTGTATATTAGCATATATTATGTAGTAAAACATTTTTATTATACCCTTCAAGTCCTGGAAAGTAAACTTCATCCTAATCTTTTTTTTATAACTAACTTTTTGAAAATTCGTCAAGTTTTTGGTTCTTTTCCTGACTTTCGATACAAAATTAATTTTAGCTTTAGAATTATTCACGGGCGTAACTTTGAAGAAAAAAAATTGTGATCGCGCATCTTATTAAATTTTATAATGTTGAAAGCGCTATAATCGGATAAAGCCCAATTATCTGCCCTGGGAAATAATTATTTGCATCTAAAGTAAAAGGCGAAACTCGCAGAAAAGAAGTGTATTAAATAGTTTAATACGAAGTTTGGTCCGAAAGTTTATGCACTTTTCATAAAATCTAGCGTCGTTGCCTGGAAACTTTCAAACTAAATCACCAACCGTCGCGTCGTATTTGAACGAATTAAATCTTTATGTTTTGGCTGTATTTCCTCATTGCATTTCTGTGTCGCATTTCGTTCATTAATGGAGAGCTGAAAACTAGATAAAAAATTTAAAGAATTTTAATAAATTTGTATTCACGAGTTAACCAAGTATTGAGATTTATAACGTTTTTCATGAACTTCCATCATTGTTCTTCCTTATTTTCTTTTACTCACTTTTATTTAAATGACCATCAAAACTTAGGTCCATCAAATATTATATTAGTTTTAATTTATTTTATAAACTTTTTACTGAATAAAAGTTTGGTTATTAGCATAATATAACTACACATAAGCGATTACTTACAATACATTCATTCACGCTCGAATGTATATTTTGCACGCCTCTCTTCTTTAACAGAGTTACGTTATATACAAGGTTTTGGACGTACGAGTACATCAACATTAGTGGATTAAGACATTCAAATATAATCCATAAAAGTAATTAATCTTCATTTATTTAAGTAATAAAGTCAGACTTACGTAATTAAAACCGCTTTATTATTCAAATCAACCCTATTTTTTCCTCGTTCATAATTTCATGCTAAATATTTTTAATACTTTGTTGATAGTATTCCTCAGTTGGCGTACTGCAGTTTATGTCTTTGTTTTAACATGTTAAAACTAAATTATTCTGTCCGCCTAATTGCACTGAGACTCCAAGTATAAATCTGAGGTAATTTATAAAGTTTTCTCTTGAATAAATGAAATATAACCAAACAGTTATATATACCGGGTATGGCAAAAAAAAAAAAAAAATAGGCCACTATTTTAAATGTATATTTTAAACAAATAATGTAAACAAACTTTAAATCATCCATTTTTTCAGTATAGGATCACTTATCTTACACATCATAACAAGAGATGTTGAAAATGCCCTCCGTCATTATCCCAACAGAGCTCAAGACGCATTCGCCACTCGTCGACAGCACTGTTCAGAAATCGTTGCGATATGCTGCGCCATTCGTCCACGATTGTAGCTATAAGTTGTTGAACATTTTGGATTTCATAACCAGAGCAGTAAACCTTTTCTTTTAGTGCTTCCCACACTGAGTAGTCCAACGGATTTAAATCCGGGCTGTTGGCCGGCCACAGTGCAGGTTCTCTGAAATCAGGGGCTGTTTCAGGTAATCAACTGTGGCTCTAGCGCGATGACAAGGTGCACCATCTTGCTGGAAAACGAAGTTATCACCGCATATTTCTCTAATATCTTGAAAATATTGAACAAGAACATGATTACAGTAATATTCCGAATCTATTCATATTCCTGGTTCTACAAAACTATCCTTGTCTTTCCGAGTTTTGAAAATGCTGCACCGACTGAGTTCCTCTTAACCTTTCAGGTGTCACGTTTCCTTGTGACAGCGGCATATACACGATCATTCTGTTTATTAATTGGTTTAGTAATTGTAAACATAAGGTTGTAACATATATTCTGCTCGATTTTTTAGTTTATTCAGAACAAAAATTAAATGACTTATAAGGACAAATTTGCTCGACTTTTTAGTTTATTCACAACAAAAATTAAATGACATCATGACAAATTAATCATCAATATAATTCCCTTCTTTTTCTATAACCTCCTCCCACCTGTAGAAAAGTTTTTTTATGCCACGTTCGAAGCAATTCCTTGGTTTCGAGTTAAAAAAAGCGATCACTTCGTTTTCGATAGCTTCCCTGGATTGCAACTTTTGTCCATCTAGGTGGTGTTGCAGACTTCTGAATAAATGATAGTCTGAAGGTGCGACGTCCGAAGAATAAGGTGGATGAGGCCTGTGTGAGGCGCGTTATCCTGGTGGAATAGAACACCTCTGCGATTAATTAATGCAGGACGTTTTTCTTGTAATGCCATCTTCAATTGTTGGAGTTGTTAGCAGTAGACTTCTGATGTCGACGCTTAATATTGTTATAGAGGACCCATTTTTCATCCCCAGTGACGATCCGATTCAAAAACGGTGCCTGCAGTTGCCGATAATGCAGTGATGTGCAAATATCGATTCGATGTTGAAGAGTCGCTTGTGACAAATCATGCGGAACCCATTTTCCAACCTTCACTACTTTTCCTAACTTTTCCTACTTTTCCTACTTTTCCTTCTGTATCATGCTGTATCGTGATAAAACCTGTGCGAACCTGTCGCCGCATGTATTTTGCAACATTTCTAAAACTATTTGACATTATCTTGAGGTTATTCTATTATCTATCGTCCGTTTTCTAATCGAGCAGAATTTATGTTACAACCTGATATTTTCTCATCACTAAACCATATCGTACGAAATGTGCGGGATGAAAATCTATCGGGTAATTGTTGGCAACATAGCAAGCGATTTTGTTAATGAATGTCAGTTAAAGCTTGTACTGGAACTCGTTTGTATGCCTTCAAGTTTAGGTCAAATTTTGCTATTCGCCGAACACTTCTGTCAGATATTCCTACTTCCATGGCTGTTTCATTTGACGTTAAATGCGTCCCAGGTTCTTCTTGGCTCAATATTCTTGTCCCTACGAGATCAATATTTCTTTGTGGTGTTCGAGCCGTTCTAGGCCTCCCACTACCTTTTCTACACTCTACATCACCAGTTTCCTTCACTTTGTCTATGATATAATTCAAACCAGCTCTAGTCTATTGCTTATTCGGAAACTCTGTAATTTTTGTGTTCCCCAACCTTTTACTAACCAACAATATTTTACTTATAACTCATCTTCACACGAATACTTCAGCATTATTTCGAAGGTTAAATCAGAAATATGGCCTAGCCCTAGCCCATGATTTAGCAGCTACTGAAATTTGGGACTAGCCTATTCTTGGCCTATAGCCTCGATTTCACGCTTTTTCGAGCGTTAGTACATCTGTTTTGCTTATAAAAAAATCCTTACAATTGTTTTAACCCTTCGTGGGCTAGGTGGGACCGACTAACAAAGAAAACTATGTGCGGCCACCCAGACCCCAAACTTCAATGGTGAATTTCTGCCATATGCTTAAGTTTATATATACTAAAGTTTGTACATATGTTGCCCAGGACACGGCACGTGGAGCCAATTCACCATGTGTCCCTTTTTTTTTTTAAATTTATTTAAGAATTTTTTAACTTAAAGAATTCAGCACTCAGAAACATTTTTTATATTCACAATATAGATTATAGAATAGAAAGAAATAGAAACATAGAACATATGAAACAATGTTTACTGTACACAGTCATCACATACATAGTTGGAGTGACTTTCGCAAAGAGGCACATCACATTTTGTGCATGACTTTCTCGTCTTCTTATCCATCTTCCTCGGACACTTTCCACATCTCTTCCTACCTCCTGGATTAGGCCTTGGCTGGGGTGCTGCTTCTACCTCATCCATAAATGCCTCCATACATGCTCTAACATGCTTTGGCAAATATCTACCAGCTGACTCAAAACGTTTCTGGATTGCTGGTTTGCAGAGCTGTTCTGCTAAGTCTGCCAGAAATTTCCTTCGCCTTTGATTCCCTCGATACACATCGGGAGTTTTCTCCATGAAACAGCAACTAGCATTGTAAGCTGCAACATCTACCATCCAGTAGAAGATAACTAATGGCCATCTGTTTGTTATGCGTTTACATGAGTAAGTTTTGATAAGTTGGTCTGTCGATCAACAGCTCCTTTTGTGGCATTGTAATCTAGAATTACATCAGGTTTGAAAGTTCTTCCTGCTGCTTTTTTTGGTCGAAATGCATGGTGCTTAATAACAGAACTGCCTTTCTTACCTTTTGGAAATAGTTGCATATCATAAGATGCTGGTCCCTACTAAAGCCAAACTTTGATGAATAGAGCTGACGATCATTTGAGGCTTGAAATAATTTAGGTATTTGGCGCTTATTTTTCCTCATAGTTCCTAAGAGTGTTAAATTTTTATCAAGTAGTTCTATGGCAAGGTCAACATCAGTAAACAGGTTGTCAGTGGTAACATTTCTTCCTGACTTCACAATAGTTGAAGTAAGATCTCGAACAACTCTTTGGGCTTGGTGGCGTTCTGGACCTTCAGGACCTTTTCCACTGTATATCTGGCCATTTAGAAGATACCCATTCTTAACGTCTGCCATACTCCAAACCTTTATGCCATACTTATCTGGTTTAGATGGCATGTATACTTTGAATGAGCATTTCCCTCGAAATGCGAGTAGAGATTCACCCACAGTTACATATGTGTTGGCTTTATAGTTTATTTGACATGCTTCAATAAACTTCTGCCAAACTTCGAATATAGGCGCCAACTTGCCTTGTTCACCATTCCTTCGTTCTGCACGAGTAGTCATGTTATCAAGTCTTATTGACCTTTTTATTTCTTTGAAACGGTCACGGCTCATAGAAGCATGATAAATTGGTGGACCGGTCTTAGTACCAAATAATTCATCAACTGGGCTGAAGCTATCTTTGTCCAGCCCAGATCTGAGATGAAGTCCTAGCCATGCCATCAGCTCAATAGAATCCAGCTGTTTCCATTTTTCACCATAGAGAGCACCACCTTTTTGATTTGTTGCATCGAGAACCAATTCAACAATTTCATCTGTGATAAAGAAACTGAAAGTAGCAGATGCAGCATGCGTAGGTACACTTTCATGAACACCACCTTCTTCACAAACAATGTTTTGCCTCACATTTCGTCTAAGCCGGGGAGGCTCAGTGCACCACACAAAGTTATCTTTCCCTAACACAATATTGTCATCATCATCATCATGATCGCTTGCACTGTCACTATCAAAACCACTAGTCACTGTCAGAAGATTGTTCAACATATTCATATTCACTAGCATCAGTTAAGTCTCCTTCTGATTCACTATCATCTGACAAATTTGGTTGGTCTACATCTACATCTCCCTCTCCCACCCTGCTAGGAGCATGAAACGTCGATATTGGAATTGACGTTGCCGTTAGAATGAAAATCTAAGAAAATTTATGAAAAAATCTGAAAAAAAAATTAAAATAAATTAGTCACATTGCAGGCGAGGTGGGGTAAGGCAGACCCCATTCAAGTTTGCTACCCTGTCACTTCCAAATGGTGTGACATTTTTCCCTTATATTTTGTGAGTATATACCATACCTACATACAATAAAAGTCATAGATGTCCAGGCTCTAAAAATAATATTTGAACGAATGGCAGATTTTTGAAATATGCTTGGGGTCCAGTGGACCCCATCAGCCCACGAAGGGTTAAAATATACATTTAGAATAGTGGCCTACTTTGTTTTGCCATACCCGGCATATATGAAAATGAAAATGAAAGTGAAAAGGTTTATTGGCAGACCATAATCCATATATATATATATGAATTTCACACTTAAACACAATGAATGAATGATGCAAACCCACAAGGAAAAAGAAAAAATTCTTCCAAGGCCTTTCGTGTACTCAGCAATACACCTCGTCAGGGAAATCCCTAATGAGTTGTATTGCTGAATACACCTCGGAATCATTTTTGGAATAATTTTTTCTTTTTTCTTCTGTGTTTGCGTCATATATATATATATATATATATATATATATATATATATATATATATATATATATCATACTAAGATTATTCCTGGATGGAATGATTTTATTGCCCCCCTGAAGAAGGAATCGAAAGACGCCTGTAATATGTGGTGCTTTCATGGTAGACTCAGATTAGGACCTGTATACATGAATATGTGTAGAAGTAAGGGTCAGTATAAGGTGGCCATAAGGCGATGTAAACAGGAAGAAGAGTCTATTCGAGCATCAAAAGCCTGTGAAGCTCGCATAAATAACGATAATAACAAATTTTGGAAATTTGTTAAGAATCAAACGCGTGTCAAAAATGTCCTCCCTCCGACAATCGATGGGGTGTCGGGGGAGGATGAAATTGCAAAGCTGTGGAAAAACCACTATTCTAACATGCTTAACAGTATGAGTAGGGATAATCTTAAGATAGATTGCAGCGAAACGATTGTGGGAGGGACAAGGGAAAATACTTTGATCATTTTCTGAAGTAAAGAGGTTAATTAAAGAGTTAAAGACTGGTTCTCCATCAGGTTCTGCGACTTATCGAATGAGCACTTAAAATATGCAAATGACGTAGTATGTCTGCATATATCATTGCTCCTATCAGCCATGCTTGCTCATAGCTATATCCCTGCACAGTTCATGAGGGTATATATCTTGCCCCTGGTCAAAAATAAGTACGGAGACATTCTGTCCAGCAATAATTACAGGCCTATTGCTGTCGTTTCCTGCTTCTCGAAACTACTAGAAAAACTCTTGTTACTCCGATTAAATGATTTCCTATGGACATCTAATCAGTTTGGCTTTAAAAGGTCCCACTCAACTGACCTGTGTATCTGTGTACTTAAAGAAACAATATCTAAATACATTGACAGTACTTCAACTATTTATAGGTTTTCCTAGATATAAGTAAGGCATATGATAGGGTGAATCACAATATTTTATTTGCAAAACTAGAAGACAGGAAGGTTCCCATGTACATATTAAATTTATTGAAATTTTGGTATTCCCACCAATCTTTCACTGTTAGGTGGGGCAATGTACTATCCGAGTGTTTTGGCTCCTCTTGCAGGGTGAGACAAGGCTCCTTGCTCTCACCTATGCTGTTTAATGTGTATATTGATGGATTAATTGCTTCACTTAACGAGGCAACAGTGGGATGTTGTATAGATAACGCAAGGATAAATAACTTAGTTTATGCCGATGATATGGTGTTAATAAGTCCCTCTGTCAAAGGTCTGGATCGGCTACTATACGTCTGCGAAGTGTATTCGCAGGAACATGATATTCTTTTTAATGTTACAAAAACTAAGGTTATGCAATTTCATCCTAAAAGCTGTAATCAGCCAGCTGATATAAAGTTGAAAATGAATGGTGAGGTAATTGAGGAAGTACAAGAGTTTAAGTATTTGGGTCAAACTATTACCAGCTCCTTGAGTGATGACTCGGATATAAGAAAACAATCTCGAAACCTGTGTGCTAAAGCGAATATGACCATAAGGAACTTTCGATTCTGTACAAATGAAGTTAAGGCACTCTCTTTCGTACTTTCTGCAGTAATATATAGGGACAGCAACTCTGGGTGAATTATAAAAAAGGTTCTGGCAAAACCCTAAATTTGCTGTACAACAGGTCTTTTAGACTCTTGCATAAATTAACTCCGAGATGCTGAGCTTCGTAAATGTTTGCTACCCGCAATGTCCCGAGCTTCCCGGAGGTAGCAAGACGTGCTCAATACAGTCTAATGCAAAGAAATAAAAAATCAACCAACCCGATCATCCAAGCTATCCATGAGTCCTGCCATTTATCCTCTAAGCTAAGGACTTCTTGGTGCGAAAACGTCTGTCTGTAGCTCCACTTAACTTCGACATTACAGTATTATTTCTAATCAATTATGTATATTTCTATCCTTATTATATGAACTGTCATTGTATTAATAATATTTGTCATATGGACTATAGTCTGCCAATAAACCTTTTTCATTTTCATATATAATATAATATATATATATATATATATATATATATATATATATATATATATATATATATATATTAAAGTACAATATATATATGTACGACTGATGTGCTTTACATGAAAAAAATCGAATTTCATAATGTCGACGTTCGACCTTATGCAAGTAGGATCTATGTGAATTTCAGATTTCAAACTACATTTTAGATTTTCAATGAAAATAACTAACCTAACCTAACTGGGCATGATGTAACCAAACCTAACCCAATTTAACCTAACATAATTTAAACTAACTTTTTATCGACATTCTGCAGATCGACTTTGTTCGCTACCCCGGCTGATGTATAGACATAAATGACACTATTGTAATACTTTTATATTGGCACGATCACGTATCATGGCATTAGATAAGCCTGTGTAATAATAATTATTTATGAGGGCTACAAAATGGAACCGCACTCAGGCCAACTAATGTGACCCATTACGGCTACTCCTGGATTATTATTACCAGCATCATCGGGATTCGAACCCCCGACCTCCAGTGTCTTCGCTTCGTTCATAAGGAAACTGTGTTACCTACTGAGCTACGGGATAAGCCCAAAAAGAAGAAAATTTAGCTAGGCTATTTTAATTTAAAATCATGTTTTGAAGCTGATCATATTGTTTTAAAATGAAATAAATATTTTTTTTAGCACTGATAAAAACTCTTTTCAGGCTAATCTTGCAACTAGCCTAAAAGAGGTGGGTTTTTTTTTTAGTGCAGAGAAATTCTTATTCAATTTTAAAACAAGATGATCAACTTTAAACATGATTTTCAGTTAAAATAGTCGCCTAACGATAACTTTTTTCAGTGCGTATTATAATATTTATTTCCATACATATTCCACGCATTATTATATGCACAAACATAATTTTTTCTCAACATAATATATATATATATATATATATATATATATATATATATATATATATATATATATATATATATATATACACTCGTATGTCTCCTGCAATAATAATCATATTGCTTGGGATTGTTTAATCTTCTTCGTAATGGCAAAGACCATATGGCGGAGAAGCCCTACAGAGATCCGAATAGGCATTGTGCGGGACGTTATAGCCAATGTTGTAATACCCCTTCCCATCGATCAGCGAAGTTAAGTGACATCTGGTCTGGAAAGTAGTTGGATGGAAAAACATCCTCCCCGTCCATATTACATAGCGACCCGTGTGGTTCGGATTCCACGTAAAGCTGTGGGTCCTATCCGTTGTATGACCTTAGATATTGTGAAGAAGGCTAAACAACCCTATCAATCATTTATCATCTGATAATACTGTACATTTGTCCTTCTTTCAAACAGTCTGAGTGTTTTAAACATTAAGAACATATTTTTATTATTTATTATAGCTTATTATATGAACAATTCCTTTATGCAGTAGTTTTTAGCCTTTTCTGAGTCAAGGCACCCCAAGTAAGCGATTGCGGCACCGTGGTTGGGAAACACTGCTCTGGTGTATAATGGTTGCTCTGGAAAAAGTGCTCTCTCTCTCTCTTTTTGTCTCTGTCTCTGTCTCTCGTGTATACAGGGTGATTCAGCAAAGAGTACATTAAATTGGAGGATGAAATCCTTGGATAATTCTAAACCACAATGTCTCTATGGTAAAATATCAGATTCTGCATAATTTCCATGTTACAATACATTTAAGATGTTGTATTAATGAGAGTGAATATGAAGTGAAACCCCCGTAGGTTTTTGTAATCATTTATTCACAGATCTCTACAGTGTGACCCCTCTTCGTTACAACCTAAAGGAAATGTTCAAAGTTGCCCCTTTCTGCCTCAATGCAGGCCTGTACACGTTGTACCATTGAATGTCTGACGCGTTCCAGAATGCCTGGACTATGTTTAATTTGCTCGCACCTGTCATGAACACGTGTCCATAATTCCTCTCTTGTTTGAACCTTTATATCATACACCAATGTTTTTAAATGGCCCCACAGGTAGAAATATATATATATATATATATGTATGTGTATATATATATATATATATATATATATATATATATAGAGAGAGAGAGAGAGAGAGAGAGAGAGAGAGAGAGAGAGAGAGAGATGTACAGTCAGATAGATAGATGGACGGATAGGCAGAGAGATAGATAGATTGATGGATAGATAGATGATAGACAGGTAGATAGATAGATATACCGCTAGATGGATAGGATAATTCTACCTTTCCTATTGTCCATCGTTTGGATGGTAATTGGGTTTAGTTTGAGGCTTGGTACCAATATATATTTTTATATATAAAGTGTGTATTAACAAGTTATTTTAAATGAGTGTAGAGTTTCATTTTGGCGTTTTATTCCCATAGGTCTAGTCTCATAGGAAACTTTTTTTTCTTTGATCATTAGGACGCCCTGGATTTTTTAGATGAACTTTTTTCCGATGCAAATATAGGGGCGCCTCTGTTGTCCTTTGGTTAGCCTTTGGTTAGCTTCCCCCAAATTGTTCATTCTGTCGTGACCAGGTGATGGTAGACGACGTGTAAATTACTCTCCCTTTTAATCGGATGAGGGTAAGATGATGGAGGGAAATGTTTCTGCTTATATAGTTGCGCACTTTTTGTGCTAATTTCTGTAGTGTATTCAGATTTACAGATAATTTACCAGTGAAATCGTATTAAAATCATTAACATTAAAATTATATTATTTTTAATACACGAAGGAGGGGCAAGGGTGAATATCGTAAAATGTCCCTCCCCAAATAAAAAAGAGAAGGAGAGAGTCAAAATAAATTTCGACTGATGTCATCCAAAGCTTCACTCATTCTCAGTTTTATGTAATTTAATTCTTTTGGCGGGGGAGACCAACCCATCAGCCGCAGGTTGTAGAAACACAAATCAGTCGCTGAAAAGACCTAAGTTTATTATACACACACATATATATATATAATATATATATATATATATATATATATATAGCTCCGTCTAGCTTTAACATTATTGTATTATTTCTATCAAATGTATATATTTCTATCCTTAGTATATGATCTGTCATTGTATTAATATTTGTCATATGGACTATAGAATGCTAATAAATCTTTTCATATATTACTTACTTACGACATAAAGTAAGTGATATAAAATGGGGAAAAAACTTAATAAATAAATAAAAAGAAATCCAAAATATGAAATTCGTCCGACATGCATTCAAATTGTTGAGGAGTGTCTATTTTATTTCTTATTGTTGTGGCGAGAGGCCTACATTCTTATATTTGTAGTTTTTTTATCATTAGGAAAAATTAATAAAATGTTAAAAAAGTCTTAAGGGCTCTGAAATTCAAATTGCCTGGACGCTGATAAATCACGATCGGGTACTGAAAATAATTATCAAAAAAGAGTGCAGTTTATTTTATTTATTTTTTAATTATAGCGATTTTTCTACAAATAAGTAATTTTGGCTGTGTTAATTTATAAGAAGATATGTTATCTCCCTGGAAAATATCAAAACTTAATCTGACGTTTCGGAAAATGCCCATTCACTTCAACGAGTTAATTTTTGTATTTACCCAAAATATATAACTTAGTAGGTCTTGTATATATATATATATATATATCGAAACAATTTATAATTCTTTATTGATGGATACACAATTCAATTTTCAAGCGTAGAATAATATAAGTATTTGCTCAGATAAGGTGAGTTATATGTTTGGTGTTTTATTCAAAGAACCTTGTGCGGAATGCTGATAAATGTGTATATGGTTTATTTATTTATGTGGTCACATACAGATTAGAAAAGCTGTGTATATATATGACAATAGAGATATCTGAAAATACTTTCTGTAGTGTATAAAAGACTTATTTATCGACAAATCTTGTACAAATTGATGATAAATGAGCATATATATACAGTGCCCGCGAAAAGTATCCGATCACCCTGGAAATTTGTATTTTTTACATAAAAAACAATGTTTAAATGTATACTAACCTTATATTAGTATTTTGTCATCTGTCCTTTGGTTTGGATGACTTGTTCTAGACGTTTTGGCATGGATTTAATCAAGTTTTGACAAACTTCCACTGATATTTCCTTGCACCATACCTTTTTGATGGCTTCTTGTAATTTTTCGACTGAGCCAGTGTCGTGGCATTCAACCTTATTTTTTATTATTAGCCACATATTTTCTATCGGATTGAGATCTGGACTATTACCAGGCCAATCCAAAATATCAAATTTATTGTCAGTAATCCATTTTGTCACTATTTTGGCCCTGTGACATGGTGCACCATCATGCATGTATGTTTTTGTCCTTTGGATTGCCATTGCCATTGGAAGTTTATCCTGTAGCATTGCTAAATACCGTGCACCATTCATAGTTGTGTTCTTCGGAAGAAAATATAGGTTTCCACGCCCATAGTAACCGAAACAACCCCAAACCATCACACTTGGAGGGTGTTTCATTGTCTTTAGGGTGTATTTAGGGTCCATCCTATTTGAGCCAATGGGCCGGCGAACCTTTTTTGGACAACTTCTGAATGTCAAAAATGTCGACTCATCACTAAATAAAACCTTCTTCCAGTCATCAACAGTCCAATGAATATATTTTTTACAAAATGCGACACGTTTTTTACGCATTTTTTCATTAATGAACGGTTTCTTAGCAGCATGGCGAGATGGTAATCCGAGTTCTTTTTGGAGCCGCTCCTGGATAGTTCGTTCAGAAACACCAGATAACAAATTATTCATATTAAATTTTATTTCTTTCGCAGTTATTGTTGGGTTTTTCAATACTAAACGTTTCATAAGTTTGTCTGTTCGTGAATTTGTTTTTCTCGGTCTGCCAGATCGTTTTTTAGGGACTGGCGTGGTTAGGCCGGCATTGTTCTTAGCCCGTGAAACCCATAAATTAACGGTACTTTGGGATATGTTTAATTCCTTAGCTATCTGTCTCTGTGATTTCCCACATGTATGCAAAGCAACAATAGCACCTCGACAATCACTCTTAAGTTGTTTTTTAGCACACATTATATATAAATTTTATTTACACCACTTTCTGTAAAAAATAACAAAATATCAATAAATTTATACAAACGGTGAAATCTGACAACTTTGAGACACAGCCACCCGCAACGAAGGCTACCAGAACACTAATTTGAGAATGCGTTGGATAGCTCTCATATCAGCGAGCAACCTCAAAGTTACCAGATGTCGCTAGAACAAATAGAAAGTGAATTATGTGTCTCTGAATATCAAGAAAAAATATTGTATTTTCTTGAGTGATCGGATACTTTTCGCGGGCACTGTATGTATATATATATATATATATATATATATATACAAGCTCAGATGGTGGTTGAGAGGTTTGGATTGATGGAGGGAGGGAGAGATAACCGTGTGTTACTATAAAGGTCATGGCAATTTTTTCCGACCGCATTGTTCAGTCATTTTGCGGTCATAACGTGGATATTGATCTGCTTTAATTTATTTTTCCATCCGTTTTGTTCAAAGTTTTAATTATTCATTCATTATTTTTTAAGCTTTATTATTAATATTATTAATATTATTTATTTATTTAGAAAAAGGCATGTTTTTATGTCGTCTCTTTCATTTTAATCGGTTTCTTCCTTATGATGTTTCTTTCATTCAGTAACATTATCAATTTCTTCTTTCCATATCTACATTACCTCTGGTCATCCTCTTACTCGTTTTTAAGTTGTAAAACCTATCTTTAGTGGGTGGCTAAAAATAACTTTATTACCCATGTTTTCAAATTAATTAATTTTGGATAATAAAGAACAATCGTACGAATTGTGTTTTAATTTATCTATTAATTTTTTCTTTTTTCGTACGAATTGTTCGTTTATTTATTTTTCTTTTTTCGTGCGAGTTGTTCTCCGGGCGAGAACGTTTTGAATTGTTGTGTTAGCCCCGCCTTAGATCTACTTTAAAACGGGGAAGTGATTACACGAATTTTAGATGAACTTTTTTCCTTATGATTTGTTTTACACCCTAATTATTTTTTCTTTTTCCCCGTGCGGATTGTTTTACCCCGACCTTAGCCCTACGGTGATCATTAGGGATTTATTTTCCGTACGAATTGTTCATTTATTTATTTTTATTTTTCCGTACGAAATGTTCTGATTTAATTATTTTCTTTTTTCGTACGAATTGTTCATTTATTTATTTATTTTTCTTTTTTCGTACGAAGTGTTCGGTGATTTTATTATTTTATTTTTTGTATGAATTGTTCATTTATTTTTTTTTTTATTTTTCCGTACGAAGTGTTCATTTATTTTTTATTTCGTACGAGTTGTCTTACACCCGCCTTAGACCTAAGGGGGAATCATTAGGGATTTATTTTCCGTACGAATTGTTCATTTTATTTTTTATTTTTTTCCTTACACGAATTGTTTTAACATCCGCCTTAGACCTACGGTAAGGATTTATTTTCTTTTACCCCGTACGAGTTGTTTACCCCCACCTTTGGCCTTCGGTACCGCGGAAGGTCGGTTCGGGGTTCGAACCCGCCGTCGATTAACGCGGTCGCGCGACGCACATGTGTACATGGCTCTATTACGTGTGAGTTTAGCGTTTTGCATCGTAGAACATAAAGACAATATATTTAAATTGTGTGTGTGTGTATATATGTATATATATATATATATATACATATTTCCTGTACTTATATGATTATACGTATCGTATATTTTCAATATATTTAATATAACTGTATATTTTTCCTGTGCTAATATGATTATACGTTTCGTATATTTTCAATATAATTAATATAACTATATTTTTCATGTACTAATATTTTGATAATGCACCGTTTTGTATATGTTCAATATATTTAATATAACTATATATATTTTTCTTGTACTAATATTTTGATAATGCACCGTTTTGTATATTTTCAATATATTTAATATAACTATATTTTTCCTGTACTAATATTTTGATAATGCACCGTTTTGTATGATTATATATATATTTTCCATTCATGATGCTATTATTTGACCATATATATGCCCCATTGTATATCCATTAATTCATCTAAATAAACACAACGATGTATCGGTGTTTTATTTATTCATTTTTTGTTTGTACACAATTATATAATTTGTTTGGTTTCTAAAGCGCAATTCAGAATAATTAATTAATTGTTATTTG
This sequence comes from Bathynomus jamesi, assembly GCA_023014485.1. NCBI lineage: Eukaryota > Metazoa > Arthropoda > Malacostraca > Isopoda > Cirolanidae > Bathynomus > Bathynomus jamesi. Next base: position 109,450 of record JAJOZX010003709.1, on the reverse strand, counting down.
TCAAATCTGTCTTCTAAGCCAACTGACGGAGGAATATATGTTTTAAATAAATAATTATTGATATCTGGCAACTTAACCTTCTAAGCCAACTGGCTGATTAATATATGCTTTAATTTAATAAATAACGAATCTGGCAACTCAGCCTTCTAAGCTAACTGGCTGATTAATATATGCTTTAATTAAATACCTAGCGCAATCTGGCAACTCAGCATTCTAAGCCAACTGGCTGATTAATATATGGTTTAAATAAATACATAGCGCAATCTGGTAACTCAGCCTTCTAAGCCAACTGGTTGATTAGGGTTCCTATAAGAGAGCTGCAGCTTGGCTGAAGGACTCATATGCGCTTGGCTCTCGCCGAGCGAAGACCCTTCCTCTGGGTCCCCTCCTCCTCTCTCTCTCTCTCTCTTAGGTTAGGTATGCCCCTTTGGAGGGTGAGGCCATCCCAACTTCTCCCCCAAAGAGGTCCCCCCTCTTCCTTAGGTTAGGTATGCCCCTTTGGGGGTGAGGCCGTCCCAACTTCTCCCCCAAAGAGGTTTCCACCCCCTTGCAACAAAGGAGGGTGGGCGATGACTTGCAACAAAGGGAGGTGGGGTGGCACTCTTGCAACATTATGCAACATTTGCAATTGCATTGCACTCATACATTTTGCGGTCATACTACTCATGTGTGAGACTAAAGACAACTAAATATAAACCTCGGCTCAAAACATTAGCAGCTAAAATCCAACAAGTTTCTCACTAAAAATAGTAAGTAAATAAATTATTGTGACCCAATTTAATTTTTTTGAAAACAAAAGTAACAAAAATGACCCGCCAGCAAAAAAGGTTCGCCACCACTGCTATAGGCTATAGGGCCATAGATCTGCCTCTGTCCCGGTTTCTCAAGCACAAATCTGGACATCCTACATGATGCACAGCCATCTTTTCACATTAAGTATCACGACACCATTACTCATTATGACATACTAAGTATATACGAGGAGTCACTGTGAGTTCATAAACATGATATATAAATTTCCGGCGGCAACAGTCAAAAACCTTTACTATTTAACGGAAGATTCGCAGCCGACCCTGAAACGCATCCTCTCCTCGTCAACTTTTAACATTTAACATTATGCACTATACAGGGTGTTTCTAAAGTAACCATCTATTTTGGTGAAATAGGGGGATTTTAAACAATTGTTTATTGGCATAATGGTATGTGCATTGTTATACAAAATTCATGTATTTATAATATTTCAATTGCTTTACACGATTTTTTGTTAATTATTTTATTTTATTTTCAGACCCATATCATTGATGATGAATGTGCAAGGACGGGTTTATGTAGTAACATGCAGGATAAAAGGCATGAAGTGCAATGAAATTAGAGAAAAGTTTGAGAGAAGGTTTCGTAAAACAGGCCCTAGAGACCAGGCTATTCGCGAATTAGTAAACAAATTTATGAGGACTGGATCTGTGCATGACGAGCGTAGATCTGGACGGCCAAGAAGATCTCACGAAAGAATCGAATCTGTTCAAGAAGCATTCGAAGAGGATCCACAATTATCGATTCGGAGGGCATCCCACAGATTAGAAATTCCACAAACAACGGTTTACAGAATTCTACGTTATGATTTAAAGAAAAAGCCATACCACATTCAAGTGTTCCACAACTTACAAGAAGAAGATTATCCACGAAGAGCAACAATGTGTGCCGAGCTTACAAATATATATATGTATTTTCATGTTTTAAAGGTGTTTTTTTATAATTCATATTATTTCGCAAAATAGATGGTTACTTTAGAAACACCCTGTATATTAGCATATATTATGTAGTAAAACATTTTTATTATACCCTTCAAGTCCTGGAAAGTAAACTTCATCCTAATCTTTTTTTTTATAACTAACTTTTTGAAAATTCGTCAAGTTTTTGGTTCTTTTCCTGACTTTCGATACAAAATTAATTTTAGCTTTAGAATTATTCACGGGCGTAACTTTGAAGAAAAAAAATTGTGATCGCGCATCTTATTAAATTTTATAATGTTGAAAGCGCTATAATCGGATAAAGCCCAATTATCTGCCCTGGGAAATAATTATTTGCATCTAAAGTAAAAGGCGAAACTCGCAGAAAAGAAGTGTATTAAATAGTTTAATACGAAGTTTGGTCCGAAAGTTTATGCACTTTTCATAAAATCTAGCGTCGTTGCCTGGAAACTTTCAAACTAAATCACCAACCGTCGCGTCGTATTTGAACGAATTAAATCTTTATGTTTTGGCTGTATTTCCTCATTGCATTTCTGTGTCGCATTTCGTTCATTAATGGAGAGCTGAAAACTAGATAAAAAAATTTAAAGAATTTTAATAAATTTGTATTCACGAGTTAACCAAGTATTGAGATTTATAACGTTTTTCATGAACTTCCATCATTGTTCTTCCTTATTTTCTTTTACTCACTTTTATTTAAATGACCATCAAAACTTAGGTCCATCAAATATTATATTAGTTTTAATTTATTTTATAAACTTTTTACTGAATAAAAGTTTGGTTATTAGCATAATATAACTACACATAAGCGATTACTTACAATACATTCATTCACGCTCGAATGTATATTTTGCACGCCTCTCTTCTTTAACAGAGTTACGTTATATACAAGGTTTTGGACGTACGAGTACATCAACATTAGTGGATTAAGACATTCAAATATAATCCATAAAAGTAATTAATCTTCATTTATTTAAGTAATAAAGTCAGACTTACGTAATTAAAACCGCTTTATTATTCAAATCAACCCTATTTTTTCCTCGTTCATAATTTCATGCTAAATATTTTTAATACTTTGTTGATAGTATTCCTCAGTTGGCGTACTGCAGTTTATGTCTTTGTTTTAACATGTTAAAACTAAATTATTCTGTCCGCCTAATTGCACTGAGACTCCAAGTATAAATCTGAGGTAATTTATAAAGTTTTCTCTTGAATAAATGAAATATAACCAAACAGTTATATATACCGGGTATGGCAAAAAAAAAAAAAAAGGCCACTATTTTAAATGTATATTTTAAACAAATAATGTAAACAAACTTTAAATCATCCATTTTTTCAGTATAGGATCACTTATCTTACACATCATAACAAGAGATGTTGAAAATGCCCTCCGTCATTATCCCAACAGAGCTCAAGACGCATTCGCCACTCGTCGACAGCACTGTTCAGAAATCGTTGCGATATGCTGCGCCATTCGTCCACGATTGTAGCTATAAGTTGTTGAACATTTTGGATTTCATAACCAGAGCAGTAAACCTTTTCTTTTAGTGCTTCCCACACTGAGTAGTCCAACGGATTTAAATCCGGGCTGTTGGCCGGCCACAGTGCAGGTTCTCTGAAATCAGGGGCTGTTTCAGGTAATCAACTGTGGCTCTAGCGCGATGACAAGGTGCACCATCTTGCTGGAAAACGAAGTTATCACCGCATATTTCTCTAATATCTTGAAAATATTGAACAAGAACATGATTACAGTAATATTCCGAATCTATTCGTATTCCTAGTTCTACAAAACTATCCTTGTCTTTCCGAGTTTTGAAAATGCTGCACCGACTGAGTTCCTCTTAACCTTTCAGGTGTCACGTTTCCTTGTGACAGCGGCATATACACGATCATTCTGTTTATTAATTGGTTTAGTAATTGTAAACATAAGGTTGTAACATATATTCTGCTCGATTTTTTAGTTTATTCAGAACAAAAATTAAATGACTTATAAGGACAAATTTGCTCGAATTTTTAGTTTATTCACAACAAAAATTAAATGACATCATGACAAATTAATCATTAATATAATTCCCTTCTTTTTCTATAACCTCCTCCCACCTGTAGAAAAGTTTTTTTATGCCACGTTCGAAGAAATTCCTTGGTTTCGAGTTAAAAAAAGCGATCACTTCGTTTTCGATAGCTTCCCTGGATTGCAACTTTTGTCCATCTAGGTGGTGTTGCAGACTTCTGAATAAATGATAGTCTGAAGGTGCGACGTCCGAAGAATAAGGTTGATGAGGCATTTTTTCACAACCAAATGCCTCCAATTGGGCAGTGGTGATTCGAGCTGTGTGAGGCGCGTTATCCTGGTGGAATAGAACACCTCTGCGATTAATTAATGCAGGACGTTTTTTTTGTAATGCCATCTTCAATTGTTGGAGTTGTTAGCAGTAGACTTCTGATGTCGACGCTGAATATTGTTATAGAGGACCCATTTTTCATCCCCAGTGACGATCCGATTCAAAAACGGTGCCTGCAGTTGCCGATAATGCAGTGATGTGCAAATATCGATTCGATGTTGAAGAGTCGCTTGTGACAAATCATGCGGAACTCATTTTCCAACCTTCACTACTTTTCCTAACTTTTCCTACTTTTCCTTCTGTATCATTCTGTATCGTGATAAAACCTGTGCGAACCTGTCGCCGCATGTATTTTGCAACATTTCTAAAACTATTTCACATTATCTTGAGGTTATTCTATTATCTATCGTCCGTTTTCTAATCGAGCAGAATTTATGTTACAACCTGATATTTTCTCATCACTAAACCATATCGTACGAAATGTGCCGGATGAAAATCTATCGGGTAATTGTTGGCAACATAACAAGCGATTTTGTTAATGAATGTCAGTTAAAGCTTGTACTGGAACTCCTTTGTATGCCTTCAAGTTTAGGTCAAATTTTGCTATTCGCCGAACACTTCTGTCAGATATTCCTACTTCCATGGCTGTTTCATTTGACGTTAAATGCGTCCCAGGTTCTTCTTGGCTCAATATTCTTGTCCCTACGAGATCAATATTTGTTTGTGTTCGAGCCGTTCTAGGCCTCCCACTACCTTTTCTACACTCTACATCACCAGTTTCCTTCACTTTGTCTATGATATAATTCAAACCTACTCTAGTCTATTGCTTATTCGGAAACTCTGTAATTTTTGTGTTCCCCAACCTTTTACTAACCAACAATTTTTTACTTATAACTCATCTTCACGCGAATACTTCAGCATTATTTCGAAGGTTAAATCAGAAATATGGCCTAGCCCTAGCCCATGATTTATCAGCTACTGAAATTTGGGACTAGCCTATTCTTGGCCTATAGCCTCGATTTCACGCTTTTTCGAGCGTTAGTACATCTGTTTTGCTTATAAAAAAATCCTTACAATTGTTTTAATCCTTCGTGGGCTGGGTGGGACCGACTAACAAAGAAGACTATGTGCGGCCACCCAGACCCCAAACTTCAATGGTGAATTTCTGCCATATGCTTAAGTTTATATATACTAAAGTTTGTACATATGTTGCCCAGGACATGGCACGTGGAGCCAATTCACCATGTGTCCCTTTTTTTTTTTTTACATTTATTTAAGAATTTTTTAACTTAAAGAATTCAGCACTCAGAAACACTTTTTATATTCACAATATAGATTATAGAATAGAAAGAAATAGAAACATAGAACATATGAAACAATGTTTACTGTACACAGTCATCACATACATAGTTGGAGTGACTTTCGCAAAGAGGCACATCACATTTTGTGCATGACTTTCTCGTCTTCTTATCCATCTTCCTCGGACACTTTCCACATCTCTTCCTACTTCCTGGATTAGGCCTTGGCTGGGGTGCTGCTTCTACCTCATCCATAAATGCCTCCATACATGCTCTAACATGCTTTGGCAAATATCTACCAGCTGACTCAAAACGTTTCTGGATTGCTGGTTTGCAGAGCTGTTCTGCTAAGTCTGCCAGAAATTTCCTTCGCCTTTGATTCCCTCGATACACATCGGGAGTTTTCTCCATGAAACAGCAACTAGTATTGTAAGCTGCAACATCTACCATCCAGTAGAAGATAACTAATGGCCATCTGTTTGTTATGCGTTTACATGAGTAAGTTTTGATAAGTTGGTCTAATCGATCAACAGCTCCTTTTGTGGCATTGTAATCTAGAATTACATCAGGTTTGAAAGGTTCTTCCTGCTGCTTTTTTTGGTCGAAATGCATGGTGCTTAATAACAGAACTGCCTTTCTTACCTTTGGGACATAGCTGCATATCATAAGATGCTGGTCCCTACTAAAGCCAAACTTTGATGAATAGAGCTGACGATCATTTGAGGCTTGAAATGATTTAGGTATTTGGCGCTTATTTTTCCTCATAGTTCCTAAGAGTGTTAAATTTTTATCAAGTAGTTCTATGGCAAGGTCAACATCAGTAAACAGGTTGTCAGTGGTAACATTTCTTCCTGACTTCACAATAGTTGAAGTAAGATCTCGAACAACTCTTTGGGCTTGGTGGCGTTCTGGACCTTCAGGACCTTTTCCACTGTATATCTGGCCATTTAGAAGATACCCATTCTTAACGTCGGCCATACTCCAAACCTTTATGCCATACTTATCTGGTTTAGATGGCATGTATACTTTGCATGAGCATTTCCCTCGAAATGCGAGTAGAGATTCACCCACAGTTACATATGTGTTGGCTTTATAGTTTATTTGACATGCTTCAATAAACTTCTGCCAAACTTCGAATATAGGCGCCAACTTGCCTTGTTCACCATTCCTTCGTTCTGCACGAGTAGTCATGTTATTAAGTCTTATTGACCTTTTTATTTCTTTGAAACGGTCACGGCTCATAGAAGCATGATAAATTGGTGGACCGGTCTTAGTACCAAATAATTCATCAACTGGGCGGAAGCTATCTTTGTCCAGCCCAGATCTGAGATGAAGTCCTAGCCATGCCATCAGCTCAATAGAATCCAGCTGTTTCCATTTTTCACCATAGAGAGCACCACCTTTTTGATTTGTTGCATCGAGAACCAATTCAACAATTTCATCTGTGATAAAGAAGCTGAAAGTAGCAGATGCAGCATGCGTAGGTACACTTTCATGAACACCACCTTCTTCACGAACAATGTTTTGCCTCACATTTAGTCTAAGCCGGGGAGGCTCAGTGCACCACACAAAGTTATCTTTCCCTAATACAATATTGTCATCATCATCATCATGATCGCTTGCATTGTCACTATCAAAACCACTAGTCACTGTCAGAAGATTGTTCAACATATTCATATTCACTAGCATCAGATAAGTCTACTTCTGATTCACTATCATCTGACAAATTTGGTTGGTCTACATCTACATTTCCCTCTCCCACCCTGCTAGGAGCATGAAACGTCGATATTGGAATTGACGTTGCCATTAGAATGAAAATCTAAGAAAATTTATGAAAAAATCTGAAAAAAAAATTAAAATAAATTAGTCACATTGCAGGCGAGGTGGGGTAAGGCAGACCCCATTCAAGTTTGCTACCCTGTCACTTCCAAATGGTGTGACATTTTTCTCTTATATTTTGTGAGTATATACCATACCTACATACAATAAAAGTCATAGATGTCCAGGCTCTAAAAATAAAATTTGAATGAATGGCAGATTTTTGAAATATGCTTGGGGTCCAGTGGACCCCATCAGCCCCCGAAGGGTTAAAATATACATTTAGAATAGTGGCCTATTTTGTTTTGCCATACCCGGCATATATGAAAATGAAAATGAAAGTGAAAAGGTTTATTGGCAGACCATAATCCATATATATATATGAATTTCACACTTAAACACAATGAATAAATGATGCAAACCCACAAGGAAGAAGAAAAAATTCTTCCAAGGCCTTTCGTGTACTCAGCAATACACCTCGTCAGGGAAATCCCTAATGAGTTGTATTGCTGAATACACCTCGGAATCATTTTTGGAATAATTTTTTCTTTTTTCTTCTGGGTTTGCGTCATATATATATATATATCATACTAAGATTATTCCTGGATGGAATGATTTTATTGCCCCCCTGAAGAAGGAATCGAAAGACGCCTGTAATATGTGGTGCTTTCATGGTAGACTCAGATTAGGACCTGTATACATGAATATGTGTAGAAGTAAGGGTCAGTATAAGGTGGCCATAAGGCGATGTAAACAGGAAGAAAAGTCTATTCGAGCATCAAAAGCCTGTGAAGCTCGCATAAATAACGATATGTCTGCATATATCATTGCTCCTATCAGCCATGCTTGCTCATAGCTATATCCCTGCACAGTTCATGAGGGTATATATCTTGCCCCTGGTCAAAAATAAGTACGGAGACATTCTGTCCAGCAATAATTACAGGCCTATTGCTGTCACTTCCTGCTTCTCGAAACTACTAGAAAAACTCTTGTTACTCCAATTAAATGATTTCCTATGGACATCTAATCAGTTTGGCTTTAAAAGGTCCCACTCAACTGACCTGTGTATCTGTGTACTTAAAGAAACAATATCTAAATACCTTGACAGTAATTCAACTATTTATAGGTTTTCCTAGATATAAGTAAGGCATATGATAGGGTGAATCACAATATTTTATTTGCAAAACTAGAAGACAGGAAGGTTCCCATGTACATATTAAATTTATTGAAATTTTGGTATTCCCACCAATCTTTCACTGTTAGGTGGGGCAATGTACTATCCGAGTGTTTTGGCTCCTCTTGCAGGGTGAGACAAGGCTCCTTGCTCTCACCTATGCTGTTTAATGTGTATATTGATGGATTAATTGCTTCACTTAACGAGGCAACAGTGGGATGTTGTATAGATAACGCAAGGATAAATAACTTAGTTTATGCCGATGATATGGTGTTAATAAGTCCCTCTGTTAAAGGTCTGGATCGGCTACTAAACGTCTGCGAAGTGTATTCGCAGGAACATGATATTCTTTTTAATGTTACAAAAACTAAGGTTATGCAATTTCATCCTAAAAGCTGTAATCAGCCAGCTGATATAAAGTTGGAATGGTGAGGTAATTGAGGAAGTACAAGAGTTTAAGTATTTGGGTCAAACTATTACCAGCTCCTTGAGTGATGACTCGGATATAAGAAAACAATCTCGAAACCTGTGTGCTAAAGCGAATATGACCATAAGGAACTTTCGATTCTGTACAAGTGAAGTTAAGGCACTCTCTTTCGTACTTTCTGCAGTAATATATAGGGACAGCAACTCTGGGTGAATTATAAAAAAGGTTCTGGCAAAACCCTAAATTTGCTGTACAACAGGTCTTTTAGACTCTTGCATAAATTAACTCCGAGATGCTGAGCTTCGCAAATGTTTGCTACCCGCAATGTCCCGAGCTTCCCGGAAGTAGCAAGACGTGCTCAATACAGTCTAATGCAAAGAAATAAAAAATCAACCAACCCGATCATCCAAGCTATCCATGAGTCCTGCCATTTATCCTCTAAGCTAAGGACTTCTTGGTGCGAAAACGTCTGTCTGTAGCTCCACTTAACTTCAACATTACAGTATTATTTCTAATCAATTATGTATATTTCTATCCTTAGTATATGAACTGTCATTGTATTAACCTAACTGGGCATGATGTAACCAAACCTAACCCAATTTAACCTAACATAATTTAAACTAACTTTTTATCGACATTCTGCAGATCGACTTTGTTCGCTACCCCGGCTGATGTATAGACATAAATGACACTATTGTAATACTTTTATATTGGCACGATCACGTATCATGGCATTAGATAAGCCTGTGTAATAATAATTATTTATGAGGGCTACAAAATGGAACCGCACTCAGGCCAACTAATGTGACCCATTACGGCTACTCCTGGATTATTATTACCAGCATCATCGGGATTCGAACCCCCGACCTCCAGTGTCTTCGCTTCGTTCATAAGGAAACTGTGTTACCTACTGAGCTACGGGATAAGCCCAAAAAGAAGAAAATTAGCTAGGCTATTTTAATTTAAAATCATGTTTTGAAGCTGATCATATTGTTTTAAAATGAAATAAATATTTTTTTTAGCACTGATAAAAACTCTTTTCAGGCTAATCTTGCAACTAGCCTAAAAGAGGTGGGTTTTTTTTTTAGTGCAGACAAATTCTTATTCAATTTTAAAACAAGATGATCAACTTTAAACATGATTTTCAGTTAAAATAGTCGCCTAACGATAACTTTTTTCAGTGCGTGTATTATAATATTTATTTCCATACATATCCCACGCATTATTATATGCACAAACATAATTTTTTCTCAACACAATATATATATATATATATATATATATATATATATATATATATATATATATATACACACTCGTATGTCTCCTGCAATAATAATCATATTGCTTGGGATTGTTTAATCTTCTTCGTAATGGCAAAGACCATATGGCGGAGAAGCCCCACAGAGATCCGAATAGGCATTGTGCGGGACGTTATAGCCAATGTTGTAATACCCCTTCCCATCGATCAGCGAAGTTAAGTGACATCTGGTCTGGAGAGTAGTTGGATGGGAAAACATCCTCCCCGTCCATATTACATAGCGACCCGTGTGGTTCGGATTCCACGTAAAGCTGTGGGTCCTATCCGTTGTATGACCTTAGATATTGTGAAGAAGGCTAAACAACCCTATCAATCATTTATCATCTGATAATACTGTACATTTGTCCTTCTTTCAAACAGTCTGAGTGTTTTAAACATTAAGAACATATTTTTATTATTTATTATAGCTTATTATATGAACAATTCCTTTATGCAGTAGTTTTTAGCCTTTTCTGAGTCAAGGCACCCCAAGTAAGCGATTGCGGCACCGTGGTTGGGAAACACTGCTCTGGTGTATAATGGTTGCTCTGGAAAAAGTGCTCTCTCTCTCTCTTTTTGTCTCTGTCTCTGTCTCTCGTGTATACAGGGTGATTCAGCAAAGAGTACATTAAATTGGAGGATGAAATCCTTGGATAATTCTAAACCACAATGTCTCTATGGTAAAATGTCAGATTCTGCATAGTTTCCATGTTACAATACATTTAAGATGTTGTATTAATGAGAGTGAATATGAAGTGAAACCCCCGTAGGTTTTTGTAATCATTTATTCACAGATCTCTACAGTGTGACCCCTCTTCGTTACAACCTAAAGGAAATGTTCAAAGTTGCCCCTTTCTGCCTCAATGCAGGCCTGTACACGTTGTACCATTGAATGTCTGACGCGTTCCAGAATGCCTGGACTATGTTTAATTTGCTCGCACCTGTCATGAACACGTGTCCATAATTCCTCTCTTGTTTGAACCTTTGTATCATACACCAATGTTTTTAAATGGCCCCACAGGTAGAAATCCAAAGGGTTAAGACCTGGGGAGTGGGGTGGCCAGGGAACAGGACCACCACGCCCTATCCACCTGTTGGGATAAACAGTATCTAGATATTTCCTTGATGCTCGGGCAAAATGGGCAGGTGCAAAATCATGCATGAACCACATGCGACGTCGTACTTGCAGTGGCATATCTTCAAGTAACACTGGCAGTGTCTCCTCGAGGAAATGCGTGTAGACATCTCCGGTCAGCCGCTGTGGTAGCGGATAAGGCCGATAATGTTATCTCCAATAATGCCAACCCATATGTTTATTGAAAACCTCACCTGGTGTGCTCTACGTACTGTTGAGTGAGGGTTATCCTCCGCCCATGTATGCATGTTGTGAGTGTTGAAAGTACCATCTCTTGCGAATGTTGCCTCATCTGTGAATAAAACATTATTAGTGAACCGAGGATCAACAGCATGGTGTCGTAAAAACCACTGACAGAATTCGATCCGTCGTGGATAGTCGCCAGGATCCAGCCCTTGGACCTTCTTATGATACGGGTACAGGAGGTTTGTATGCAGGCACCTTCAAACGGATGACTGTGGCACATGCACAACAGCTCCAACTGTTCATGTACTAGTAGATGGCTCATCTTCTACCAGGTTCAGAATTTGCTCGTCTGTGGCATCCCTGTGTCGGTTATGTCCTCCAATATCTGCTGTAAATCGACGGAAAGATCCCCTTTCCCTCAGCCTCTGATCAACAGCGATGAATGTTCGGGGGTTTGGCAGCCTTCGGTTTGGATACCGTTCTTCATACAGTCGTACAGCCTGTGCAGCATTTCTACCTGCTGCCCTTAAAACAAGGTGCATATCAGCATATTCACCATCTGTGTACTGCTCCATGTTGTAGTGCACTCTGATACGGCACCTGACCGTGACCTACAGAAGTAAGATAACAGATAGTGATAGATACAATTACGAGGTGCAGTTATGATGTTAGGAAATACCACATTACCTTATCACTTCAGTACAGATTGGCATAACATGTAAACAATAGCCAATTCAGGAATTATTGTATGATCTACAAATTTGGCAATCAAATCGGTAAAAACCTGTAATACAACGTATGCTCCCACACAGTGGATGGTGATATGGGTCCGCCCCGTCCTGTGGCAACGATGGGAGTGGTCTGGGGCGCACACCAGCGAGTCCACATTACCTCCCCTCCTCCTCCCCCTCCCTAGGGGGTCAAACAAGAGAGGAATTATGGCCACGTGTTCGTGACAGGTGCGAGAAAATTAAACATGGTCCAGGCATTCTGGAACGCGTCAGACATTCAATGGTACGACGTGTACAGGCCTGCATTGAGGCAGAAGGGGGCAACTTTGAACATTTCCTTTAGGTTGTAACAAAGAGGGGTCACACTGTAGAGATCTGTGAATAAATGATTACAAAAACCTACGGGGGTTTCACTTCATATTCACTCTCATTAATACAACATCTTAAATGTATTATAACATGAAAACTATGCAGAATCTGGCATTTTACCATAGAGACATTGTGGTTTAGAATTATCCAAGGATTTCATCCTCCAATTTAATGTACTCTTTGCTGAATCACCCTGTATATATGTATATACACCTGTATTCAGTATGAATACAGGTATGCGCGAATTCGCGAATTCGAGGTTAGGCGGTTGATTACTTTAGGACCTACTTCCTAATAAAGTGGAAACACTCTCGAGGTTACGCGGTTCAAGAATTCTGAAGTCCATCTGTGCGAACATTTGAGAACATTCCCAAGGATTTGAATTCACCCAAAATATTGAGAAAACCACAGGAGACAATGTTTCATTATCTAAAGAGGTTGGGTTCGAAGAAGTTGAGAGGAACGATATCGAAGAGCTCTTAGAATCCCATCACGAAGAACTATCAAATGAGGAGTTGAAGGAATTGGATGAGCTCAATAAAAAAGAGGATGCTGAATCCGAAGAAATTCTGTCCCCGACTCGAGTCCTGACTTCGAAGGCTCTATCAGAATCCTTCAAGCATATTGAGATAGTCTTGTCCATTCTAGACGAACACGATTTTGATGTGGAAAGGTTCTCAAAGGTTGCTAGGAATGTAAGGTATTCAATCCAGTGCTACTAAGGGTTTCATGCAGAAAAGGTTCGGAACGCGAAACAAGCTTCCATAATTCAGTTTTTCCCTCAGATGTGCCTTCAACAATCCTTCAGGTCTAAATTCCATCTTCAAGTTTCCCTTCATTCGGCCTTAACGCCTTTGCCACCTTCCCCCTTAGTTTATGTAAGTACATACATACGTACAGTATTTATTTATTATTAATGTATGATATTATGCATTAATTATTGTTCTCTTTCAGGTTTATAATTAATTTATATTGTTGTTATGTTATTTGATTGCATAAACAATTGATAGGATAGGTTTAGTTATTGATTTTATCGGTTTATTATAGTTTGAACATTTTTTATGGAACGTAACCCCTCTAATTAACATTGTGTCTATGGGAAAACATACCTCACTATATCCGAATTCACTATTCGCGGTAGTTTCCAGGAACACAACTACCGCGTATAGCGAGGTATACCTGTATATATATATATATATATATATATAATATATATATATATAATATAATTTGTTTGATAGTTTTTCTAACCTCCTTCGCAATATCTAACGCCATATGACAAAGGGGATATACAGTTTTGCATGGGATCTGAGCCACAGGTTTCCTACATTGTCTGAATGCCGAGGACGGCCCTTTCTCAGTACCACGGACCCTTGTTGCTTAACTTCGTTGATCGATGGGAGGCACGTAACAATATGAGTGATGAGCAAAAGAGGTTCCGAAGTGAATCAAGGCTGTGTGGATAAAGTGTTTGCTGTGAGACAAGTGACTGAGAAAACATGTGAAAGGGATTGCAAGGTATACATGGTATGTTTGGAACTTGAAAAAGCGTATGATAGCGTGAATAGAGAAGCACTGTGGCACGTCTTGATTACATATGGGATTGGTGGTAGACCTATGAATGCGTTGCAGAGTTTCTTTGATAAATGTAGGGCATGTGTGAGAGTAAATAAACTGAATGAATGGTTTGATATAAGTGTTGGCGTGCGTCAATGGTGTGTGATGTCTCTGTGGCTGTTCAGTCTGTTTATGGATGGGGTCATGAGAGAGGTCAAAGTGCAACTGCTAGAAAGAGGAATGAATGCGGATGATACTGCTGTATGCAGATGCCAGTGCTAAACCTAAGGATTTTTTAGTGGGTGGGTGATTTCACAAACTCGTCATTGTGATGTTGCATTAAAATACACCTTTTCTGTATTGTTTGTACAATACAGAAAACTTTTCAACCTAACAAGTTTATAGTCCAAAATTTTAAGACTACACAAGTATCCACATAGGTACAAACGTCGGTACTGAATATCTTTGTAACCAGTAACAGCACTCCCAGTAAACAACTGCAGAATCGGCTCAGCATTTAATTTGAAACAATTTTAAAATCTTGTTTTCTTGACATCATCAGACTGCATGTAAATTTGGAGAAGTGAAATACATATTACATATTGATGAAAACAATATCTGCAAAATTAAAACACAGCTGTTCAGTAAAACAATGGGTATCGTATAAGAAAATGCAATCAATTAGTAAACTGTATTTGTAAGACTAAGGAAGTTTTTTCAACATATATACCGACATTTTCATTTATAATTATATTCATATTGCCTCCACAGTGACAAGTGAATAATAAGTCATTCAATAAAAAATAATGGCATTTAAAAATAAGCACAAAAATACCAAAAAATTGCGAAACTAGGTGGGTGAAATCTATTTAGTGGTTGGGTGAAATCCTTTACTGGGTGGGCGATCACCCACCCAGTTAACATGTTAGATTTAGGCCTGGCAGATGCTGCTGCGCTATTTGCTCAGAGTGAGTAAGAGAGATATGCAAGAGGTTGTTGAGAGTTTTGTGGCGGTGTGTGAGAGAAGATTGTTGAGAGTGAGTGTATGATAGATAAGAGCAAGTGAAGAGAGAGGTAAATTCGGATTGTCATGTGATGGTGAAACGCTAGAGGTAGTAGAGTCTTGTAAGTAACTGGGGTGTGTATTACATAAAGGAGGTTCGAGTGCGGATGAAGTTAATCGTAGAGTGAATCAAGGAAGAAAGGTGGTCGGTGCGTTGAAAGCGGTTGTGAGAAAGTAGAGACTGGATATAGATGTTGCGAGATACTTACATGAAGGTGTGTTATAGATGTAAAACATCAGTGTGGCATGAAATGGAAAAGACAAAGGTAAAAGCAGTTGAAATGGATAATCTGAGGAATATGCGTGGCATTAGGCCTGTTCAAAAATCAACTTTTTCTTATTTTCATAGGTTTCTGTACATTTTCCCATGCTTTTTGACCTGAGAAAGCCGAAAATCACAACTATTTTGACCTAGGATGTTGGGAAGCATTGCCGCATGGAGCTTTAAATTTTCTGCCTTGAAATCGGCCAAAGCGCCAATTCCGGGGTCCCTTGAATTATGTTTTGCACTTTAACTTTTGATCTAAACAAGATAGAGCAACAAATTAGGTATAAATGAAAGAGCATAAAAATAATAAATAATAATAATAATAATAATAATAATAATATAATAATAATAATAATAATAATAATAATAATATAATATTATCTATCATTTTTCAGGAAACAACAGAAACTCAATCAGAATCTAGAAAACCATCTACAAGTTACAACTTCACAATGGCATTAAGCAAGGAGCTGAGGGAGCTCCGTGGGCGCACAGTTGATATCTCAGAACCTCCACGTACTGTCCACAGGCAGGTGTCAACTGGGCCATCTACCAGATCTCTCACTGAAACTTTCCTGGTTGGATACCCTTCAGCTTTTATCAGTGGTTCCCAGCTTCCCACCAACAGACAGGCGTTCCAGTATTTCCTTAATCTTCAGAATTTACCGGAAAATGCAGGGAGGCCCATGGTTCAAGACCTTGCATATGAAACAGTTGAATCTATCATCCCATTCTGGCAGATGGCTAGGATCAAGACAATGACCAAGTACAACGCAATGAAGCTCTTCATGAAACTACATGAGAAACATCGTGCTCTGGTGAAAAGCAAAGGAAGAGCAAGTAACCCTGGAGGAAAAAGAGGAGCATTTGTGCTGGAATTAGACAGCCTGTTCGATATAGGAGCTCCAGATGCAATCCAGGAAATACAGAACAACAGACTGTTATCCAGAGAGAAGAAAGATGAGGATATCAGGTTCTACGAAGACCAAAAGACTGAGAGGAAAGGTCATATGTCTGGTCATGACAAGATTTTTTAGACAAGATCCCTGCAGCAAGCAGCGAGGAATGAAAGACTGCAGCATAGACAAGAACAAGGTAAAACTAATTACTTTGAACGTTACAAAAAGTTTTAAGTTTTACTCCATTGCGATATTTAGCATGTACTTAACAATTACTGTCTTAACAGGTTGTACTATTTTACAGCTGCAGCAGAACAAGAGGCAGTTGTTCATGTGGATGACATTACCTGGGGTGACTCAACTGACAACGACGCTAACACAGAGGACATGGATTACCATCAGCCTCGTCCTGGATGTTCTCACCATCAAGACACTGTGACTAGTGTGACTTTGACGTTTCCAAGGAAGGTCATGGAATGTGATGTCATCTGCAATACAGCTGATCGTCTTGGTTTATCAGACAATCAAGTTACTGCCATGGTTTCTGCCACCTTGAAAGCTGGAGGGGCTGATCTGGATAACTTCATCATCTCAACCTCAACAACACGTCGCAACAGAATGCTGTCCAGGTATAATATCAGCCAGAGTCACATGTCCAAGTTTTGTGAAAACCCCCCACAGTACGCTGCCTTACACTGGGATGGAAAGTTGCTCAAAGATGTCTTGGGCAGTGAACCTGGAAGTACCTCAGAGACTTTAGCTGTGCTAGTGTCTGGTCCACCTTCATACACTGAAGGAAAGTTATTGGGAGTACCTGTCATCGACAATTCTTCTGGCACAGCTCAGGCTGAGGCTTCAATGGATTTACTGGAGACATGGGAACTTACGGATAATGTTACTGCCCTTGTTTTTGACACTACATCCAGTAACAGTGGAGTTCACAGAGGAGCTGCCAAACTGCTAGAGAAAATGCTGAACAAAAAGGTGTTTTATCTGGCCTGTCGACATCACATCCTGGAAATCCTAGTAGGAGCAGTTTGGGAGAAGCTGTTTGGGAAGGTGAAGGGGCCAGATAATCCCTGGTTTGAGCATCTGAAGGATGTTTGGACGGACTTGTCCAAGGAAAACCCAAAGATGCTGGCTATCAACAGCAAATGGCTGAAGGAAAAGAAGAAGAACAGTGAAGAAATACTCCAAGACATTCTAACAGCAGAAAGGCTTCCAAGAGCCGACTACAGGGAAATGGCTGAACTGACAGTCATTGTTCTTGGAGGAACGCCTCCTCGAGGTATTCACTGGAGTCGACCAGGCGCCATTCATCAGGCCAGATGGATGGCCAGAAACCTGTACTCCATGAAAATGCTGATGTTTGCAGATCAACTTGAGTACGACGAAGACACTGTATCAAAGCTGGAAAGACTCAACACCTTCCTTGCGCTGTTCTACACTCCTGTATGGATGATGTCAATGTCTGCTGCAGATGCTCCCGTGAATGATCTAAGTCTAATCCAGGACATGTTGAAGTACAAGAAAACTGACCCAGAGCTTGCTGATGCAGTACTTAATAAGATGGAAAACCACAAATGGTACCTGACGCAGGAAGTCGTGCCATTTGCCCTGTTCAGCAGTAGATTGAGTGACACATTGAAGCACGACATTGCTGCCCAGTTACATGCCACTGAGAAGCCAGACAGCTTCAGAACAGGAAAGCCTCTATTCCAGAGAGTCACAGCTAAGACCACCCTGGTTGATCTCATTGGCCCAGAATCACATTTCCTGCTGGACACACTGAACATTGGATCCGAGTGGCTTCTGGAACCTGTCACGTCTTGGCCACAGAATGAGGACTACAGAAAAGCGTTGGACTATGTTAAGAATCTGAAAGCGGTGAATGACATTGCTGAACGTGGTGTCAAGATGATGAGCGACTTTGCAAATGTCATAACAACAGATGCCAAGCAAAGGGACTATCTCCTTCAAGCTGTGGAGTTCAACAGACGCCGCTTTGACAGCTTCAAGAAACAAACTCTCAACAACTGACTGTGTAAATGTCATTATGAAATTAATCATCATGTAATGCTTTCACTTCTTGATCGATTAGACTTGTGATAAAATGTTAATCTCAAATTTGTGTCATGAATAAGGCGCCTTGTCTGCCTTGAGTGTGAGAAAACGAATTTTGTGATATTTCTGAAATCTTTGTATGTACCAATGTGCCATTTCTTGTTCCAAGACTATCATAATTGTATAAGTTAGAAAGAGGATTAAAAACACTTTAATTTGGTGCCTATTTTGTTGCTCTATCTTGTTTAGATAAAAAGTTATAGTGCAAAACATGATTCAAGGGACCCCGGAACTGGTGCTTTTGGCCGATTTCGAGGCAGAAAACTTAAAGCTCCATGCGGCAATGCTTCCCAACAACCTAGGTCAAAATGGTTGTGATTTTCGGCCTTTTCAGGTCAAAAAGCATGGGAAAAAGTACAGAAACCTATGAAAATAAGAAAAAGTTGATTTTTGAACAGGGCTAGCGTGGCATGCATGGGATTGACAGAGTAAGAAATCGTGTGGTTCTGGAAAGATGTAGTGTTCAGAAGTCAGCGTTAGTGAAAATTGAGGAAAGTGTGCTAAGGTGGTTTGGATATGTTGAAAGAATGGAAAATGACAGAGTTGTGAAAAGAGTGCATAAGAGTGTTTGCAAAAGTAGAAGGAGAGGTAGGCCGAGAAGGGTGATGCGCGACAAGTGGCTGCAAATAGTTTGGAACGGAGGAGGTGTGTTAGAAGTATGTACAGAGGCGCTCATAAGTATTCGTACAGATAAATATTTCAGTTATATTCGTCCTTATCTTTTGTACCATGCATTCGATAGTTATGAAAGGTTTACTGTTTGGAAAAATTTAACAAATAAAAAAATTAGTTCAACTCCAGCATATAATGTAAAACATCAGAGAATTTAAGGAAAATAAAAAATGTTGGTGCTCTTCCAATATGTGCTCTACCGCGAAACTGTGATCTACCATATTCCAATACGTGCTCTACCGTGAAACTAGCCTTATATAACGAAAATATCATGACTTAACCTAACCAATCGTTAGGTCAACTATACGCCCTTGACGATTGGTTAGGTTAAGTCGTGATATTTTCGTTAGTTAGCCTGGAATATGGAATATTAGTTGGAATATGGTAGATCACAGTTTCGCGGTAGAGCACATATTGGAAGAGCACCAAAATGTTAACATGCAAAATGAATAAAGTCAAAATAATAAAGTAATTAATAAAAGAAGGTGATTAATAATCCTCGTTGATTTTCTTTTAATTAAACAAACAACTAAATGATAAAAGTACAGTCGTTAGTGTTACAATTCTCTAAAGGTTGTGCGGTGAATAAGATTGGGTTTGATGAGATTATCATTAATTATAAAATGTTAAATATATCGTATATAAATGGTAACTGACTCATGACAAGAATTATAATGATAACGCAGTACCTTATTAGATAAAGTACAAAGATTGAGTGAATGAATTGGAGTGTTTACAGTTAAAATTTGAATGACAAAATATGCCCCAACAAAAGCGTTAAAAAATGGTCGTCACAGGATGGTGGTTCGTTTGCGAGTTGCGACTGAAGTAGGTTGAGAAATGTGCCTCCCAGGGTATGCCGTGACGCCATCTTCCAAGGGCGAGGTATGCTCATGTAAGGAAGTGCCTGAAGCGTGTCACTAAACATTCAGATTAAATTAAGATGTCTCTCTGAAGAGGATTAGAAAATATGACGAGTAACGACGTTTCGCAAAAAGAGTTTGCCCAGAAACATATCTAAAAAGCTTATAAAAAATTACTAATCACTAATGATTCGATTTAGTTTTTAAAATTTTATTACTGTAATGTCACCAAAATTAATAAAATATATGAAGAAAAACAGAATATTGCCACTTAGTAATTTATTACACTTTTTAGAAATGTTAGATTTGTAGGCAAACTTTCTTCCGAAATTGTACATAATTCATTGTACAGATTCTTCATAATTGTGTGTTCTTTCCAAACATTTATATTTACGTTATTGTTAAAATAAATTCGTGTAAATTTTAGGAAAATATATTCTTGAAAGTTTCACAATCAATTTTTATTGTGTCTACTGTTACTACTACTACTACCACTAATAATAATAATAATAATAATAATAATAAATACAAAATTATCGGGAAAGTAATATTTCCACTACATTTGTGAGTCTTTATCAGTTGGAAGACGAAGATACAATAAAATAAATTCCTTATCTTCTATTTCCTATTTTATAATTATTGGGGCATTTATTTCACCTTTATTCCACCAATAAACCGTTTCCTTTATTCTTTCTCGCTTTCATTACCTCGTAACATAGAAACCTAATGTTTATTACAGCACTTTCATAAATAATAAAGTACGTAATTACTTTCACATTCGTCAAGCTTGAATAACTTTTCTCATAATTAATTGCCATAAATGCGCAAAGTTTATTTGGAAGGTCGATTTCTGCAAGCAATTTTAGCCAACGCGAATGCTGAAACTCACTCATTGTGAGGCGTTTATGCAAGGTAAGCAAGGTCGTAAATATGTCGCCCTGATTACACACCAATTCGAAATCCAGTCTTCTTTATATCTGTTTCGTTAGAAACCATTTGGTTAAGGTTATTTAAGGGAGTAAACATTAAATTGATTTCCAAGAGGAAAGCGTCTGTCGTCTAATGAACATCTATGCATTTTTTATTATTATTTATTTTATTTCTTTCCATCCTCTTCTTCTTAGAACTTTTGCGTAATGTGGCTTTTATTTGGTTCCGTCCGTGACGTAAACAGTTTAAATTTATTTTTTAAAGAATGATGATATGCAACTTTAAGCTTTAATAACGTTTAATGTACACATGATAGAAACAAACTGTAAATGGCATATGAAAGTATAATTATTAAAGCTTTTAACACACTTTCGCCATCTTTCTTCATACATCGTTTATTCCGATTTTTCAAAGACCTGAAAACATTGTTCAGTTGCTGTTGAGTGAGTTCATGAATTGCATTTGTGATCCTGGCATCCGAAGAATGTATTTTTGATGAGTGAACAATACGTTAACATAGTTCCATAAAAGGTAGTCTAATGGGGATAGTTTAGGTGAACCAGGTGGCCAAGCAATTGGTCCACTTCTACTGAAAGATTTAATTGTCTTAGTTCAGAGATAAAAAAATTTTATAACATTACAAGGTAATGTTCACCACTGTCTGTTGGTTTTCCAAATCAGAAAGGACCAATGATGCATGACTTTCTGTGAGCGCACCAGAAACTGATTTTCGCCGAGTCTCTTTCGAGTTACCAGACATCGTGAGGTTTATCTGTCCCCCAGATGCGGCGGACATAATGACGAGGATGAACTTATGGTCAGGGTCACAAATTCACTTCATGAAATCACTTAGCAGCAACTGGTGGATGTTTTCGGGTCTTTGGAAAATCTGATAGAACGATGTATCGAGAAAGGTGGTGGTTATGTTGAGGCCTAGAAATTGGTAATGTAGTGTGTTAAAAACTTTAATTATGCTTTGATATGCCGTTTACAGTTTGCTTCTATCATGTGTGCATCAAAAGTCGTTAAAGTTTAAAGTTGTACAAGGACTTTGTGATCATCATATATATTATATATATATATATATATATATAATATATATATATATTACAGGGTGATCACAAATTAACTTCCCGATTTTAAACATTTATTATGAAAAAACTAACAAAGCTACAGCGAAAACCAAGATATACAAATAAAGAAGAACACTAAGTTTTATTTACAGGCTATTGAAGTTCAGTATGAATTCCTTTTGTGGTTCCTTTTAAGGTTATAACATTCCTGAATGAGCAGTTGCCTCATCGTTGGATCGGGCGTGGGGGGCCCATTCCTTAGCATGCTCGTTCGCCCGATCTAACCCCCCACCTTGACTTCTTCCTCTGGGGCTATGTCAAAAATGAAGTTTTTGTTCTACCACTGGCAACAACTTTGGAACATTTGAAGGAAAGGATACGTGAGGTTGTTAGAAAAGTTCAATATGATATGCTACAAAATGTCTGGAGGGAAAAGAATACCGCTTTGATGTCTGCAGAGTAAGGTAGTCCATAATTTCACTTTTTAAAATTTTTAATGGTCCAACGGGCTAATGTTGTGGGCATTGGTGCAAGAAAGAACATGGTTACCAGTTTTTGGAGTTCCAGTAATATCAGCCCCCCCCCCCCCCCAATTTATATGGGACCTAAAAATTTGACTGAGAAAACGAAAGTTTTTCCGCTTCTCTGTGAATAAACATATGACTATATTATTTTTTCTTGGTAATAATATATTATTTTAATTAATTATATATTCTAGGGGTGTTACCGCCACCCTGAAGCATCATCCCAGGGAGCTTCGCGGCGATGGGCTTGAAATTAGACCAGCTTATAAAGCCAGCTACAGTATATTTCGAGTGGGAACAAACCTGATTCCAGGTCCTCATCGTTTTTTTTTTTTTTTGCATTTATTTTTAAACAAAATGAATTCCTTTTACAATGATTAAAAAATTATACCAAAGTTTAATTAAAAAGATAAATACTTCTGCATAACATTACATAATAAATGCTCACTTAACATAATTATACATTTCAGCCAAAGATTTTTTCTTGAAGTCTGGAAGAAGGCGTCGATGTTGCTCTATAACTTTTACCAGAAATTGTTTTTGTGATTCATCATTAACAATTCTGTCTTTGAAATCTTCAATCAGCTTGATTGTTCTCTCGGCAGGATCATTCACAACTTTCATATTTTTGACAAAGTTCTCCATAACTTGGAAAGATTTGCAATTTTTCCAAGAAGTAACAGGTTCATTTAGCCAGTCACCACTAGTACCCAAGCATTGGAAAACAATTGAAGAACCCTTACCAACTAACTGCCACAGCTTAGTTGTTGTTGTTGTTGTTTAGCCGATCAGCCCACCCTGATCGAGCAAGCCGGCGGCACGCAGGTAACCGATCGCCCTCTCCGGAGTGGACCAGAGGTTCAGCGCACTCGTGTTGTGTTGTGTTCGTTGTTGTGCTAGAGCGGTACAGTCCGTCATAATGTGTTCAATTGTTTGTGGTGTGTCTTGGCACAGGTGGCAGGTGTCGTCTATGGAGTTGTCTAGTCTGTGTTTATATGTCCATAAGTTGGGGTGATGTCCACATCGGAATCGTGCTAAGTTAACTCGATCCGATCTGCTCAGGCTGATCTCTGACCTGTTAATGGGCGGCGGCTTCGCACCTAGGACCGCATTCGGACCGAGTCGTGTCAGTGCTTTGTGGGTTAGGTGTGTGTGTATGTGTTTTCTGTACTGTGTGATGTCTGTGGGGCGTGGTATGGAATGGAGTATTTGGTTATAATGTCTCTCTGGTGTTACCTTAATGGTGCGAGGTGTTGGTGCATGATTGTACATGTAGTGGCAAGGGTGTTGTGGGTTAGTTGTCGCTGCTGCCATGAATTGTGTTCCCCTCATGTCTAAATGTTCCCTAACTTTTAGTATTTTTGTTTCTGTGTGCAGGTGTTCTATTGGTGTTGTTTGAGTGCATCCTGTAATGATACGAAGTGCGTTGTTTTGTATTGTTTGTAAGGTGTTTATGTGTGTGTTTGAGATAATGGGTGCCCAGCATGGGCTAGCATAGTCCATAACTGAGCGAATATATTGTTTGTAGATGAGTGATGTTGTTTCCTGCTGGTGTCCAAAGTTTGTGCCTGTTAGTACCATAAGCGTGTTAAGTCTTGACGTACATTTGTTTTTAATGTCCTGAATGTGGTTTGCAAAAGATAATGATGTGTTGTATGTGACAGCTTATTTTGGTTCTGTGAGTGTGTGGAATGTTGATGTTGTTTAGTGTAAGTTGTGGAATTACCTGGTGTTCTTTTGTATTGCTTGTAAGCAAGGTGATGGTTGATTTTGTGGGCGCTACTTTGAGTCTATTGTGTGTGAGCCAGTCTTGTATACTGTTTATGTATGTTTGTAGGTTATTTGTAGCGGTGTCGATGTTGTTGTGGGTGGATGTTAGAGTGATGTCATCTGCATATGATGATAAGGTAAGCTTGTTATCTATGGGTGTTGGAATGTCATGCATGTATAAGTTGAAGAGTGTTGGTGAGAGAACAGAGCCTTGAGGGACCCCGTTCGGAAAAAGCTTGGTTTTGGATGACTTGCCATTAAATGTGACATGTGAGTATCTTCCTGAGAGATAGTTGCTCAGCCACCTTTTGGTGTTATTGTGCATGTTTGTGTTGAGTATTTTGTTTATGAGAGGGAAGCGTGGGATAGCATCAAATGCTTTACTAATGTCTATTGTTGCTAATAGTGTACGTTGAGCTGGTCTTCTAGAGTTGATGCCATCCATGATGTGCTGCGTCAGGTTAGTGAGTAATGTCGTGGTTGAGTGGTGAGGTCTGAATCCATGTTGAGTAGGCGATAGTGGTATGTGTGGGTTGGTGATTTGTAAGATTAGTCTTTCTGTTACTTTGGAAGGTGTGCATAGTAAAGTAATGGGTCTATAGGAAGCTGGTTCTGTTGGATTTTTGTTTGGTTTGAGTAGTGTAATAATTTTACCTTGTTTCCATATGTCAGGAATAATACAGTGTTGGTATGAATATGTGCTGATATTTGTGAGAGCTAGTATTCCTTGTGGGCCCAAGTGTTTAAGGTGTATGTTAGATATGTTGTCTGGTCCAGTAGCCTTCGAATTTTTAATGTTTTTGATGATCTTGGTGGTCTGGTCTGTATTGAAGGGTGTAATGGTCGTGTCGAGTCTGTAGGTTTTCTTGTGTCTGGCTGTTTGTTTGTCTGCGTGTTTCTGGTTGTTGTCTCTGTTTAAGTGACTTATCTTTGCGTAGTGATTAACTAGAATGTTAGCTTGTTGTGTGTATGTTGGGATATTATTTTGGCTGCGACAGATAGCCGCGTGTGAGGTGTGAATGCCGCTGTTAGAGTGGGTAATGCTGTTTATAGTCTTGTATAGCCTGTATGTATCTGTGGAGTGGTTTAGTGTTGTTATGAATTCCCTGAATGTTTCTGTTTGTTTTTCTTTGAGTTTGTTGTTTATTTCTGTGTTGAGCTGTTGTATCTGCTGCTTTATGGCTTCTGTGTGTGGTGTTTGTGTGTTATGTTTGAGGTTGTTACGTTGCCTTATGAGGTGGGCTATTTCTCTAGTGTAATTTGGGTTGTATTTCCTAATGTTGCCCTTGGGTATGTATTTGTTTGCATTATTGATAATCTGATTAAATGTCTTGAGTGTTGTATCGATGTTTATGATGGGTGTGCTGTTTAATGTGGTGAATTGTTCCTCAGTCTGTATTTTGAACTGTTCCCAATCAGCTTTCTTGTAATTTCTGTAAGTGTGCCTAAGGAGGGTGTTGCGGGTTGATTTGACAAACTTTCTTCATTGACTTTGCAATCAGACTTTTCTGCATCTGAAATTTGCCGGGAAAACAAAGCAAGTGGTACTAGTTCCTCAGTCAGATACCATAGCTGACCATTTAATTCCTTAAGATTCTTTGGTTTCGTCTTTCTGTCCGAGTTACATAAGACTTATCAAGGCTGGAGACGTACATATTCCGAATAGTTCTTTGATCTTCAAGGAATTTTATATCTTCGCTTTTGTTTCTTGTTGTTCTCATTCTGTCTTTCATTATTGTTTCAATAGCATCTGCTGCCGATATATCCAATAGCATATCTAATTTTTTACAAAAAATATCCTTTTTATCTTCGAAAGTATTCCTGTTTTTGTGTTTTTTCAGTGTTTCATACTCATTAACTAAAGTCAGAATCTTTTCTTTTGGTCTTTTGCTTTTGGAAATATCTTGCGTTTTAATGCCAGCTAAGTCCCAGAATTTTTTAACTTTATTAAGTACAACTGTTGCAGCCTCTTCTTTATTGTTCATAACCATATCATTTCTTTTTAAATGATAGAAATGCTGAAGTGCATCTGATTGGGATGGTAGCTGGAATAGTCCTGTAGGAATCAGTTCATCTTTAAGATTACCAATAATTGGATCATAGCTGCTTTTTCTTAACTTTATATTTAATTTCTTAGGAGTAGCCATGATATTCATTTAAAATAAGATTAGAATCAACCAAGTGAAAAATGCATCATATACTATATCATCATTGGATATCTGAAAAACACATAAAATATTGGCTTAATCAGCTGTTACAGAACATTTCTATGTATACTATTACGAATAAATAATCAATTTATACACCAAAATGTGCAAAGTTGATTTATGAATAAATTGATATGCAATATGTATGCTTTTATTTAAGATTAAAAATGATTAATCTTAAAAAAATGCTTAAAAGATGTCGTTTTTACTCAATTTTTTACTATGCAATATAAATTGGGGGGGGGTCTGATATTACCGGAACTTCAAAAACTGGTAACCATGTTGTTTCTTGCACCAATGCTCATAACATTAGCATGTTGGACCATTAAAAATTTTAAAAAGTGAAATTATGGACCACCCTACAGTGCAGAGCCACAAAAGGAGCTCATATTGAACTTTAATATCTTGTAAATAAAACTTTTTGAGTTCTTCTTTATTTGTATATCTTGCTTTTCGCTGTAGCTTTTTTAGTTTTTCATAATAAATGTTTAAAATCGGGAAGATCATTATACCTATAGTATATGACAAGGGAATGTTGACTTTTATCTTGTCGTAGTGTGACGGTAACGCTCGCGACTCCAACTCAGGCGGTCCCGGTTCGAACCCTAGCGGCGGCATTTTTGTTTCATACTGTCTAAAATATTTAGACAGTAGGTTCAAAAATTCTTAAAATATATTCCCAACGGTATAACAGTTATCAAAATATATTAAAAAACAATTAAAACCTATTAAAACATAACCACAAACCAACCAAAATCAACGAAAATAAATAATTAATTCATATTCGATCATAATAATTATGTATTTTATTAAAAGTCTATATAAATCCATAATATATGTGTATATATACTGTTTCGTTTTCTTCCGAAATGGTATAAAACCAACTACGAAGTTTCTAGAAGCTTCTCGAAGAAGCGGAAGTCGTGGGTTAGATTAGTTTCTTAGGAGTTTATACTCAGCCTTCGTTTTGTGAGGAAGTCTTCAGTTTCACCTGATTCAGTGTTCAGTTAGGAAATTTATTTGCTTTTAGCTTTGATTTAAAGCTTTAGCAGTTTAATTAAGTCTAAAATCTAAAATCTAGTGTCATTTTTTGTGCTTTATCTAAATTATTTTTCTCGCATGATAATTCAGTTTAGGAGTTATTGAATTGTTAGGTTAGGCTAGTTTCTTAGGATCAAATCATTAAGGACTGTAAGTAATCAATACTTTTATTATTTGTTGGCTTTGTGTTTGAGGTAAGCACATTCTGGTATTAATCTAATCTGGTCAATACATTTAAATTTGACTATTATTTATCCAAGATTTATCTTGGAACAAAATCTATAACATTTTCTATAAGTACAATCCAAGTCTAGTATCCAAAACTTTAAAATCTGTTAAGAAAGGTGGGTCCCTTCATTTTGCTTGACCTATCATAGCGTAACAATCATTCTTTATTTATCATTTTTCTTTGCGCTTTTTATATTTTAAAGTATTAAAGAAAACTGACTTATTTATTAATTCTAAATATAAATTTACCCAACTTCAATCTAAATTAAACAAATTTATTTCTAATTATTTACTTAGTTATTTAACGCGTGGCTTGTTTTCACTACCTCTAACCAATTAATTTAAATCCATCGAATAAAGAGTTTAAGCTTGCCTTAAGTTATTTAATTGTACGTAAATATAATTAAACATTAATAGCGTCCACGTTGTGAGACCCCTATGTTTAAGGTTTAATTTAAACGATACCTTTTCGAACCTGAGGTAAGGGTGGACGCGGGTAGCCGTAAAGATACCCTTTTAGGCTGCTGAATTTTCCGCGCGTGCTCATGCGTATTTATTCTATATAAACATTGGTGCTCATAAGTATTCGTACAGGGAAATATTTCAATTATATTCGTCCTTACCTTCTGTACTATGCATACGATAGTTATGAAAAGTTTACCGTTCATATGCAAAATTTTAAGAAAATAAAAAAATTAGTTAAAACATCAATGAATTTTAGGAAAATAAAATAAGTTAAAATGCAAGTTTTCGTACATTTAATTACAAAATTATTTTATAATTTTTGTCCACCTTTTGCTTGAATGACTTCAATGATTCGTGTTGGACTGTTGGGTATTTTTCTACAAAGTTTCGACACCTCTCATTACAAATTTTAGCCTATTCTCCTAAAGAAAAATTGTTGCAATTCATTCAGATTTGAAGGGTTTCTCTTGTAGACAGCTTTTTTCAAATCAAATCATAAATTCTCGATTAAATTGAGATCTGAGTTTTGACTGGGCCACTCGAGAAGCTTGAAATTCTTTTGTTAAAAACATTTCATGCTGCTCTTCTCTTACTTTTATGTTTTGGATTATTATCTTGTTGCAGTACCATTTGTGGCCCAGTCACAACTCCCGAACTGAAGACAATATATTTTCTTCTAAAATTTC
The DNA here is from genome assembly GCA_023014485.1 of Bathynomus jamesi. Taxonomy (NCBI): domain Eukaryota; kingdom Metazoa; phylum Arthropoda; class Malacostraca; order Isopoda; family Cirolanidae; genus Bathynomus; species Bathynomus jamesi. Next base: position 80,552 of record JAJOZX010003709.1, on the reverse strand, counting down.
CTGATATTTCTTCGAATTCAAGATACCATTGATGAAAACAAGCTTTCCTAGACCAAAAAGCACTAAAGTAGCCCTAAAGAAGCAAACTACCATCACCGTGTTTAACCATGGGAAGGACGTTTTTTTCCTCGAATGCAGTATTTGAGTTTCACCAAACATACCATTGTTCGTTGTTACCGAATAATTCAGTTTTGGTTCGTCTGTCCAGAGAACTTTATTCCACAATGCAAATCCATCATTTTGATGATCTTTAGCGTACTTTAAACGAGCTTCTTTTGGAGCTTTTCGTAGCAGAGGTTTTCTTCGTGCAACTCTTCCATGCAGACCATTCTTTCTCGATGTACGACGTACAATAGAAGAATGGACATCGATCTTAGTCTTAATGTTTGGCAAATACCAGCTGCAGTCACTCGTGGATTCGCAGTACCCATTCTGTCAATCCGTCTAGCTGATGTCTTATACACAGAGGCAGATTAAGACACCTTGAGGCCCTGGGGCAATAAAGAATATGGGGGCCGTTTTCTATAGCTTTTTATTAACAATACATGTACATGTACTGTACACGAATTAGATGTACGGTGCTCAGGCTAATTGAGAAACAAACTTAAAAGAACCTTAACACAGTGTATTTTGCCGTTTACCAAAACCAAACAGTATTAAAAAACTTTACTTTAGGGCCTATAAAACACAACATAAAACGGGGAATTTGTCAGTTTGTGTACTCTGTCATATTTAATCAAAGAAGTTTGCGAAATCTCGAATTATATCAAGCATGGGAGCCTGAGGCTTCAGCCTCAGTAGCCTCAGTGATAATCCGCCACTGCTTGTACGGTCATCCTTCTTCCATGAACATTCACAAAGAAAATTTTAGAATCCAGCCAACTACTGATTAAAATTTTAAATTCTTCAATCCTGAGGTGGACACGCAAAGTATTAAATAATTTTGTAAATAAATGTACGAAAACTTTTGCATTTTACCTTTTTTTTATTTCCCTCAAATTCTTTGATTTTTACATTATACAGTATGTTGGAGTTGAACTAAATTTTTATTTGTAAATTTTTTCAAACTAACAGTAAAGTTTTCATAACTATCGTATGCATGGTACAAAAGATAAGGACGAATATAACTGAAATATATGTCTGTACAAATAATTATGAGCGCCACATGTAAAAATGAACAATGAATAATCCATATTCATTTTTACATGAGGAGCCAAAGTCGCCTGATGCGATTTTGGCTAAAAATTTTATTTGTTGCTTTCTATTTTTGTTTGTGTCACAACCCTACTATCTACCATTTCTATGGTTTAGTCGTACCCATATTTCCATTTTTCATTTGTTAGAGAATTTATTATAACAGGATTGAAACCCGTAGTTGTATTTAGTCCTTAATACCCACTCTGTCTCTAATTCGTCTCCTTTAATTTCTCCCAATAATGACGTCATAAAAGTAACCTAATTCCCTTCACGTTTTCCATACCTTGAATACTGAATCACGTATTTAGTATGTGGATATCTTTCGTATTCAATGTATGGTAAATTCTTTAACATCATAATAAAAACCTTTACACTCTATACGTCATTATGTAAATGTTATTCATTCATACATCCATGTCCCTTCTTGACCTTTATCTTTTGTTAATTTTATTATTCATTCAGCTACCTATTGTGTGACTACCAATATGTATACAATAGTTTAGGCATTCGTACATGTCCACTGAGGACGTACATAATTACCTTACATGTAAGTAAGTTCACATGTACTCGTTTTACTCTTTCTTTTAAGTGCGTTCACCTCTTCCAATGAACTCGAAAACGCTTGTGCAAGTGTACGCAATTCGATGATCACAGCATAAATTGAACATCTGAAAACGTAAAATCTCCTCTCGCTCTAATTCCAATATAAATATAAAAACTGTGAGAATTGTAAGTGACTGATGTACTTAATAATGTAATTGATGTACCGTACTTTAATGAAACTGTAATTAATGATAATAGTATATAAAGTAATTAATGTATTTTAATAACGATAATTAACGATAATAAGCGAGTGTGGATTGGTTGGTAATTGTAATCATAATTGTAATAAACCAAAATTACAACGTACTGGGTGATGTACTTAAATTGTACACAACGTACTACTCTGAAATTGTCGCCCTTTAGAAATGTACACACTCGGCGATATTATTATTTTCATAATTATTATTTTCCGTTGGGATAAATTTTGATGTGCTTTCTACTTTGCCAAATAAATAATTGGTGACTTGCTCTTTTTAAAATTTCTTAATCATTTTTAGATTTAGCTTAATAATGAATTCTGAGAAACTTTTTGCAATGTTCGTAAATTGTATACATTCTCTCTCCGTAAGATGAAGTTATGCCTTGCCTAAGCATTTAATTGTAAATCTTAAACCTTTAATTTTTACTCGTATGCATATTTTAGTGTAAAGATGCATAGTTCAATTTCCACTTTTAGTTAACTTGGTAGATCATGATAACATCAGATCTGAAAATATGCGGTTTAAGATAAAAATATGGCTTCATCTTCAAATATCTTGTTTATTCATTTAAACATTACCACAGCTAAAAGATTTACTTTATTTTTAACTATTGTGCAAAATAATACAGCCTATTCAACATTTAATAATGATGTTAATAGAGTCGGGGTATATAAACCCAAATAATTCCTTCCATGTTCATTCTGATTCCAACGACGAGGCTGAGCACAACCTGTACATTTTAATAGTAAATGACAGTAAGAAATAGTTTTTATCTTCTCCTTCGAGTCTTGCTCTCTTCAGAGAACTTAGTCATTAAACTTCCCCGATACGTTATAAGAAGAATCCGGGAACCCTCAGAGAATTTAATAAGCCTCTCAGAATCCTCCAAGCCACTAAAGAAGAACTCGGAGAATCGTATAGAAGAAACTACTGCAAGTAACAGATCCGTTGCTGCCTCCTAACCAGAACCCCCGTCGACTCCGAACCAACCCAGGGCCATAGACGGAGGGGTTAACATATATATATATATATATGTATATACTATTTGCTTTTTTCTTAAAGAATATTCATATTATAAAAATTGGTACTAAAATTATCTATTTTTGTATACTTTTCCCCTTTTCTTTTCTATTACCAAAACGTTTCGGGACATCTTCCCATCATCAGAGATTACTTGTAACTAAATTACACTACATTAAATTAAAATTATCTTCTCACAATTATAGAAAAGAGGATGTATATATTAATAAAAAAGACATAGATGATTACTTTGAGCGATTATACTGAGTCATATATAAATTATTAATATATAAATGATTTTCTTACTAAATACACTCTCCAGAGAAGAATTTATATCGCTCATTACAGTAAAGAAAAAAGTCTATCCACCTTTTCAACCTTATTTTACTTTTTGTGCGTAAAACTTCTCGAGAACACCACAATTACACTACAATGAAGCAAACAGAAAAAATTATTTGATTCCTCTTAGTAATAGGTATGTTTTATTTGTAAGGGCAATGATATGCGGGTTGATCTAAAAGTGTGTTCCCAAAAATATTTAAGTAAACGTTATTTCTTGGATTACCCTGTAGTTTCGCAAATGTAGAATTAGTAATGAATATATAAATTTATTTATATGAATTTAATCAACAATTTCCCGTCTGAAATAAAATTCCTCACTTAATTTTATGATGGTGAGAAGACGTCTTGAGACGTTAGATAAAAGATTGAAAATAAAACAGTTTTTTGGACGTTAATTCTCTTCATTATACTGTGTATATTACAAAGGATTTCGGCAGATTTGTGAAATTGTTCCTTGTAAATGTTCAGAAATAATTGAAGGGAAACATTTGAACGTATAAATCATGAATAAATGAGTGTTCGGTTGATGTTCATTTGAGAATATCGGTTTTATTGTCATCATTATTATTTCTCCTATTTTGTTGGAGAAAAAAGACATTTAAGCTTAACTAAACTATAATGATAATGACAATAATGTTCGAAATTTAAGATTTAAATTTGATGAACTCTAAATTAGTGTTCTTAACCAAAAATTTGGGGTTGGAGCACTGACTGAATCTTGGTTAAATACATAGAGCAGAGATTTTCTCGAAGAATATCATATGCCTGGTTATGAGATATTTAACAATGAAAGAATAGAAAAAATAGGTGGTGATGGCGGAAGTACAGTACTATACTGTACGTTTAGTCATACTTAAAATCCTTAATTAAAAACATTGCAGAAATTGATAATATAAATGGGACGTTTGCTGAAATTAAAGACAACTCACGAAAGAAATTAATTATAGGTTTAGTATAAAAGCCTCCCTCCCAGACTGTCGACAATGATAATATTCTTTTATGCAGGAAGGAGGGGCCAAGGGAGAGTGCCAGCAAAATCGCCCCCCCCCCTTCCATATAAGAAGATGGACTCAGGAATATTATTTCAGAGTTGACCGGTTGAGTAGGTTAAAGAGTGAAAATATCGATTAACCCTTGCGTAAGAGAGTTGGACAAAAAAGGAATGAGATCGAAAGTCGGGTACTGCGTACTCGCCTTATAGGAGGAGGCATGCAGATAGAGAGTTCAGGAGAGTAGTGTCAGTTGTGAGAAGAAAGGTGTTTAAGAATGTTCCTATTAAGGATAGTTTCAAAACTTTAGAAAGACAAGAAATCAAAGCAATTGGACGATAGTTGGAGGGTGGTTGATAGCGGTCACCCTTCTTTGCGACAAGTTGAATGAAAGCGAATTTTCAGCATAAAGGAAAAGTACCTGATGAGAGAGAGAGGCGAAAGAGTTTGCCTAGGCAGGGTGTCAGCACTGAAGCACAGTTCTTGAGAACAACAGGAGGAACTCCATCAGGACCGCACACATTCCTAGAGTTGAGCCCAGATAGGGCAGAAAGAACATCTTCGGAAGAGTTCGGATCAATGAAAGAAAGCCACCCCAAGCCTTCTTTAGTTAGCTTTATAAGGCTAACTAACGAAAATATGACGACCTACAGTAATCTAATCAATCGTTAGGTCAACTGTACGCCCTTGACGATTGGTTAGGTTAGGTCGTTGTATTTTCGTTAGTTAGCTTTATAAAGCTAACTAAAGAAGGCTGGGGGTGGCTTCCTTTCATTGATCCAGAGATTCTAATTTCTGACATAATAAAGTCAGAGGGAGGAGGAGATGAAGGAACAACACCGGAATCGTCCATGCTTGAGTTGGAAGTGAAAGTTTGAGCGAGGAGTTGAGCTTTATCAGGAGAAGGGACGGCAGCTGAGCCGTCGAAATGGAAGAGAGGAGGGAAAGAAGAGTGAGTAAAGTTGTTGAAGAGGTTCTTAGCTCGGTGCCAGAAAGAGCAAGAAGAATTAGAATTGGATAAGTTTTCACATTTTTGTTGGATGAAGGAATTTTTGGCTTGTCGAAGAACAGATTTTGAACGATTCCGGAACTAATTTTGGAGCAAGTGTAGTTTACGTTCCCCTACATTATCCTAGTGTAGTTTACGTTCCCCTACATTATCCTAGTGTAGTTTACGTTCCCCTACATTATCCTAGTGTAGTTTACGTTCCCCTACATTATCCTAGTGTAGTTTACGTTCCCCTACATTATCCTAGTGTAGTTTACGTTCCCCTACATTATCCTAGTGTAGTTTACGTTCCCCTACATTATCCTAGTGTAGTTTACGTTCCCCTACATTATCCTAGTGTAGTTTACGTTCCCCTACATTATCCTAGTGTAGTTTACGTTCCCTACATTATCCTAGTGTAGTTTACGTTCCCCTACATTATCCTAGTGTAGTTTACGTTCCCCTACATTATCCTAGTGTAGTTTACGTTCCCCTACATTATCCTAGTGTAGTTTACGTTCCCCTACATTATCCTAGTGTAGTTTACGTTCCCCTACATTATCCTAGTGTAGTTTACGTTCCCCTACATTATCCTAGTGTAGTTTACGTTCCCCTACATTATCCTAGTGTAGTTTACGTTCCCCTACATTATCCTAGTGTAGTTTACGTTCCCCTACATTATCCTAGTGTAGTTTACGTTCCCCTACATTATCCTAGTGTAGTTTACGTTCCCCTACATTATCCTAGTGTAGTTTACGTTCCCCTACATTATCCTAGTGTAGTTTACGTTCCCCTACATTATCCTAGTGTAGTTTACGTTCCCCTACATTATCCTAGTGTAGTTTACGTTCCCCTACATTATCCTAGTGTAATTTACGTTCCCCTACATTATCCTAGTGTAGTTTACGTTCCCCAACTTTGTCCGCGTATACCTAATCAAATAAAACGTTAAAACTAACCAAAATATTACGACGTAACCTAACCAATCGTCAATAAATATATATATATATTAGACTGGTCCAAAAAACATGTTTTGAAATCATAACATGGTACCTCAAATTATTGTGAATCTTTATAAGAATAACTTCTGACAAAAATATCAGCTCATTTGAAGTATATTTAGGGGTGCCGCACTACTGTCAAATATATCAGAAATAAAAAAAATTAGTAATATTATATGGATTGTGGAGTAGTTGTCTTCTGTAGTATGTTACTTGTGTTGTTGAGATGATAGCATCATAGCAGTGTAGGAGAGTGTCAAATGGCATCATGCACAAACAGGATGTAAAATATGGCAAGTTCAGTAGCGACTAGAAAATCAACAGAAATGTGGCTTATTGGACAAACAATTGAGACAATATGTGGAAGAAAGCTACCATCCTTTGGTGACGTTCTGTGGCTTATTTTTCATCATCTACATGCCAAAAAGACGTTGAAAGATGCATGTAAAGCTGTTTGCGCTGAAGTATTGAAATTTTGGGAGATGGCAAATATACCAACTGCTGAATATCGCAATGTTACGAGAAAAATAGAAAAGGAGTATTTTAATTATAGAGGACTTCAAAAATCTAAATCTAGACGTTCACAGACACAAATAGATAAAGAAACTTCTTTTCAAGAACGTTTGGACGATTTATTCGATATCGCCCATGCCAAAGCTCTGCAAAAAATGACAGTAGAAGAAGACAGCTTTTCTACAAGCTCAACGAGAGAAGGGGAGGAGAGGCTACATAGGAAGTGTGGACTAAATATGTGCTCTCAAACAATCTAAGAGAAGATCTAGAGATGAAGCATTTCAACGCCAAGTTAAGAAAGAAACTATGAGAGAGAAAATGAACACAACAGTGACTCAATTTTCGTCAAATAGTAGTTCCTCCGAGGAAGAGCCAAGTACATCAAGTACACCAGTCACCATAAAGAAGGAGAAACTTGGTAGTCATAAACCAGCAATGGTTGTATCAACAGAATTAGCAATGACACTGGACAGAAACAAATTAAGTGATCGCCAAGCAGTATCAGTAGTAGCAGCTACTGCATCTTCTCTTGGATATGAAGTTGTTGATATTGTTCTGAGTAGAAGTTCAATACGGAGAAAACGAATATCAGTTCGTCAGCAAATTACGGATGACATCAAGCAATCATTTGAAACTGATATTCGTCTAACAGTTCATTGGGACGGAAAACTTATCCAAGATCTTACTTGTGATGATAGTGTGGATAGACTTCCAATTATTGTATCAGGCGGAGGAAAATCTAAACTTAAATCTGGCACAGGAAAAAATATTACAGGTGCTGTGGTCGAAGCTTTGGATGACTCGGGGCTACGAGATTGTGTCAGGCGAAGTGCTTTGACACAACTGCAAGCAACACTGGCGATAAAAAAGGAGCATGTACTCTTATTGAAAGCATACTTGAACGGCCGCTCCTCGGACTAGCTTGTCGACATCACATTCTCGAAATAGTAATAGCATCTGTCTTTGACAAATGTCACGGGGCTGCCACTGGTGGTCCGGATATCTTGTTATTTAAGCGTCTTAAAAATAATGGAAGACTTTTGACACAAACAAGTTTGAAATTGTTCAAATCGATGTACCGGAAAAGCCCAGTATAATTGAAAATTGCAAGCAACATTTGATTAAATTACAACCTCGAGCAGATTACAGAACTCTTAGATTTGACAATCATATACCTTGGAGATGTTCCTTTTGATGGCATTAAATTCCATCAACTCGGAGCGTTGCACCGTGTGCGATGGATGGCGCGAGTGATATATGCAATAAAAATTTGTCTTTTCCACAAACAAATGGAAGTCACTAGACGTGAACTAGAAGGGATGCAACGTTTTGCATTATATGCTGTTCGATGCTACGTAAATGAATGGTTTTTAGCACCCATTGCTTCCTCTGCACCAGCTAATGACCTATCTCTTCTCAAGAAACTTCAATCTTACGATGATAAAGAAATATCTGTAGCTTCATCTAAAGCGCTCTCTCGCCATCTCTGGTATTTGAATGAAGAGCTCATCGGACTTTCTTTTTTTGATGAAGAAACGTCACTGGAAGTCAAGCGAGAAATGGTGAAGGCGCTGGATGTGAATGGCTCTCAAAATCCTCCTAAACGGATAAATTTGAATGTGAATGATCCTAACCTACAAGACAAAACACTAGCTAGCTTCGTCAGTTCAACAACTCGCAACTTCTTCACAATATTAGCATGGCCAATGGACTTTTTGGACAGAGATCCTGCTGATTGGAACGCTAATGATGACTACAAAGCTGCTAGCAATTATGTAAAAAATATGAATGTTTTAAATGACAACGCTGAGAGAGGTGTTGCTTTAATTAAGAACTTCAGTGGCCATCTTACGAAAAGTGAAGAACAACAATATCTTCTACAAATTGTAGAGCAGCACCGTAAGCGTTTTCCAAACGTAAAAAAATCTACAATAAAAGAGGGACTTAGATAAAGGAAATAAATGGAATAGAAACAAAATTAGAGGACTGTGGATTAGGCCTATAGGGGATACCACATTAAAAAAACGCACCGATAACAGCTACTTCAGGGGTAAAAAATATTAATATAAATAATCCGATTGGAGAATAAAGTGAAATGTTTGACCTCCGTGCGGCACCTCTAAATATTATCCGATTTGCATTACAATTGGTATTTAAAATTCTTTAACCATTGTTCATAATATCCAGGGGTACCATATCAAAAATAATAAACTTGAAAATTCACCCTTATAGGTTGGACCAGTCTAATATATATATTAACGATTGGTTAGGTTAAGTCGTGATATTTTCGTTAGTTTTAATGTTTTATTTGATGAATTCATTTAAAAAATGTCTCCTAAAGATTCTAGTGTAGTTTGTGTCCCCTTTTGCGTCAGGGGGACGTAAACTACACTTGCTCCCTAATTTTTTATGTAAGTAGGAAACATGATGCGATAATTATGGAAGATCTTAATTTACCTTGCAGTGGCTGTGGTGGTCCTTTATAGTCTAATTCCGGTCGTCGACTATACGAGGGTTTGCTCGAAAGTTCACTTTTGAACCCACTACAGAACGCAATATTCTAGATTTAGTTTTAAGTACACACTAGACTTAATTGATAACACTGGTATGCATATGAAATATTTTTGTCTGCTGTGAGGGTTTTTTCAACTCATATTATATAATTCGACCATGCTGAATTCGAAAATGACATTGGTTTTCCTCAATCAGGTCAGGTTTTTTCTCTATTGGCCATTTATTATAAGTCCAATTTTATCCCCAAATTTATTGATTTTTTTAGCTTAAACACTGTAGATACGAGTAATATTATAAGAACACTCGTGAAAAATGAAAACATTGTGTGAATAAATACTTTTATTCATACAATGAATATGGAAAAAAGTTTATTGATGAAGGAATGAAGTTTTTTTTGGCTTTCCGTCTGTGTTTTTCTTCGGGCACGTCTCGCTTCAAACACCAGCAATAGTCCGCCAGCATATTGATATCCCAGTTTCCCTGGTATCTCTCTTCCATTATTTTGATATCTTGGTGAAATCGTTCACCCTGTTCCTCACTATAATCCCCGCAATTTTCAGGAAAATAGTCCAAGTGGGACCACAAAAAGTGCATTTTTATGGACATGCGCGACCCATGAGCTTTGAAAGCTTCCATCAAGTTTTCGACAACGGACTCGTATTCTGGACTTCTACGCTTGCCAAGAAAATCAGTGACAACTGATTTGAATGCCTGCCAGGCATTCTTCTCAGTTGGAGTCATTGCGTTTTCGAACTGAGTATCCTTGATCAAAGTTCGAATTTGAGGACCATCAAAAACCCCAGCATTTAGTTTAGCATCAGATATATGAGGAAATTTACTCTCGAGATATCGGAATGCTGAACCCTCCTTATTCATTGATTTGATGAAATTTTTCATCAAGCCCAGCTTAATATGAAGTGGTGGGAGTAAAATGTTTGGTGGTGGTACAAGGGGCACTGAAACGACATTATGCGACCCAGGTTCAAAATTCTCTCTGGATGCCCATTCACGCTGTGCATAGTGCTTCTCATCCGCTCGGCTATCCTATTTGCAGAGGAAACATGGGTATTTCGTGTATCCCCCTTGCATTCCCAATACAAATGCCACAATCTGAAAAAAAATGAAAATATTTAAAGAATTTAGAGAATTTGTTCTATCAGATAAAAAAATCTATGCATTGGACTGTATCACTTCTGTGGGGAAGTTAAGTGTTCTTACGCTCTCAAATAACCTTTGGAAAAACAACATAGTCAATAGCAACAGTTTACTTTTGATATTAGTATTACCTTCAATCTCCACAGATCCTCCAGTTATGTTGGTCGTATACGAGAGCATCCAGTAAAATTTTCATGTTATCGTAGCTCTCAGTAAGTTGTACGGAATGTGCTACAGGACTGATGCAACCCTATTCCCAATGTTGAGAAGTACTGCTTTCAAACTTCGTTTAGACGAGTCTATAAATAGCCTCCATTCTGATGCGTTATATGGCAGGCCCAAGGATTCGATTAGCCCCTCAACATTGCAGCAGTACACTAAGGAAGAGGTATTTTCGTGCACTGCAAAAAACTTGCGGAATTCTTCCTCTCGTTTCCTATACCAGGAGAATGTTGTTCCCGGAGCCAGCAAGTTGTCCTCTCGAAGCAAGTTGTCCTCCTCTCAGAATCATCGAAGTCCAGGGTTTGAGGTGGGTCGGGTATTGGAATTCCAGGACCATGGGGTACAGGTCTCATAGCAGAAGGAATGGCAGGGTATACAACAATGTGTTTATTCTTCTTGTTAACTCCTGAAAATAGAAACACAGAAACATGGATATAAAACTTGCATATGAAATAGAAGAAGCATTCAGACAGTGGCGGCTCGTGAGGGAAGGCTGCGGTCTGTAAGATATGAAATAGGTCGATGGAGTCTGTATATTTTCTTTCTTTTTCATTCATATTGTCCCTTCGGGGACAATATGAATGAAAAAGAAAGAAAATATACAATCATTGTATATGTAAATGTAACTTGTATAACAATATGTATGTGTAAATGTATTTTCTATAACAATATGTATATGTAAATGTATGATTACCATTATGGTGAATATTATGCTATATATGGTGAATATTATGTCGTTTCATACGAGGATTTCAAAATATTTAAGAAAAATAAATTTATAAGCCCACCTTGGAGGTTTGTCATGCAGAAATAGCAATCTGTCACGTGATCCTTTCCTTCTCTCCAAATCATGGGAATTCCAAAAGGCAAAGATTTCGCTCTGCCTTTGCTCCATCTTCTCAAATTTTCAATGCACGTCTTGCAGCACATATGAGGGGCGAAATTTTTGTCCTGGTCCCCTAGCTTAATTCCAAAGTATGCTCTATACATTGTCTTCACAAATTTAGTGATTTGGGACTGGTTATTTGGCATGGTAACCGTCCCACATATGTAGCAGAATCTATTGGGATCATTTTTACACGCTCTATTCATTATGAAATATTTTATCTATATGCCTGAAAAGTAAAAAAGATATTATACAAGTGAAACAAGTGATGATAGATGTTACTGTTCCAATTCCGCTTTGACAAAATCACGAAAAATTCTATTTTACTTATGAGGCCATAGCCGGATAACCTGAGCTGATTGAGAAAAACGGATTGCAGATTCGAAATCAGCAGGAAAAACTCTAAGAATCACTTACAAAACCCTTGACAGCAAAATTGATGCATACCAGTGTAATATCTCCGAGTGAGACTACTTCTCCACCAGTGATCATAGGCAAATAACATTTACAATTAAAATTAATGTTTATAATTCGGAGAGCCTGGAGTACGTCTTCGATTTTAAAAGAACTAAATTTCATGACATGAAACTGCAACTTTCGACCCATAATTGGGATGAGGCTCTATCACGTGAGATATTCATGCCACATGGACTTCCTTTTTCAATTATTTTAAACGTTCAGAATCAAGTAATATCCCATCAGTAAAATGAGACTGGCGAAGAATATTAAACCTAAATGGTGGAATGCTGGGTACTTGTAGGTTATCTCCCCCTGACCAATTTTGACAGAATATTTTCGTTAAAACTAACGAAAATATCACGACTTAACCTAACCAATTATCAAGGGCGTACAGTTGATCTATTAGTAAAGAGTAAATACTATTCCAGAAACAAACAATGTTATAATTAATAATAGATCAACTGTACGCCCTTGATAATTGGTTAGGTTAAGTCGCGATATTTTCGTTAGTTTTAACGAAAATATTCTGTCAAAATTGGTGGGGGGAAGATAACCTACAAGTACCGAATGCTGAAATTAAAAGTAGCTTAACATTAAATGAACGAGTATTTCAGATTTAAAGAAACAAATAATTTGTCCGATGAAGATGCTTACAATCTCTTCAGAGGGCAAAGCAAAAACCTTATTAGAAAAAATATGCACAACTATGAGCTATATATAGTGAACCAAATTAAATCGAATCCGAAGGAATTCTATAATTATTTTAGGAATAAAAAAGCAGTTTTGCAGACTATTGGTCCACTCATAGGCGAAAATAACGAACAAATCTACGATGACTTACAAATGACGTAAGTTTTAAATAATTTTTTCTTTTCCTTCTTTACTGACGAAAATTTGAACAACATTCCCATTCCCGTAATCATGCTCAGTGATGATTATTTAAAGCTCCATGATTTTACTATTAGTAAAAGTGAAGTACTCTCGGCCATAGGTAAAATTAATCTTAATAAAACTCCTGGTCCAGATAAGCTCTACACTAAAGTACTTAAAGAAATGAAATGCGCATAGTCTCTTCTCTCACAGATATATTAAATAATAATAATAATAATGTAATAATAATAATAAATCGTTACAGTCTGGAGAAGTTCCGTTACACTGAAAACTTGGAAACATTACGCCAATATTTAAAAAAAAGGGGACAAATAGCTTCCGAGAAATTATCGTCCCATTAGTCTGACTTCAGTAGTTGATAAGCTTTTGGAGACGAACGTTCAGGATAAAATAGTTAATCACTTGGAAATGAATAAATTAATCAGAGATTCTCAGCACTGCTTTCGACGTAATCGTTCTTGTCTTACTAATTTGCTCGATTTCTTTAATGATATTGTAAATACAGTGAATTTCCAAATTACTTGGACCGCCCCCCAGATTTTTCTATTTTTTGATAAATCCCAGAGAATGTAGCAATTCTTGATAACAATCATTCCTCTGAGACTACGTGTGTCTAGACTCTAGATATCACAAAAAGGCAAATATCCAAAACGGCTTATCTTAAACCATTGAAAACCTTTTCTAAATCTCATTCCGCGTCAAATATGTAGGTAGTCCAAGTAATTTGAATAGCCACTGTGTATATATGACGAGAGTAAAAGCGTAAATATTACTAGTATACATATATTTCGATTTTCAAAAAGCACTTGATAAAGTGCCACATAGAGTATTAGCTAAACTTCAGTCTCACGGAATTAATGGTAATGTTTTCAAGTGGATTAAAAACTGGCTTAGTGGACGTAAACAAAGAGTGATCATTAATGGCAAAGCGTCTAACTAGAGAAGAGTAACTAGCGGCGTGCTATAGGGATCAGTTCTTTTTATTATTTATGTTAGTGAGATCGACAAAGGAATTAAAAGCATAATTTGAAAATTTACCGGTGATACCAAAGAAGGAGGACGATCAAAATGGTAGAACATTTACAGATTCAAGATAAGATATTAATAAATTACTCCAGTCGGCGGAAATTTGGCAAATGAACTTTAATATATATAAATATAAAATGTTGCATATCGGTAGAAACAATATTAAAGAAAAGTATTTTATGCGCGAAAAGAAACTAACGAGTGTTCCGAAAGAGATTTTGGTGTTATTGTTGCCGACACTCTTAAACCGAGTAAGCAATGTATCGGAACGGCAAGAAAAGCAAATAGAATCTGAGGATTTATTGGTAGATTATTTGAATTTGAATATGCTCTTGGAAGCACGGAGGTGTTTTAGACAAAATTAATAGCATTTACCTTATTTATTACATAAAAATAATGAAAGTGGCAAGTAATAGTAATAGTGATAACAAATAATAATAGGAATAATAATAATTAAATACAATATAAAGTTTACAAAATGTTGCATAATTTTAAATTAAATTATTTATTACATATTTAGTAGAAAATAAATGCTGTTTAATAAAAAATATTAAATTAATAAATCACGAAATTAAAAGTGCTCAATGAAATTAGCATATTTTAAATAGTTGATTATAAAATGGGAACTTCATTACTATGGTAAAAAAGGCAGTAGTGAACTCATACATCAGTAGGAGCTAATGAAGTGCTTTCCTAGTGATTTGCAAAATACATTTAGTGATGAAGCCTGCCTGATATGCGTGGGAACTGCATTTCATACATCCGCTTCTTCGAACACAGGTTCCTCACTTCTTTTGGCAGGGCATTAAAAAGCTTTGGGCCTCGTATTCTGAGGGTATTTCCCATTCTCGTTTTCATGGCCCCCCTGTCCCACCGTCGCTGGGACAGTACAAAATCTGCCGCTTCTCTCATTCCAGTTTGTTTGTATTTCATTTTTAAGGTTAGGAACAAAACATTCGAGTATTTTCCATATATATATAATTATATATTCCTAACTCGCCAAATTTCTTCGGTGGTCATTGAAGTTACATTAGCTGCGACATGTGATGTCTTTTATTTTAAAAAAATTTTAATCACCTACATTTGCGTTAAGATAGGGAGTAGAGTTGGAAAGATTAATCTGTGTAATCGATTACATTTATAATGATTACATATTCTTCCAGTAATCGTAATCTTAATCGTGCTTTATAGCGAAGCTTGTAATTCTAATCGTGGCGGTCAACCGGAGAAAAAATCGACTACACGGATGTTTTTATATTTTTTTTCGTGCCAAACACAATTCTGATCTGAAATTTTGGGGAAGAGGGAAAGTTGAGTCGGTTACTCCAAGACAAGTGCGTTGAGTTTGACTAGTTCCACTTAAATAATGCATTATGTGCTTATTGCTTTGTCTTTTTTCCTCAGGTAGAAGCGTTCTGTGTTACAACTTGTAAGTTTTAACACGTATACGAAATGGAAACGGATGAGAAGGATGACGGTTCTCGGAACTTACCATCTCTCTTACAAGGGACTATCGCCGCATTCTTCCAGCCCTCTGGGATACTGGCGTCGTTACAAGAACTGCCCCCTGAAAGACTTAGCGCGCCGGTACCTTGGAGTCACAGCGACCTCGGCTCCTTCTGAACGTGTTTTCTCCATCGCGGGGAACTTCTATCGGGACGGGAGGGCGAGCTTGGGCGTTGACACTTTCCGTGCATTGTTGATGATCAAATGCAACGTTGAATTATTCTCGAAGATGTGACTTGCGAAGACCAATCAATAAACGAATGAAGACATTTCGTAAGGCAAAGAACTAATTTTTTTCCACAATCTACATTGAATTTTCGATACAGTTCAGTTTATGATTTGCTTCATTCACCGTCACCACACGTAATCGAAAAAGTAATCGTAATCGTTACATCAGCGATCCAATGTTATTGTAATCGCAATCGTCATCGTCATGTCAGCGATCCGTCGTAATGGTAATCGCAATCACAGATTTCTCAAAAATGAGTACTTTTCCAACTCTGGCAGAGAGGAGTTTCATTAAAAAGTTCAGACATAATGCGCCTCGGTGGTGCAGCGTTAGCGTCGCTGACTACGAATCCATCGGTCCAACAGTTGTCACAGAAAATTTTTCAATCAATTACAAATGTCTTGCCAATTAAAAGAACTATCAGAATAAGATGAAGATAAAAATAGTGATATGGCTACACCAGTACTAAGGGCATCTATGAAAACCATTACAACTATAAATTTGGAAGTACAATGTATACGGATAAAGACTCAAAATAGAATTTGAATGAAATAAAAATAACCATGGTCTGTTTACAAAAACAAAATTTGTTTTCAGAGGCATACACATCATTCAAATAGGACAATTACACTTGGAAAAAGGGCTCTTGCGAGAAATTGAGGGGGGGGAGTCCAGACGTCGCTGACCCCACCTTCCCCCTAGATCCGCCTATGCCGAGATGATTAGCCTCGAGAACAAATGGCAAAGCTCACCAATGGAATATCAGAACGTGTGTCAGCTTTATAGAATGCAAAGAGGAAAGCAAAACGTTTCTAAAAATATTGATTCAATAAATCTGTTATTATTTATTAACTTTTATTATCAAAATAAAAACTATGGAAAAACGAAAGGCGTCTATTTACTTTTGTCAACCGTCTGTGTGTATATATGGTGGACAAAGTGATGGAAACACATTTTCGGTGCTGTATTTTTTTATATCATTAATTAATGGTGTTATATATTTTATTAAGTTCATATGTGAATGCATACAATATTGAGAACATCTATCTGATTGAAAAAGGGGGACTGATTGCGAAAGGGGCATGATAAATGGAGTCCGTTTGGCTGGTGTCTCAGCATTAAAAGTCGCGTGACTGTCCCCGCATTTCGAGGAACAGTCCTGAAGGTTATGAATACATGGAAAGAAATAGAAAAAAGTACACCGCATAAGTGCAATAGTGTTCCCATCATTCTCTCCAACTAAAACTTCATTCGAGCTTTTGCACTGGCTAGTGTTATAAGGCGCTTTACTACAGTTTCCATTAGCATCATTTTGACTGATATTGGTCCTTGCAGATTCTTGTTAAGTTCTGAACAAAGTTTTGGTACACTAACCTTTGGTTCATATTTCACACCTCGAAATAAGTTCTTCTATGATAATGACATCCTGAGAATGTTGTTTTACGTCCACAATATTGCTCATTTGATGTAGTTTATTTTATTTCGTTCCATGTATTCACAAACTTGAGGACTGTTCCTCGAGATTCAGAAGTAATTAGGCAACTTTTAATGCTGAGACATCAACCAAACGGGCTCTTATTATCATGCCCCTTTCACAGTTAGTAACATCTTTTCCAAGTGCCATATTTTTATTTATCATACAAGAAAGTGAAAAAAAACAGTATCAGTATATTTAAAGGGAAGATGGTCTCAATATTATATGCATTCATAGATCAATTTAGTACGCCATTAATGATATAAAAAATACAGCACCGAAAATGCAAGTGTTTCCATTATTTTGTCCAACACGTATTTTTATATATATATATAATATATATATATATATATAATATATATTATATACAGGGTGTTTCATAACATGTGGGACGTATTCAGGATGGATTCAGGACCTGAAAAGAAAACAATGAAAAAAGTTTATATGAACATATGCCCGAAATAGTTTTATTTCCGAGTTACAGCCCGTTTGTGTTCCAGCAATTCTTTCCGCAAACTGTTTACAAACTCTGCTTGCCGACGATGTTTGTGTGTGTACGAGACTTATTTCATGTATGGCCATGCCGATTGTAATGTTTCGTACACTGACATGTTTCAATATCGTTGAGTGTAGAGCCATCAGTCAGTCAGAGGTGCATCGCGGTGTTTCACTGTTCGTATTCGTAACTTCTTACTGTGAATAAGTGCAGTCCAGTGAAAAAAAAAACTTAAGTTTTTATGCTATTCAGTAATAGTCTGCATTTGAAGTGAGAATGGCGGCTTATTCAAACAGAGAAATAGCAGACATGCATCTTATGTATGGACTTGCCGAGTGTAATGTGGCCGCAGCAAAACGTCTGTATGCGGAAAGGTTTCCGAATCGCCGTCTGCCAGATAAGAAGACTATTCAGAGAATAGATGAGCGGCTTGGTGATACAGGATCATTCAACAAGCGAGTTTCGGATGGTGGTAGACCAATCATCGCCAGAACTGTTGAATTGGAGGAGCGGGTCCAAAATCGCGTGGAGGAACATTCTGGTGTCAGCACCCGAAGGATAGCAGCAACAGAGGGTGTAAAATACACAACTGTGTGGAGAATTTTACTGGAACAACAGTTTTACCCATATCACATTCAGAGAGTACAAGGCCTGACTGAAGCTGATTTCCTACCACGAGAGGCTTTTTGTACTTGGTTCCTTGAACAGTGTGTTCGCGATCCTCTTTTTCTATCCTCCGTGTTGTTTTCTGATGAGGCTGCCTTCACAAGAAATGGCGTGATCAATTTTCACAACACTCATCACTGGGCCGAAGAGAATCCGCATACCATCATCCAGTCAAGGCACCAACAACAATTTAGTATCAATGTATGGGCAGGACTTATTGCCGACAACTTAATCGATCCTTTTGTTTTGCCTGGAAGATTAACATGAGAATCCTATTCCAATTATTTAAGGAATGATTTAAGTGATTTACTAGATGAAGTTCCTCTTGGTGTCCGACGTCGTATGTGGTTTATGCATGACGGCGCACCACCTCATTTTAGTCGAGTAGCAGAGACTATTTGGATGACCATTTCCCTGGCAAATGGATAGGCCGTGGAGGACCCATTGCGTGGCCTGCTCGCTCCCCGGACCTGAATCCGCTCGATTTTTCCTGTGGCGTCATCTGAAATCCATCGTTTACGTGACACCCATTGACAACGTTGAAATGCTTCGCCAACGTGTAGAACAAGGATGCCAGAAAATCTGAGCAATACCTGGAATGCTTGAACGCGTCAGGCAGTCTATGACGAGGCGTGTTCAAGCGTGTATTCAAGCTCAAGGCGTTCATTTTGAGCACTTCCTTTAAAGTTAAGGCGGATACTTGCTGGAACACAACGGGCTGTAACTCTCAAACAAAGCGATTTTGGGCATATGTTTATATAAACTTTTTTCATTGGTTTCAGGTCCTGAATCCATCCTGAAAGTGCGTCCCACATGTTATGAAACACCCTATATATATATATATATATATATATATATATATATATATATATATATATATATATACACGGTGTCCCATAAGTCCGGCATCATAGGAAAAATAATAAAAAAAGGCAAAACAAAAGCTTTTATTTACAGAATGTGCTCAATGTCCACCATTGTTTTCATTACACAAATTCAGACGTGATACCCAGTCAGCAAGCACACGGTGAATGATGTCAGGAGTAATGGTGTTACATGCCCCAATAATGCGCTGCCGCAAATGTTCAACACTCCTAATTTTCTCTGCGTATACCAGCGCTTTCAAGTGGTTCCAGAGATAAAAATCTAGTGGCGTGAGATCCGGTCTTCTAGCTGGCCATTCCACAGGCCCTCGACGTCCTATCCAATGACCATGGAATTGTTGGTAGAGGTATTCCTTTACTTGGGTGCTGTAATGTGCAGGAGCGCCGTCTTGCTGGAACCATGTTGGGAAATTTCCTTCTTCGTTCAAGACACTGGGAAATGCTTCTTCCTTGAGCATACGTAGGTAGGTGCCTCCAGTGACATGTTCATCGAAAAAGAGGGCACCTATGATGCGATCCTTCCAAATGCCACACCATACCATCACCCGAGATGCACCTTGTTCCTTTGAAGAGGTATACCAGTGAGGGTTGTTTTGAGACCAGTAGCGGGTGTTCTGTCGATTTACCTCACCATTTCCATAAAAAAACAGCCTCGTCACTGAACAGAATGGTGGACGGGAAATTGGCATCCCGAGCATAAGAAAAATATGAATTATGGTTTGTAGAAATAGAAAAATATGAATTTCTCCTATGATGCCTGACTTATGGGACACCCTGTATATATATATATATATATATATATATATATATATATATATATATATATATATATATATATATATATATATATATATATATATATATAATATTTAAAAATTTGCTTATAATCAGTTTCTGATATTAAGAGTAAGTATAATGTTGGACATAGTACCAGTTCATTTCGTATATTTTACATTACATATTCATCTAAATAAGTGGTATCATCGTGTATTATTTTTTAATAAGCTCCATCTTTTAATTCTAGAATTAAACTTTCGCGGGCATGAATAATAATGCAGAAAAGAATACATACCCGTTTTGTTCAATGTAGCAAAACATGAAGACCTAAAAATCAGTGTTCTCTGTTCGCATAATATTATTGGTCAATGAACCTCATTTTGAGTCATCTTTATTCGATATTTTTTTCAACATTTCGTTTCTTTTTCAATGTCACGGACAGACAACGAGCCGAGTGCCTATCAGAGTGGTGCCATAGAGAATGCCAGGCAGAGCAGTGCATACAAAATGCAGCCGCCATTAGTTTCCTTTCAAGTTTTGGAGGGGAGAGATGTGTTTCGCTTCTACGAGTGATTTCTTCGCAATTTTCTCTTGGAGTTTTGTTTGAGGAAAACCAGATGAAGAATTTGTTGGGTAAATTCATACTTAATGTAGTTATTTTTCATCATTTTAACACTGAAATTTGTGTCACTTTGCTTGTTTGGCAGTATATAAAGCTTATTAACGAGTAATTGATCGTATATACATTGTTAAAAAGGTGTTAAAAACGAGTTAATAGAACAATTATGTTTAATTTTTTTTTTTAAATAATAGAAACGGTAACCAAAATTTAAAAAAAAAACATTGTAACAATATTTGCCGATGACGGTTACTTATAAAAATTAATTCTTTTTTAAGATTGAAAATAACTCGTTAAAAAAAAAAAGGCGCCACAAATATGGCATGAAAACAAAATCCATTAATTCTATTATTTTCCATTAAATTGATTAATTGATTGGGATTTTTCAAACACTGTCTTAAACTCCTCCCGTTTAGAGTTAGGTGAAAGTCAACGTAATTCGTGTGAGATTCGTTTATATTTCAAGAAAAAGAAACTAAATATTTATCGCCTCCATGAAGGAAAGTCTTCTTAAATTCTTGTTACTTATTATTACCTTATAAATACAGTCTACGACATAAAGTTTAATATTAAAACAATTTTAATGAAGTTTATCAAACAATATAGAATGCACAAAAACAAATTAATTCGCCTAATCCTCAATTCGCACAAGTTTTAAATGAACCGAATTATCTTAAGTTTATTGACATTAAAATACTTTCTTAATTACGCTTATATATATATATATATATATATATATATATATATATATATATATATATATATATGTTAAACACAGACCGTGCATGGAACAAGGAACTCTTCTGGGAAAATTAAATCCACTATAGTCCGAATAAGTAATGGTAAATGACAAATACCATAGTTTTTCTTTTTCATGATGCTAGCTAGCCCAACGTGGGCAACGGGTCTCTCGCAAAGAGGTCCCATAAATATTTATGGGACCTCTTTGCGAGAGACCCGTTGCCCACGTCGGGCTAGCATCATGAAAAAGAAAAACTATGGTATTTGTCATTTACCATTACTTATTCGGACTATAGTGGATTTAATTTTCCCAGAAGAGTTCCTTGTTCCATGCACGGTCTGTGTTTAACATATAAGTTTCTCAGGGGACCATTCTGAGTTTGTGTATATATATATATATAGAGGCGGATTTACATATAGGCAGAGTAGGCACCTGCTGATGGCGACAAATTTTGAGGAGCGGCAAATTTTGTCGTATTGCAAGGTAAATAGGGCAAAGGAAACAAAAATATAAACTAAATAAGTTATAAGCACTAACAAATGAAGTGGATTCGCAAAGAAGTTTTAAAATAAAAAAGAACAGCAGCCTCTAATAGCAAAGTAGCGATATCAAATGGCACAACTATAAGCCACTGTGGTGACCTTTTTCCTGCCTAGGGGCGGCAAAATGCTAAGTACGCCTTTGTGTGTGTGTGTATATATATATATATACAGTATATATATATATATATATATATCGCTAAAAGTTACGTTCGCTCCTATTCGATGCTATCTTTTGTATCACTTTCCTCCTACAGGGAAAATAGCTATTACTTTGTTATAGATGTTCTTTTTGGTTCATTTTAATTTAGGTTAACTGAACTTAAACTAGAATACAATGAAATAAAATTTTAAAAATGACAGTGAAAATCCTGAGGTAGCATGAAGTAGCGGTAATCTGATTTAGAGTTTTTTAATTAAAATCCTAACGCGAGTGAAATTCGAAAAAATAATCGTTATATAAGGTAAAAAAGCGCACTCTAAACTTTTTAATGAAACCCCTCCCTCCCTTACCTTAACGCAACCGTAAGTGAATAAAAATTGGAAAAAGTAAGAGACATCACATGTAGGAGCTAATGTAACTTCAATGACCACCGACGAAAATGTAGGAGGATTTTAGCGATTTAGGAATATATATATATATATATATATATACTATTTAAATATATAAATATTTATACTATTTAAATAGGGTGGGAAAACCTTGAGTGAGAATCTTAAATGAGGTAATTCTCAAATCGATCTATTCCCATTTCGTGGTTCAATCTCATCCCCAACCTTCTCACTTCGATCCAGTTTAGGTTAGGTGAGGTTAGGCTTGGTTAGGTTAAGCTCATTTAGGTTCACTAAGGTTATGAAATATTAGCCATTCTTATTTCAAATGGGAATAGAAATGGCAAAACTTTACTCAAATGTGGATTTTTCACTTTGTGAATTATCAGTCACGCATCGCGAATAAAAATGACATTGAAGGAGAAGTAATAGCGTTTGTTTACTCTTTTGTATCACCTAATTTTGGTTCTAAAATTAAAAGAATTAACGAGAAAAAAAAAGTTAAATTTAGGACGAAATATAATTAATTCGCTTTTAACTTTTTGGGGTCGGAGGCTCAAGAGGAAAGAGTAGATCTTCATTTGAAAACAGAGCATTCCTTTATAAATAAATAAAATACAGATCTCTTCATTATTTTCACAAAAGATATATATATATAGATAGATAGATAGATAGATATGATAAACACAGCCCGTGTATGGAACAAGGAACTCTGCTGGGAAAATTAAATTCACTATAGTTCGAATAAGTAATGTAAAATTTATAAACACTATAGTTTTTCTTTTTCATGATGTTAACCCGACATGAGCAAGGGGTCACTCGCAAAGAAGCCCCAAAATATAGCTTTCCTCACCAGCTCTATGCAAAGCAGATAGGATCCAGCTTTGGGACAGGATCTAGGGTTTAACCCTAGAAAATATCACGTCTTAACCTTATATGAAATCCCTGAACATTTTAGGGATTTCATGAAATCCCTAGTTACACACATTCCCTGTAACACACATAAGCAGTCCAGTCTGGTGTTTGATAATTTTTAGTTAACCTCCTTTGTAACGCCTAAGGTATGACGGAGGGGACCTACAGCTTTATGTGGAATCCGAACCACGGGTCCCTACATAATGTGGACGCGGGGGGCGGTCCTTCACCCAACTATTGTCCAAACCCAATGTCACTTAAGTTCGTTTCGACGGCACGTGATGTTTTGACACTGGCCACGACGAAACCCCAGACCAGTCCGTAATAGCGGGGGTGTATAAAGTAACGCGAGTGAAGAGAGAAATCCGATTTGAATTATATTAACGCGAGTGAACAAGGATGAGTAATATTTATTACATGTACTTCATGTAGCAAAGTATATTCGAAGTAAGGTTTATAAGAGGTGTTGAAAATGTCCACCATCGACCATACAAATCGGATTTCTCTCTTCACTCGCGTTACGAAACTAGTTTAAGCCAGTTGAAATCAGATTTGTCTCTTCACTTGCGTTACTTTTATACACACCCTGTATATGGTAAGAATGAGCGAACACAGCGGACTATCACCATACGCAAATAGACATTTAAATAAGCCATCCAGTCATTCATTAAAGAATAAATGTCATAAGGACGTTCCACGCACTCGCATCCAACCAAATTAAAATATTAATTAGAACAACCACCCTTCAGTATTCTTAACTATCAAACAGTACAAACCTTAATGACTGCGCAGCTACTCTCGAGATGTGTAATAATATACCATATAAACCTCCTCACGTACTGACGTTATTTTCAAAACAATGGCACCCAACTGTAATGGATTCGTACAACTGAGTGTACCTCTGAAGTGAATTTTATTAATTATGGCTTGTTCTTCGTATGATTAATTTTTTATGTAATTTTAATGACTTTACTATTTTGTGTGTTATATTTAATAATAATGATGATGATGGAAAGATTAAAAATATTCTCTAAAACGTTTGGACAGTAAAGAAGTTCAACGTGTTCCGTGTTCTGATTATTTATATACTGTATATATATGTAAATATATATACAAAAAACACCTTAACATCACTGATGTATCATATTTTGAGTACTCATAATGAACTTAGTAACACTTGTGAAAATTTGTGAACTTCCTCAGAAACATTTGTGTAATTATTATTTGCTATATTAATTTTCATATGTGATACTTTTCAATTTTTGCAGTTTATTGGTAAGTATATTTAAACTTTAAAATAATATAAAATTCAATGTATCAACGGCACACCATTACTTGGAAGTAGTATGCGGGGTTCTTTTCACTTTATCAACTACACTTAAAAAGTTGTAGTGATGGAACTTTTTTGACCAAAGCCAACCTTGGCCAAAAAAGTTCAATCATATTGGAATCTTTTTTTTTTTTTTGTGTGTGTTTGCCTCGACTCACGTCAATGTTACGGAGTTTAAAATTACATTAAATTTATATATAAAAGAATTCTTACTTTACTTCCCGCAAACACTTTAAACGAAAGCAGCACGAAACCAATTACGGCATTTACAGCGTTCGCCAAAAGAGTTGCATCACTAAAGTTTTCTGAGAAAGTTCACAGATCTTGACAAGTTTTACTAAATTTATTATCAGTACTCAAAATACATCAGCGATGTTATACATAATTTCTGATAGTACCTCTACTATTCCAAAAATATCTAAGGTGTTTCAACTCGTGGCCATAGTTATATATATATATATATATATATGTGTGTGTGTGTGTGTTTTATCCATATAGACAAATGAGCGGTTTGAGGGTGGTAGAAACATACCCAAATAAGAGATGAAGTTATATTCCGTTACGTTTCGGCACAAAGCCTTGCTCACACAGAATGACAACATGAGTTAAACACACAATATTTAAATGCAGACGATCTTTTCCAAATCTACCGGACGAACATTCGTGGCTTCACCTGATTGACTGGTTACTGTTGATGCTCCTTGGCCCTGCCCCCTTCTGCTAACTTCACCATAATTTTTTCCGTTAATTTGGCTAAACACATTTTTGTTTTCAGATTTTGAACAAATTTAGTTTCCTCAGAAATTTTAAGAGGTTATTCCTGACTTTATATACTCTCACTAAATGGTCTGTCTTTACTTCGTAGTTGCTTTGGCGCAGATCTCGGCAATACTTGTTCGTCCAGACAATTCCGAAGAAACATTCTGCGATTCGGAATTGTCTGGACGAACAAGTATTGCCGAGATCTGCGCCAAAGCAACTACGAAGTAAAGACAGACCATTTAGTGAGAGTATATAAAGTCAGGAATAACCTCTTAAAATTTCTGAGGAAACTAAATTTGTTCAAAATCTGAAAACAAAAATGTGTTTAGCCAAATTAACGGAAAAAATTATGGTGAAGTTAGCAGAAGGGGGCAGGGCCAAGGAGCATCAACAGTAACCAGCCAATCGGGTGAAGCCACGAATGTTCGTCCAGTAGGTTTGGAAAAGATTGTCTGCATTTAAATATTGTGTGCTTAACTCATGTTATCATTCTGTGTGAGTAAGGCTTTGTGCCAAAACATAACCGAATATAACTCCATCTCTTAATCTGTCTTCTTCTACCACCCTCAAACCGCTCATATGTGTGTGTGTGTGTGTGTGTGTGTGTGTGTCGGAAAAGATGTTCTTCGTTACACCTTCTCCGGTTAAGGTATTCTTAGTATGTCGCTTCCTTGCACCGACAATGAAGTTCACACTGCTGACGTCCACGCTGCTTCTTTTCAAACTTACTTAATCTGACTGCGAGTTACGGAAAACAATTTATACTTTCGCTCAATGGCGTCTCCCTCCCTCAATCCGTTGTGGGAGTGGAATGTTTATAAATCTCACGTGAAAGCATATAAATAACGTGTCACCTTTTTCAGTCTTTATTTCACAAGGATAGATCACTTTTAAGATATTAGATTTCTTTTACAATGCACAGTAATTAGAAAATGAAATCCTTAACACTACACTTGCCCAAAGGGCGAGACACGCACTCACCAGAGGGGTGAGGCTTCGACTGCTCCTCTCAAGGTGTTTTCCTGGAGAACTCCCGTGGTGCCACGTTTACAAAAGATTATTAAAGTTGCAAACTTTGTCTAACAATGACATCAGCAAATGAATTTCTATAATTTTGGTTCTGTACTTAACTCCTTTGTGATTTATATGAGCCGAAAAGAACATTTAGAATTTAGGAATCTCTGTTCAAGATTATACATGTGGCACCTTTGAAGAGCGTCGTTAGGCTTATCGAAAAAGGATTCCAGACAATCTATTGGGTATTCAGGCAATTTATACAGACATTAAAAATTTAACAGATTAATACTTTAATTTATACGAATATAATATCTTTTAAAAGATTAATACTGTAATTTATACAAACAGAACTATATTTTTAAATTTTAACAAAAATTTGTTTCATGTGGAAAACCTTTTACACACACACACACACACAACACACACACACACACACCACACACACACACAACACACCACACCACACACACACACACATATATATATATATATATATATATATATATATATATATATACACACACACACACACACACACACACACACACGAGTATAAACACTCGCTTCATATTTGCAGTAAATAAATTAGAAATTCTAAGAAAAGCTGCAAGTCACTATTTTTATTACCTCTCGGCACTCCAAACGAACTTAGGCCTAAACTGAGTTTTATAAACTAATAAGTGCAGGCATTTTTTTTTTAATTCAATTTAAATATAAACATTTGGATGCGACTTCCACGAACGTTTTTGCAAATTTTAAACGAACAGCGGACTCTGTTCATTTTAACTTTATTAATTTGACGTGAATTTTTAAATTGAATTTATTATATTTAAAAAACAAAATTGACCAGATTGTTTTTACAATCTCGAACGACATTATATATATATATATATATATATATATATACAGGGTGGGCCGTAAGTTTCCATACATAGGGAAAATAAACATTTTTTTTATGGACAACCATTTTTATTTATATAATATGCTCTACATGGTTGCCATTGTTTTGAAAACACATTTCAATACGTGTTCCCCACTGTTGATGAACACGCATTAGCACAGTTGACGTTATGCTTGTAATGTCGTTGGTGATACGTTCCTTTAGATGATTTATGTCTCGTATCTTTTCCTGATACACCATGGCCTTCAAGTGCCCCCAAAGATAGAAATCAAGGGGGGTGAGATCTGGGGATCTGGGAGGCCACTCCACAGGACCACGCCGACCAATCCAAGCATCCGGAAACTGCTGATCCAAATACCGACGCACGTGAAGACCATAATGAGGTGGAGCTCCATCTTGCTGGAAGTAAACTGGGAAGTTACCTTCCTCGTTTAGCAGGGATGGGAAAATCTCTTCTTGCAACATGTTAAGATACCTTTCGGCATTAAGATTTCCACTGACAAAAATTGGTCCAATAATTCTGTCACCCCATATCCCGGCCCACACCATCACTTTACCGGCACCTTGCATCTTCGTCGGACTCAGCCAGTTAGGGTTAGCATTACTCCAATAACGTATGTTTTGCCGATTAACCTCTCCATTGACGTAAAAATTTGCTTCATCAGTAAACAAGATCTTACGTCAAACGCATATTCTTAGGGTATCTGAAACATAAAAACAAACGTTTAATTTTTCCTATGTATGGAAACTTACGGCCCACCCTGTATATATATATATATATATATATATATATTATCGGCTACGTCCTTTCTACAAATAGTTTAGTTTTTGATTCAGAAAAAGATTCTTTTAACTTTGTCAACAAAATGTCAATGGGAAAATTTTCAAAAAAAGGGAACTTGTGACATTACATTTTCTCGAAATGAAAGATTGTTGAAAGACAATATTATTTCGCCTAACTTAACTTAGTCTGAAGTAGGTTTCGATAATTTGCCATTTTGTCGCTAGTTTTCCAATTCGAGGAAATACGGGTGATCACTCGGAAAAGGACTACGTCATGGCCACGTCGAAACACCGCTTCTCTTTAGATCAGCAAAGTTAAGCGGCGTTGGGTTTGCTCAGGAGTCGGATAGGTGACTGTCCTCCGCGTACAGATGGTGTAGGAACTCACATTTCAGCCCCCACGTAAAGCTGTAGGTTCTCACCGTCGCGTGACTTTTGCCATTACGAAGGAAGTTAAACAATCCCAAATATTATTATTATTATTATTATTATTGTGTATGTATGTATTATGTATGATCATTAAATGGGAGTAAGAGAAGGTTTCTCATTTTGTCTCTTTTAATGAATCGGTCTTTGCTTTCAGAAATTTTCGGGATCAATTTCTCGTTTCAGAAAAAAAGGAAAAGTAAATTAATTCGTAAAAAGTTGTAATGGAAATCTTTCTTCAGAAATGTATATTTAACTTTTTAAATTCATCGCTTTATACAAGATCTTTTCGAAGTTTCAATTAACGCTAAAGAAATGTTGGATTGATTTGGAATACTTCGTATGTCACAAAAAAAAAAAAAAAAAAAATGCTCATTTTTATTGATTACCCGTCATATTTCTGTCAATTATAAATTGGATGAAAGAAACTTCGTATTTATGTAGGCGTTTGTAGGTAGTCAATTTTCTCAGTATGATAAAATGTTGAAAAGTAACGGCGGGACATTTCTCCTTTAAAAAAACGTGTCTCGGAGCTGCCGTTTATTATTGCATTAATTAAGGGGTGAGGCATCTTTTAAAAGATCCTAACTTTCACTGAACACAAAAATGTCTTATCAGAGTTTTGTTTCATTTTCAATTATTTGAAATAGAAATTGCATATTGAATAAGTTTTTATATATATATATATATGATGAATAAAACCACGAAGGAAAGGAAACACAAAATGGTGCTCAAGCGCTTTCGTCTAATGACATCCTGAGGATGTCATTAGACGAAAGCGCTTGAGCACCATTTTGTGTTTCCTTTCCTTCGTGGTTTTATTCATCATAAATATTTTTCACGTGTTACTTTCGTGAAATAATTTTCATATATATATATATATTATATATATATATATATATATATATATATATATATATATATATGGTTTAACAAAAGTCCTTACCCGTAGCATATTTATTTTATTGAATTAAATGTTCGAATTGCATACCAGATATTTGTTTGCACGTAAGTCTGTATCGACAGTATATTTACTTTAGTGATCTGACGCTATTAGATTTTTTTCCTTTGGAGGTATCTCAAGTCAGTGGTTTACTCATCACGACCACACCTCAGCAATGATTACCTGAAAAAATTAATTCACGAGGAATGCTTCAAAATTATTGACAATGTTTACTCCAATGTTGGATCCAGAATATTTACTAGAATTCACATGTGCAAACAAATTTTTTATTTGCATTTCGAACATTTAATTCAATAAAATCAATAAAATAAATATCCTATAAGTTGAAACTTTTGTTACACTATATATATATATATATATATAATAATATATAATATAATATATATATATTATATATATATATAATATATATATATATACCAATTTTAAATAACTGCAGAGAAAATTAGAACCGAATAACGTTTGGTGCTAGGTACTGTAGTATGCGGTCTACCTACGATTCGATTCGGCGGTCTACCTTTTAATTATAGCTTCTTATCTTGTTTACTAATTGTTTGTTTACATCCAATTGTCAATCGCCCTTGACGATTGGTTAAGTTTAGTCATGATATTTTCGTTAGTTTTAACGAAAATATCATGATTAAACCTAACCAATCGTAGGTAGACCGCATACTACAGTAGCACCTAACGTTTTCAGCCCATACAATGGGACCTTTTATTAAAATAAATAAATGAATAAAACGTTTCGGGCAAATATTTCTTGGCTTCATCAAACTCCATCTCTTAACTGATAAAATTTTAAGAGTGTGTTGCATAACTTGAGTAAATTTTGTTTTAATTATTGATATTATAATCTGCCTTCAATTTTCAACTTTGCTTTAATGAACTTTCTTTTACTTTCAATTTTCATGTATTGTAATTTTATCTTTTACATATTCAAATTTTCTTAATTTTAATTTATATATATATATATATATATATATATATATATATATATATACTTGTCGATGATTTATTCTTCAGAAACCGAATTCTTATAAGGAACCAGCAATACAATTGCAGAAACATACATTTTCACCTTATTTACTTAACGACTAAACGTTTCTGAAACTCAACCTCCATCTTCAGTAGCTACAAAGACATTAAGAAGACATTGAAATATTAATCAAAATATATTATTTCTAACAATATATATATAAAATTACAAAAATATTTAATATCGACCCACAACATAACTTGTTATGAAAGCACATTAATCAAAAACTTCTACAAAACCACGACATTTACCCAACCTAAAAAAAAAACTAATAAATTTAACCAAACCTACCGTAATCTAACTTAACATAACCAAGCTTAACCTTAGTTATATCCCCTTATTTCTGATAGAAAATAACGTTTATAAAGAAAAACCACCGCGGCACTGCTAATATCGTGACGTGCCTTCGTGTCGTGATGGGCTATATGTGTATCCTGAACATCGTCGCGATTCCGTAGGGAAGACAAGAATACACACACACACACACACACACACACACACACACACACAGGAGATATATCCTCCCGAATATTTAAACTATTATTTAACGTATGTATCCGAAAATTAAAACATGAACCAAATGTAAAGAACGGTTTCGGTCATTCAACACATTTTAGATCCATTAATGGAATGCCTTAAAAAAAAAAAAATCTCTTAAATACTTTCACATTACTTTTCTTCACCACTTCCGCACTTTCTAATTAATTCTATGAAATACGAGTGTTTCTCCTCAAACCAAAAAAAAAAAAAAAAAAAATTAGTACAGCAACAAGTGCCATTATTATGTTTTGTTTTTGTTTGTCAGTAACGAAATGAAACATCTTTGAGGACGACAAAGATTCATATTTTAGACGCGTTTTAACTATTTCTTATAAGCGAAAACAGTGACCCAAATGTAATTTTAATTATCTTTCAACGAGAGACAAATGAAACATTGAAGGAAATTATTTTTGTTTGAAAAGGAGCGTGAATCGAGTATGAAGCGTAAACTAGAAATCCGTTATTTATTTGTTGGTACAATATGGAGTTAATGTTAAAAGAATGAGGAGCCTGTTTAACATCTGATAAATGTGGTAATGTTAAAAAACGCGTCATATTCTTAAATTTCATCCTGAAAACCGTTTTATGAGCAAATTTTTCGTACGAAATCAAGGTAATTAATTGAATAAAAAATGACAAAAGCAACTTTGTATTCACAAAAAACTAAATTTTGCATATGCGCAAAATGGAAAATTTTCCTAATATTTTGCGTTCAAATCTATGTGAGAAATTGTGAGGTAAATATCACTGGATGCGGGAAAGGTCATGAAACCTGAAACATTTATTAATAAAGTATTGTGTATGACGTAAATTTTTTGCACCACGCACTACGGGGTAACCACAAAGTCCCTTTGCATGAAAAACAAGGGCAATATATGGGTATGCTATAATTTCACTGCAAAGGGACTTTCTGGCCACTCTCTATTTCATATAATTGGCACCCATAACGTTTTCTCCTTCCGAGTTTGCAGTAAGGGTAATTAAGTACAGAATGATATATGTTTATTGTTTAACGTCTTCGACGAACAAATTTACTCATAAATTAACGTGGCATGCCTTATTCTCATTAAGAGAATGAAATAATTAGTCAAATTTGGACCACTGCATCCCTCTTTCACGAGAGAAATCCGGCTGCTTTGTAATTAACCCCTGAATCAAAAGAGACTTCAGGTAAAAGAACTACAACTTTACAATCATGGAAGAGGAAAGAATATGTAATTGCTTTATATTTTAAATATTTTTTAAATGAAGGTTATTTTTACATGTATATGCCTCATATCCTGGAATTTATAGTCGAAAACCATAGCTATATCATCTTCAGAATTTATACACATTCTAAACATCTATAAAGCCTTTATTTCACGAATTGTTGTCGTGATGAAAGGTGAAAGCCACGCACTTTCTGACCTCTATTAAGTCCCTCTAAGAAGTGGCAGCGCAAGAGCAGAGGGATGGTTCGTTGCGTACTATCCTGTAAAAAAAAATACATATACAACAAAAGTGTTTATATTGTTCTTTCGCGTGAAAACACTGAAGAGGTATAGAAAAAATAAAACAAATATTTTAGATCTACCTCTCGCACGCGATATACAGTACACATTTTACGATACACAAACAACTCAAAAGAAATAGTCTTTGTCGCATTCAGAGTCTTTTCTATCTACAGAACGCGAGATTATGTAAATGAGGTGTTTATATGTATATACTAATAAAAATGAGCCTGTATTTGCGTGCGAATGCGGGATCTCTCTATATATACGCGTCGATCAGCTCAGGAAATTATGACTCAAATTTAATTTTGTTGCATTTTACATATACGCTAATTTAACTGCTTACAAATTTTCGTTCGGAGCAAGAGGCGTAAACAGAAAACTAAAAAAAAACAATTTTCGATTTAATTTTTTTTTTTATTTAGCTAAACATACGAAGCGTTATACAGTGATAAAAGTTTATAAAAGGCCTAATATAACATTCATTAATAAGATTTCAATTCAGAAGCGTAATCAAATGGTCGCCATTAATGGATTCTATTTTAAACAGAGAATCTATTCAAATTTCATTAACTTTGAATTACAAACTGAAATTATTTTTGTCAAAAAAGAATTTCACTCTTTTCGAACCTCGCTATTAATTAAAATATTGTGGAAGATAAATGAATTACAGATCATAAAAACTTATTTACTCTGTATATTTAGCAAGGAAATTTTATTATTATTATTATTATTATTATTATTATAACGGGTGTGTCATAAAAAAAGGGTAAATTTTAAAAAGGCTATAAAATAAACATTTTCATTTAATTTTAATAAAACTTCTACATAATAAAACATATGTATTTATCTATATGCAAACACGTTTCCAGACTAAAATATCAAATAATTCAAATTCTATCAACATTTAACGAAAGAGTATGATTTTTCTACTTAACATGCAAAAATTATTAAACCTTTTTAATATTTTTTTATAAAAATAATTTTTAACGTGAAATTTACCTGAA
This sequence comes from Bathynomus jamesi, assembly GCA_023014485.1. Lineage (NCBI taxonomy): Eukaryota > Metazoa > Arthropoda > Malacostraca > Isopoda > Cirolanidae > Bathynomus > Bathynomus jamesi. The sequence continues at coordinate 46,891 of JAJOZX010003709.1, read as the reverse complement.
ATTATTAAAAAAAATTGTTCGAAATGCTTTCCTTCCATTTCAGTAACTTTTTGTATTCTTGGCCGGAATTCATCTATGGCTTGATTTACTCGTTCCTATGGAAGCTCTTCCCATTTTTGAATGATGATCTCGCGTAAATGAGCGACATCTTTTATCCTAGTCCTGTAGACTCACTCTACTAAGTTCTCCCATATTCCGGCCAAGAATAAAAAAAAGTTATCAAAATGGAAGGAAGGCATTTCAAACAATTTGTTTTAATTTCAGATAAATTTTACGTTAAAAATTATTTTTATAAAAAAATGTTAAAAAGGTTTAATAATTTTTGCGTGTTAAGTAGAAAAATCATACTGTTTCGTTAAATGTTGATAGAATTTGAATTATTTGATAGTTTAGTCTGAAAACGTGTTTGCATATAGATAAATACATGTTTTATTGTGTAGAAGTTTTATTAAAATTAAATGAAAATATTGATGTTATAGCCTTTTTAAAATTTACCCTTTTTTTTATGGCTCACCCGTTATATACATGATGCTTCAAAAAATTTACTACTTAGTATGGGGGTGCTTCAAAAAATGTATTTCAATACTGTGTATTTATTAAAATATGTATTTATTAAAAAACAAGCAAATAAACACAAATACTTACACAACAAAAAAGCTACAAGTGGTAAGCAATGACATATTAGACCATATAAGTGGTAAAACGTTTTGAAGCACCCTGTGTGTGTGTGTGTATATATATATATATATATATATATATATATATATATATATATATTTTAGGTTTGGTTAACGTAACCTAACCTAACCTAGAATAAAATATAAAAAAAACGGGTGAATAAAATCCTGAGGTCGCATGAAGTAATAGTAATTTGGAAGCAAGTGTAGTTTACGTCCCCCTGTGGTGCTTAATGTAGTTTACGTTCCCCTACATTATCCTAGTGTAGTTTATGTTCCCCAACTTTGTCCGCGTATACCCAATCAAATAAAACGTTAAAACTAACGAAATATTACGACTTAACCTAACCAATCGTCAATTTATATATATATATATATATATATATATATATATATATATATATATATATATATATATATATATATATGATGAATAAAACCACGAAGGAAAAAGAAACACAAACGGGTGCTCAAGCGCTTTCGTCTAATGACATCCTCAGGAACACTGAGGTTTTATTCATCATAAATACTTTTCACGTGTCACTTTCGTGAAATAATTTTTCATATATATATATATATATATATATATATATATATATATATATATATATATAAATTGACGATTGGTTCGGTTAAGTCGTAATATTTTCGTTAGTTTTAACGTTTTATTTGATGGATTCATTTAAAAAATGTCTCCTAAAGATCCTAGTGTAGTTTACGTTCCCCAACTTTGACCTAGTGTAGTTTGTGTCCCTTTTGCGTCAGGGAGACGTAAACTACACTTGCTCTGTAATTTGATTTAGAGTTTTTTAATTATAATTAAAAAGGTTAACCTAAAATTAAAAAGGTTGGATCACCTGAAGATCAGGGCCCCAAGCCTTCTCTAGTTAGTCTTATAAGGCTAACTAACGAAAATATCACGACCTAACCTAACCAGTCGTTAGAGCAACTGTACGCCCTTGACGATTGGTTAGGTTAGGTCGTGATATTTTCATTAGTTAGCCTTATAAAGCTAACTAAAAAAGGCTAGGGTTCCTGATCTTCAGGTGATCCAAAAGGTTCACCCAATCCAACCTAACAAACTAAATTGAACCCCAAAAAAAACATCTACAACAAAGTAATAGCTATTTTCCGTGTAGAGCGAAAGTGATACAAAAGACAGCACCGAATAGGAGCGTGTGTGTGTGTGTGTGTGTGTATATATATATATAATGCAATATACTGTATATTGAATATAGAAAAATAAAAGCGCTTTTACTTTTTTGTATATTTTTAAAAACGTTGTTCGTTCAAGTTCCTCGTTATGTATACTGTATAAATAGTTTAAAACTAAATGCAAAAAAATTCACTTTTCTACGTGAAGGTCAAATTATGATAACAAAACTCACTCTAATAGAGAGTTTATTTCCACAACAGTTTCGATGCCCACTGGCATCCCAAGAGAATGCCAGTCGGCATCGAAACTGTTGTGGAAATAAACTGTCTATTAGAGTGGGTTTTTATTATCATAGTTTAAAACTATTTCGCGCAATGATTTAATTCAGTCTCTTCGAAGAATCAGTGTTTCTTTCACCCTTGAAGAAAATGTATAAACTTCACTTTGAAGTTTAACAATCGTTTCAAATAAAAATGAATATAATGAAGGCTATCAAACACTGGAGTAAATAGCAAATATTGTTAATCAAGCTTCACTAAATGAAAGATCACGCGCAATGTTACTTTTACGCCTTCTATAATATGACTTAAATTGTAAGACGCAGATCTTATAATAACAACCAACTGTAAGAATAGGATGTTAACTAATTTATCTAAATAACGACAAATATACTGTACTTCAATTCATGAATTAGGTACAATGCAGAAATAAAGACTGACGAACGCACTATTTTCGTATTTCTTCAAAACTGAGATCACCTGAAGATCAGGGCTTTCGTGTATTCTTGTTTTTTGCTTTGCAGTACCAAATATAATAATAAATTAAATTGAATGCCCGGTTAGGTCAACTGTACGCCCTTAACGATTGGTTAGGTTAAGTCGTAACATTTTCGTTAGTTTTAACGAAGCTATCATTTGGTAGTTGAGGCTGGGGACCCTGATCTTCAGGTGATCCCAAAACTGTAACAAAGCAGAATTTTATACTCTGGAAACCCGACTTCATTCCTGACACTTCTTACAATTTTGAATGTTTCCCCATTCTTTATTCAGGAGCATAACGAAGATAGCGATTATAAAAATATAGTTTAAAGATGTCTTAGATGGAGTGGAACTTTGGCCTCATACGAGTGGAATGTGTGTATAAATTCCGAACCAAAACTTTTTTTGGCAGGAAGGATGAGCCAAGGGTGAACATCCGCAAAACTGCCCTTCCCCCAGGGGAGTGTGTGTGTGTGTGTGTGTATATATATATATATATATATATATATATTATATTGTGTGTGATGACGATTGTCATATTTCATACAATCGCTGTTGCGATTGCGATGTTTTAGCCTCACATAACGCTCACTTATGCTTTAAATATACCTAAACGCGTTACCTACCTCAGTCAGGGAGTTAAGTATTGATGTAGCTCCTGCTTCAGTCTGTGAGGAAAGTCCAGTTTCAACCAATGACTTCACCAACTCCATCCGTGATTTTTTTTGATACTGGTACTGAATCCTTCATTACTTTATCAACTAAGAAATGAGAGACAATATACCTAAACGCGTTTCAGCCACACATGATCATAATGTGCGTTTCCAGGATGCGGGAACGAGGACCCAACGCGTTATGCACCCCACCAACCACTTTCCCCAACCTCCTCCCTTTTAGAAAGTGATTTTACTGTTTCCTTATTATTTTTTAATATTTGAACTGTATACATGGTAGACAATATTTTAAAAACAGCAGTTTCTCCGCCGTCTCACCATGTAAGCGATTCCGTTTTTCATCGTAGATGATTGCTGCTCCACTGAATAAACGTTCACTTGGAACACTTGTTGGAGGACAAGAGAGAGAGGATCTCGCTAACATGCTAAGGTGGTGATATTTTGATTGATTGGCGTTCCACCACAACAGAGAATTATCTCCTTGCCCGATCCTCTTTTCTTTGTGGTAGCACTCGATGATATCCTTAGACGTCTTGCTTATTTCTGACTCGCTCTCGTCGTCACTACTGAGGCCAGTAAAACAGTCAGTGACATATGTATCGATGTAGCTCCTGGTTCAGTCTGTGAGGAAGGTCCAACTTCAATTACTGGCGTCACCAGCTCTATCCGCGGTTTTTTTTGCTGCTGGTTGTGAAGTTAGTTCATCACATAGACGCCTAGACGATTTTTTATTTGCATCACATCTATTGGACTGAAGAATTTGCTCTGAATTTTGGATCGAGGTAGGTTGCAAGAGAATAATTATCATTGCCTTCTAATCCTTCAAACCTCCTGTCAAGCTCTGAACGCATCGTATCCATCATGGTTTTAACACCATGATCTTCTTCGGGTGATGTTTCTTTCAGAGTATGTTTTAATGATGCGATCAAAGGAATAACCTCTGATATTGAAGCAGAATAGTCACTTAATTGTTTTATCTCGTCAAAAGGTTTCAGAATGCGCACACATAAAGAGGTGTACTTATTGTGGTTATTAAACCAATTTTTTATTCTGTTTTCAACTAATTCGCAACCCGTTTTCATTTCTGTTTTTGACTTATTTATTATTTATTTATTATTCCGTATTGTTGTTAGCTAAACTTTCCTTTAAGTACGCATGAAAGAGCAGCTTTCATAGCAACTTTTGTAGAGATTTAAATCTTTTGTTCACAATTGCAACAATCGCACTCATTAAATGCGATTGCGATTGTAAAAAATGTGCGATTGTATCGCGATTGCGATGCATCGTCCCATCACTAATATATATATATATATATATATATATATATATATATATATTAACTTAAATCCACGCTTCTCAAACTAGGGTGACCCCTCAGGGGGTTGCGTAAATATTATTGGGGGTCGCAGAAACATTTGAAAATATTATTTTTTTCTTAAATATACAGTGTTAGTACCTATTGCTTTTATGACATTGAGTGAAGGGTCGCGAAAAAATTTGTCTGATCCAAAGGGGTCGCAAGTGAAAAAAGTTTGAGAAGCCCTGACCTAAATCACCAAATAGCGCCAATAATAAGCCACCTTTTTACCAGTTAGGTCAGATTTTGTAAATAAGTTAGATTTTCTCGTACGACCTACTTTTTAGGTTAGGTTAACTCAAGCTAACCTAACCTAACGTAACCTAAAACAAGCCAGAAGGTTTGTAAAGGCTGAGGTAGCATAAAGGACAACTTATTTGACTAAGTTTTTTTTTTAATTAAAATCCTAACGCGGATGAAATTCGAAAAAGTAATCATTGTATACAGTTAATAAAATAACGCTCTCTCTAAACTTCCTTATCGAACTTTCCCCCGTACCTTAACACAAGCGAAAGCGATTCAAAATTTCAAAATATAAAATGATACATAACCTGTTCAACCTACTCGATAAAAAATAGTCACGGACAAAAATTTACACAAATGTTCGACCAGTTTGGCCATTTATGAATAAATAAATATACATATAGGGGATGATGATAATTTTTTATGTAGGAAGGAGGGGCCAAGGGCGAATGCCCGCAAAAGCGCCTCCCCGCCAAGAAGAAGAAGACGAGAGCCAAATGTTCGATGTCTATGTTCGTTTATACAGACCTAAACGGCTAGTATACACATTTAGTATATATTAAGGGAGACTCAGGAAAGGTTTTAGTAACATACCCACCCTTTCCAGTTCCCCCTAGGTTGTGTTTCGAAGAGCTTTTTTTGCCCAAGGCGCAGCGGGCGTTCTAGTATATATATATAATATATATATATATATATATATATATATATATATATATATATATACACAGTACCGTGCAAAAGTATGAGTCCACTGTCAATCTGATAACTATTAGATAAATAATCTGTCGTATGAAAATTGGTTTTGATACTAAAATACGCATTAACTGGAACCTCTGGTTCATATTAACATATAACTAAGTTATTACTTAGGTGTATAAAGTTGTATTAGGTGGATGACCCTCTAGTCTGCATAAATTGGACTTGAGGGTTGATTTATTATATTACTTATAACGCATGTGTTTAAAGATCTAGCGAACTATTGATGATGGATCTGCAGTAAATGCTCCTAAGCTATTGTTATATCAGTATTTACAATTAAAAGTATTGACATATTCACTTAAATTCTGAAAAACAAATTTATCCCAAACGTTTCTCATTATAATCCTAATTCATGCTGTTATTTTCCTTTCACAGGCTTAAGAAATGACGAAAAGTACAATTTCTGATGAGATTAGATATAAAATAATACATTTGCATGGTGAGGGACTGAGTCAAAAAAAAAAAGTGAATCTACAGGTGTTTCCAAAACTGGTGTTAAACAATCTTGGCTCGTCAGAGATCAAATGGGACCCCCATTGTCGTCCTAGATTAGAGAGGCCTTCTAAGCTTTCTCCATCTGATCTACAATATCTAAAGATTACTTCCCTTCGAGACAGACGCAAATCCAGAACTTCACTTGCAGCAGATCTAAAGGTCTGTGCTGAATTAATACACAAACCTAACTTATTGAGACTGTTTCATTCAACATATTTTAAACTTAAAGGAACGAGAAGCATGGTGAAAATACTTTAAGAGTAATTACCGAAAACTGAAAGATCAACACATTCATCATCTTATCCCATGTGTCGAATAAGATAGCGAACATACCTGAGCAAGGTGACGATCAACTAGTTCTTAGCAGTAGTCGAAGACAAACTGGCCCGCCCCTTTTTTCTTTGCTTTTCCTCCTTTGTTTCTTCTTCAAGAGATCGCTTCATAGGTGGCCGACATGCTGGCCGACAGCACCCTCCACTTGGAAGCCGGCCGCTGTCATCTTACCCCTGCCGATTTTCCCTGAGGCCTATAACCTAAAAAAAAAACACATGGCACGAGAAAACGAGTAACAACTGTATGCAACAATCATGCGTCCAGAGCTGCTGTCTGTAATTCCTTTTGTACTGCCAACGTCACTGAAGTCACACTACTGGATGCAACACCTTTATGAAGACGAAGAGAATTATTTAAAATTACTGACGAAAAGTAACTCGACTCTCTTATTGCGCTGTCGTTGGCAGCTGGGGACACGCACCTGGTTTCCCGCTGTGTATGTGTTCCAAACAGCTAATGAAGCAGAAAAGTGCTGCCACCTAGCATTAGCTACTGTAAATTACACCGTACGTTGTCTTACCGCGTTCGTCACCCTACCCTACCCCACCTCCCCTAATAATAATCTCTAAAAATTTCTTTACCTACCTTTGATGGGCTTTCTACTTCTATTTCCAGCATGTGGAATAATACTTGTTGATCAGATTTAACCGAATGTAATAAAAAGTATTTCGTTCAACATAAGATCTGCGCCTTACGTAAATTGCTTTCTTTGGTAGTTTTTGTAATATAGCAAACTTATTTATTAGATTTTATAAAAAGGTGAAACTGTGTGTAAAGAGTATGGGTATAAATTAGCATTTATAGTCCTAGTAATGATAGTGCAACTAAACGAAATCCTACAGCTCGCCCCTTCTGAAAAGGGTAGTATGTGCTCTTTACAACCTCCTTGAACATTTTGGTCGTAGCTTTCTGGAGAGTGTATTTGCAAAGTAGCAATCTTTACAGAAGGCCCTTCATAGTTGGAAGCACTAGTCATAAAGTGCCTGTTCTGTTGAGTGTGGAGGAATATAAATGTAATGTTGGAGTTGTTTAATTTCCTTCGCAACATCTAAAGTCATTCATATGACGGAGGGGACCTTCAGCTTTAAGTGGGATCCGAACCACGAGTTGCTACATAATCTGGACGCAGAGGACGGTCTCCCATCCAACCAGTGGCAGATTATTCCTGAGGCTACTGAGGCTGAAGCCTCAGGCTCCCATGCTTGAGGAGCCCCCCAATCAATTGAGTTTCGATGATATAATTCGAGATTTCGCAAAATTCTTTGATTAAATATGACAGAGTACACAAACTGACAAATTTCCTTTTTATTTTATGTTTTATAGGCTCTAAAGTAAAGTTTGTTTAATACTGTTTGGTTTTGGCAAACGGCAAAATACAGTGTGTTAAGGTTCTTTTAAGTTTGTTTCTCAATTAGCCTGAGCACCGTACATATAATTCGTGGAAATGTACTATGTACTGTACATGTATTGTTAATAAAAAGCTATAGAAAACAGCCTCCATATTCTTCATTGCCCATGGGCCCCGAGGTGTCTTAATCCGACTCTGCATCCAACTACTTTCCACATTCAGTATCGCTTAACTTTGCTGATTGACAGGAAGCGGTTTTACGATTTCGGCCACGACGTAGCCCAAGTAAAGAGGATGTAGGAAGTATTGTTACTCCGAAATAGGCCAGATTTTCACTGACGAAAAGCAATGAGTGGCACGGCGCATTATCGTGCTGAAGATCCGCTTGAGATCTCTGAACATATTCTGGACTTGTATGGTACGATATTCATGAGACGAGTCAGTACGTCCTTGTAATAGAAAACATTAAGTGTGTGTCCTTGGGAAAGAAACTCATTGTGAACAATGCCCCCATCCCCGCATTAGAAACATCGACTTCCCAGTGGACGTCATTTTCACCGTAGTGGTGAAAATGACTTATGTTCAGAACCCAAAAGGGCTTAGTCTCGGGGTTATATGGGTATATCCATGTGTATCTATTTGCTGACGCAGCCCTCTCCAATCCTCTGCATGTGTCAAATCGAGTAACAGTCATGGGGAAAAATGTGCGGCCCTGCGACACATACTCAAATCTTCAGTTTGCTTGGCCAAGGTACAAATTATTTAGCGCCGGTCACGTTGGATAAGCTCACAAAGAACTTGATCAGTAACTTCATTGCGGCTTGTCGATGGCCGTCCAATGTGTTCATCAATTTCGTGCAGTAGATTCATGCCCCTCGCGATATCACCTTTGCCACACACGCATACGGGATCTTCGATCAAAGCATCCAGTCTTAAGTAGCTGTTAACACTTACAACGTCTCTGTGGCAGATTTGGCAGTTACGCATAGCTTTATGTTTAATCCAGATTGCATGACTTATGAATAAAATGTTTTTAACTTACGTCATGCTACAAACACCATTAAAGTGAAACGAGGTTGCGATATACAATTTGCATCAGTTCAAAGTGAAACAGCCATTTGGCGACGCATTACAGATACAGTAAAAATATTTACAGTAGGCGTGACTGCATTCGTGTGTATATATATATATATAGTGGCCTACGGATCACCAATTTGATGTGGCCAAGAAGGTAGGCTTACTATAATTTATGTATTAAATTGAAATGAATAATTAGGGGGTCACCAGCTTTGGCCTACAGCCCAAACAAATATTATTTAATAAGGAGAGAGAAATTAATTTTGTTTTGTGTTTAATTAGAAAATAAATAAATTATTTGTTCAGTGATTAACAATTCTACAACGGTATTTATAGTGATTAACAATTTTATAATGGTATTTATGCTATGTAAAGATGGCTGATTAATAGCAATAAGAAATGGTTATACAGTATAATTGTTAAGTAAATACACTAATTCAGGTAAGCTAATGAGATATGCAGAGGTGAACACAAAATAAGTAATTAATCCAATAACTGAAATAATGAAAGTACGGTATGGTAAAATGGATTAGGGCGGTAAAAATGAAATGCATAATATGGCACATAAACAATCGGATGCAAAATAAGTAAGTTATATGAATGAACACAATAACAAGGTGATACAAAACTACGGTATTGGTACGACACTTGAATAGGCCGACTGCGGTCGTAACGGAAGAGTTAGTTTGAACGGTATTCAAGACACTTTTTAGGGCCTACGCGATTAGGCTGACGTTACAAAACACTGTAGGCCGAGTGAGGGCCGACAAGAGGCTTACCGACCTGCGATTTCGACGTGGATAACTCTGGAGACTGAAGAAACATACGTGAAAGTTTACCGTCCTGCGGTTCGACGTGGATAACTCTAAAGAATGACGAGGGCCTACATGAAGTTTGATCGTATTGCGTTTCGCCGTAGATAACTCTGAAGACGTGTTGGCCTACCGGCAGGAGGATATGCTAAGGGCCTGTTGAGATACTTGTTGAACGGGCGCCGATCGAATTGTGGTGAAGGATGAGTGAAGCCAGGGCCAGAAGGATGACGCCGGTAGAGTGATGAAATTGTAGGTCGCCTCAAGTGTTGATTCGCTTCGTGGATTGTTGAGGTGTTGCTTGAGGCCGGCTGAGGTCGAACGGCGCTGGCCTTCGAAGGATTGCTTCTGCAGGCGGGCTGGCCTTACCGGCGAGAGGATGAGCGTTGAGGGCCGGTAGAGACTTGTTGAAAAGGGGGCCAACGGAAACTCCTGCAGCAGTGATGTTGCTTCTTGCCGGATGAAATTGTAGAGGGCCTTACTTGATGATAGACTTCGTTTATGCTCGACCGGAGCCTTCAAGGAACAGCGGGTGGCGTGACGAGTGGTGTTACTGACGAAGGCGCTGAGAGAGAGACGTAACGACAAAAACGAGAAGATGGCAAGTGAGAATGATTTGAGAAAGAACCTGCACTTTCATAGGCCTTGGTGACGTCCTCTGGTGGGCATTTCGGGAAATACCACAAAATCTGTGTTTTCTCCGTGGGCCTGTTTCATGCCCACGTGTAAGCCTTCGTTTTGATTCCATGATGTTTGAGAACGGCGAGGAAAGGATTTCCGGTCGGTCTCTACATATATATGCCCTATTTATCTGTCCATGACAACTAACTTTTATATAAATTAATCTGATATTTTAAAAAACTATACTCTAAGAATAGGTTCATTCATGCAAATATTTAAAAAGTAAATAAAGATATTAAAAAAATACAAGAAAAAAACCATTTGTGCCTTAAAAGAAAGTTTCATTTTCGTGTAAGAAAAGAACGAAGTCGATGAAAGTTCAGAATTACTTTTTTATGATGGTTTTGAGACTGATTCTATTGTCTGGACCTCGAAGAAAAATGACTGATCCTTTACATTACTGTAGGATTTCATGGGAAGCCGTTTCGTATGTATTATTATAAAAATAAAGTTTATTTACGTCGCTTATACCCTATTTGGAAAAAGGAACTGTCCTAAAAATTGCAGAAACAGAGACTATAAAAATTTTTACGTAATGTATATTCGAATATTTATATAGGATGTAGTTCAAAATTTAGTGTCTTCATTGAAAATAAAACAGAAATACACCACCATACCAGAACACCTAATGGGACCGATCAGTCCATGACTCGAGAGACCGCACCAGATCGTTACATTTTCACCATGCAGAGGTAATTACTACGTTTCATGGGGGGATTTCTATCCCCCGAAATCGGAAATTGTTTATTTATAGCACCACTGACATAAACGTGAGCCTCATCCGTAAACCAGGTGTTCTTAAGATTTCTGGATTGTCTTTCAATATTCCAATGTCTGCGAACTGCATTCGATGCCCTTTATTTATCCCTGACAAAGCGTGAACAATTTGAATTTTATTGGGAAACAACCACAAGTCCATTTTTAACATTCGGCGAATGGATGTATTGTAAATTTCCAATTGCTGACTCGGTTTTCGAGTTGAAATTGTTGGTCTTCTTGTCATTGCAACATGAAGTGCTTCAACACTGTCAGGACTCAGGAGTCCGTACTGATGGTTGGCGAGGCCTTTCTGATTCAAACAGTCCTATTTTCTTCAAATTGTTTATGTAACCTCAAAATTGTGTTCCTGCACGGTACCCACCTTGACCCAAACTTGAGCCCTAAAACGCCTCTGCACTTAAGTCACACTTTTGAGTTCTGTATAAAGTAGCATCACTTTCCTTTTTTGCTCTGTAGTCAAACGACTCCTATCACCCATGTCTGAACGGTTAGTGAAATTTTTATTTCCAGACAGTACTTTCTTGTTTTCAACCCAATATACAAGTATTTTTCCAATTCCAATTTCCAGCTCACTTGCAACAAAAGAAAAACCGTAATTTTTTCGTGGCTCGCCCATATATATGATGAATAGAACCACGAAGAAAAGGAAACACAGAATGGTGCTCAAGCGCTTTCGTCTAATGACATCCTCAGGAACGGAGAAATGAAATTAAAAAAAAATTATTAAAAGATCGTGGGAGGGGCATACAACTTTGTAAGGAAACACTATCGATTTTTAGCACAAGATCAAACTACCGATTTTTAGCACAAAATTAAATTAATTGTTTCCAACCAGTTATATAAAAAAAAAAAAAAAAAAATACAAATACAAATTTATACTAGAAATCTGCCCGGGTTTTATCACTCTACCCATCTTGTATATAAAAATAAATTGAAAAATAAAAGTTATTAGAGTGGCATAAAAGTTTACCAAAGATTTAGCGTTCTACCCTTCTTATCTAAATCTTTTCTGAAGGAATTCAAAACAACAGGATCGAGTTGAAAAAGACCTTTGCTTATGTTGAAGTTATTTGTAAGTTGGATAATGGCAGACTCAAGAATATTTCTATTAACAATGTTGCTGGAGTGAAATAAAACTGAAGCATTATTCCAATCAATACAGTGGGATAACTCTGACAAATGGACAAAAATGGCACTGTAACTCTCTATGTACTTCAGTGTTCCTGAGGATGTCATTAGACGAAAGCACTTGAGCACCATTCTGTGTTTCCTTTCCTTCGTGGTTTTATTCATCATAAATATTTTTCACGTGTTACTTTTGTGAAATAATTTTCATATATATATATATATATATATATATATATATATATATATATATATATATATATATATACTAGGTGAGGTACCCGGCGTTGCCCGGGATAAATTTCACAAACAGACAGGCTCAGACAACAAACAGACAGGCCAAATTATAATAAGATATCCCCCCAAAACCCCTCACCCCCCTTTATGCAACTTGGGGCTAACCCCCTCCCCCATTACCCCCACCCCTCCCCATTACCCCACCCCTCCCCCATTACCCCCAGCTACTCATCATTCTGAAAGAGCGTTAGATGTTATGCTTAAATGCTCTTATTAATAAATTTTAAGTTCATTATTCTGTCATAACAACATACTTTTATGATAATAAAAACCCACTCTAATAGACAGAGTTTATTTCCACAACAGTTTCGATGCCCATTGGCATCCTTTCGGGTGGATACAGAAAAACATTCGTTTTTCTGTATCCACCAGAAGAGGATGCAGTGGGCATCGAAACTGTTGTGGAAATAAACTGTCTATTAGAGTGGGTTTTTATTATCATATTTTGACCTTCACGTAGAAAAAAGAGTTTTGCATTTAACATACTTTTACCCTTTCATCCTTTCATTGCATTCTTTCTGAACGAGAATTTAAATAAACATAAAAGTACTCGGAAGGACTGTTTCTGTTTTTTCTCGAGTTGGATCGTAATAGTATGGTATGCATTTTCTGGATTTGACTGTCTTGAATTATACTCTCACGAAAGTGTACAGAAAACAAAGTATTACGGAAGAGATTTTTTATTTAAAGTATGAAATATATTTGGGGAAACAATTTGAATGTTTAAATATGAAATAAAGTTTTAAGCTTAAAATGGAAATAAAGGCCGTAGAAAATTGTATAATGCTTACGAATTTCAAGAAAAATAATTGTTTTTATAACAATATCAGCATGGCGTTAAATTAGATTTAGTTTGTTTTCCTTCGTTTTGTCATAGAAAAAATAATTTTACTTACTATGCAACAGTTTCTGATATCTATATATATTGTTCTTATCAATTAGAATTGTGATCCCATAAAGCTGATGCGACTCCCCACTGCTACCCCAGGCTAATGAAACACTCAATTTAATAAATTTAACTTTACATGTCAAAATAACCTTAACATTAACAAAATTAAAATATTACACAAACTTGATAATTTTTAACTTGACTTTGGGAGTGATTTCCTCATGACTTGATTACATACCCACATTCAAGTTTAATTCTCATTTAGTTGGCCAAGAATGTGTTCACTTCTTTCAATAGAAAATCTTATTAGTTATTAACATCTAGCTGCACAGAGCTTTCCAAACTTTTCACGTTGGCGACACACTAATTAATTTTTGTTATCAAATATCAAATATCAGATAATTTTTCAGTAGGTGGTTTATCTTGTAGCCGATTTTGTTGATACAAAAATCAAAATTTTCAAAATACAAAAAAATTGAAAGTAATTAACTAAATTTGGCGACACACCTGGGAGGTATTGGCGACACACAGTTTGGAAAGCTCTGATCTAGCATTTAGTAACTAGGTCCCGATATTTAACTTCACTTAACAATAGATTTTCCTGTAATTACACCTTTTTAAGATGTGTACACATCTTTTTATTAGCAATGTACGCAGACTAATGGAATAAATTTGAGGACTATAATTGATTAACCTTTCACATTAAACTGGAATACTCGATGCGCCTTGTACCCATTACCATGATTTAGAAACACTTTATTAGGCTAGTCTCATGCGGACCATACCATTGTTAGTGTCAGCTGTGAGTACTATCCATTCTCACTTTAACTCCTTATACACTTCAGATTAATTTCTTAGACTACCACACTAAATGTATTAAGCCTATTTTTGCGCATCAGTGGCCTTGGACTTAGTCTCCCAAAAACTTTTGGTTTTAATTTGGCAACCAACAATTAAAGCAGATTATTCTACTTGCGGATACTCCAGAGTAGCCTCCAATGTTATTGTCACTTGGACTTTATTATTGTGCCAGATTGCAGCTTTTCCCAGTATCTACTAATAATTTCTCCTGTCTGGCCACTTCTCACTTTTCTACGGGTATGCTCCTCGCGTCCTCTATACCCGTCCAAGCTGGAGTTACTGGCAAACCCACAAGCTGTTCAGTGTCTCCACTGATTTTGAATTAAATGAAATTATATTTGTAAATATCTGTGCCTTGAGACAATTACCCTACCATATTCTTATATAACATCCAAACTTTGCCCTAAACATTATACAGGGTGTCCCATAAGTCCGGCATCATAGGAAAAATAATAAAAAAAAGCAAAACAAAAGCTTTTATTTACAGAACGTGCTCAATATGTCCACCATTGTTTTCAATACACAAATTCAGACGTGATACCCAGTCAGCAAGCACACGGTGAATGATGTCAGGAGTAATGGTGTTACATGCCCCAATAATGCGCTGCCGCAAATGTTCAACACCTAATTTTCTCTGCGTATAACCAGCGCTTTCAAGTGGCCCCAGAGATAAAAATCTAGTGGCGTGAGATCCGGGCTTCTAGCTGGCCATTCCACAGGCCCTCGACGTCCTATCCAATGACCAGGGAATTGTTGGTACAGGTATTCCTTTACGTGGGTGCTGTAATGTGCAGGAGCGCCGTCTTGCTGGAAACATGTTGGGAAATTTTCTTCTTCGCTCAAGACACTGGGAAATGCTTCTTCCTTGAGCATACGTAGGTAGGTGCTTCCAGTGACATGTTCATCGAAAAAGAGGGGACCTATGATGCGATCCTTCCAAATTCCACACCATACCATCACCCGATATGCACCTTCTTCCTTTGAAGAGGTATACCAGTGAGGGTTGTTTTGAGACCAGTAGCGGGTGTTCTGTCGATTTACCTCACCATTTCCATAAAAAACAGCCTCGTCACTGAACAGAATGGAGGACGGGAAATTGGCATCCCGAGCATATTGTTCCGTAGCCCATTCACAAAATTCCATCCGCCGGTCGGGATCATCTTCGCTTAATTTCTGTAGGATCTGAAGTTTATATGGATGCCATTTGTGAGCCTGAAGAATGCGATGGATGCTACTTTTCGACACTCCTGTCTCGGCGGACAATCGCCGAAGAGACTTATTGGGACTTCTGTTAAAATGAGCCAGGATAGCAGTCACTGTATCATCATCAGTGGACCTCCTTGAAGGTCCACTGCGTGGTTTATCTCCTATGGATCCTGTTTCCTTAAACTTTGCAACAAGTCTGCTAACACAACTCTGTGTTATTGGCTCGCGGTCTGGATGCACTCTGTTAAATTCAGCAGCGGCCTCTTTGACTCCGATTTCCTATGAGTAGAATTATCTGGATTCGTTCTTCCTTGCTCACAGACATTATGGCCTGTAGAAAGAGAAAAATATGAATTATGTTTATAGAAATAGAAAAATATGAATTTCTCCTATGATGCCGGACTTATGGGACACCCTGTATATACAGTATATATAGTTTTCGAGAATAAAACAACTGTGGAAATGTTAACAACCTTGGAAGAAAAGACGCTGAGAATTTTGGAAAAATATGCTTCGAAAGCACAGCCAAAAGGAAAGAGGAACTGGCTGGAGAGGTAAAAGAGAAGAATATTCCGCAAAAGAAAGAGAGTAGCGACGAAGTTAGCTAATTGCGGAGACAACAATGCCAGGAAAGTAATACAGGAAAAACTGGAGAGAATCGATTGGGAAATACAAACTCAGATAAAGGGCCATACAGAGAGGGAAGAGGAAAAGGCGGTAGAAGCAATAAAGGAAAATCCAAAATACGTCTACAGCTATGCGAAAAGGAAAACAAAAACGCGCGCTACTATCGGGCCCTTAAGGAAGGGAAATAATGAACTAACAGACGATCTAAAAGAAATATCTGAAACATTGAGAGCCCAGTATGAATCGGTCTTCAGTATCCCAAAAAGTGACAAATCGATACCTGACATAGATGCTTTCTTCAAAGAGAAATTGCAAGGAGAATGTGTAACAAACTTTGATTTTACCCCAGATGATGTAGCGAGAGCTATAGGACAAATGAAATCACATTCAGCTGCAGATCCGGACAAATGGAACGCACTATTAATTAAAAACTGTAAAAATGAAATAGCTACACCCTTATATTGGATATGGAGAAGATCCTTAGCATTGTGGAAATACCGAGCATCTTGAAAAGAGCAAACATCGTCCCTGTATATAAAGGCGACCAAAACTTGAATACTGCTCAGTTTTGACGTCCCCATATAAAAAGGAAGAAATTAATAAATTGGAAGAAACGCAGAGACATTTCACAGCCAAGATTGATGGCTGCAAAGAACTCAACTACTGGGAAAGACTACGTAAACTGAATCTGTACTTCCTGGAAAGAAGAGAAAGGTCTACCATAATCTACATATGGAAAATGATCGAAAAACTGGTACCAAACCTCATACTAAACCCACTTACCATCCAAATAACGCTGGAAAATAGGAAAGGCAGACTGTGTAGTGTTCCAAAATTAAAGGCCCGACAAGGGACCTCCTGAACTCTGAAAGAAAATAGCTTGGTTGTCAGGGGGCCAAAACTTTTCAACCAGCTTCCAAAGGACCTCAAAAATATTACAGGGGTCAAAGTTGAAGTCTTCAAGAGAAGACTAGATGCCTGGCTCAGGAAGGTACCAGATGAGCCGGGTGTACATAGCTATGTACGGTGGAGAGCACAAGAGAGCAACTTGCTCCTCCACCAAGCCAGGCGTAGAGGCGGTGCCACCAGCTTGACCTTCGTGTGAAGAAAGACCGACGCACGGAACCCAAAGAAGGTTAACAAGTTTATATATATATATATATATATATATATATATATACATTCAACTGCAAAGAACACGCAGTATAAATAACGTAAAGAACGACGCTTGTATAGGAGATATTCCGCGCAAGACGAGAAAGAGAAAACAACAAATGAAAAAATGAAGTACCACCTGGGAATCGAACCCGGGATCTTCCGATTGCCGGTCAGACGCGATAACCACTACACCATGGACTCCACTCTTCCAATGCCGTAATTCCTCTACATACTCGCAGAAACCAATGCCCCAAGGGGGCACCTCCCGCTTGCCGTAACATTATATACATTCAACTGCAAAGAACACGCAGTATAAATAACGTAAAGAACGACGCTTGTATAGGAGATATTCCGCGCAAGACGAGAAAGAGAAAAAACAAATGAAAAAATGAAGTACCACCTGGGAATCGAACCCGGGATCTTCCGATTGCCGGTCAGACGCGATAACCACTACACCATGGACTCCACTCTTCCAAATGCCGTAATTCCTCTACATACTCGCAGAAACCAATGCCCCAAGGGGCACCTCCCGCTTGCCGTAACATTATATACATTCAACTGCAAAGAACACGCAGTATAAATAACGTAAAGAACGACGCTTGTATAGGAGATATTCCGCGCAAGACGAGAAAGAGAAAACAACAAATGAAAAAATGAAGTACCACCTGGGAATCGAACCTGGGAATCGAACAGCATAACAGTTTGTCTGGGCTTACCCTATATTTCCATTTGCATTTAACTCTTGTCCTTAGCCAATATGAGAAATTTTTACAGAAGTACAGTGCGTTCGAAAAGTCTCTCCGCAGTCAACCAACACTTTAAAAAAAGTGTTTGACAACAAGTGTAGACGAGTTGCTCTGTGCCTGCAAAAAGGTGGAAAACACTTTCAACACATGCTGTAAAATCAAAAGGTTATGTAATAATATCACTAAATCATGGTTGAATGAAAACATTGTAGTTTTTCAATTTCCTATGCGTTTAACAATGCACTGCGGAGAGACTTTTCGAAAGCACTGTAGTATACAACTTGAAATGGACTCTAAATCTCATGTAAAATGGGACATGATGCCCATGCCCTCTTAGCATGCTACTTATCTGAAAGGGACTCAACAACCTTGCAACCGGCAATTTAGTTTAAAAGGTAACATATATCTGGTGATCTCTGCCAAACTTCCCAACTTGGGCCCCAATTTATAATCTGTTTACTTAGAGTAAGTCTAAATTTCTCAAACATTGTCTACCCTTCCTCTGTGGGTCTAGTGTTTAATTTTAGTACATTTATTGCCCATTTCAGATATTTATTTAGTTTCATGCTGGACATAAGTCCATCAGATTTTATCATTTATCTGGCCTACATTAAGTTTCACAAAAACCACATTACACTCGTCAGTTATGTGGTAATTTTATATTGGTCAGTTGTTTCCTACGTGACCAATTTTGGCTAATCAGGATCTTTGTGACAAGTTCCAAGGAGCTGGTACGATGTATCTTAACCTACTTCTGTTGTTACATGTAAATTTGTTGGCCTTGCCAAGTCCATCTGCTAGATGACCCACATCTATTTCTTTAACTTCTAATTAATTTAAAGCTCACCTTACGATGTGCTCAAATAGCTCTTCCAACTGAGTAGCGCAATGCTCAGTCCCATGGCAGAATGAAGGAATTTTTTGTTTACTTTGTGTCAAGCCCGAATCAGTTTTACCATACACTAGATTTCATACTAAAATTGCCAGAGCTACTTTTCACACACTGCGCCTATTTTGACATGCTACACACACACACATATATGTATGTATGTGTATGTATGTATGTATGTATGTATGTATGTGTATGTATGTATAATTTACAGACTTTCGAACATTCCAACTGTAAAATTCTCTGATGCCATTGCAGATAGCAGGAACCTAATAAAGTCCTTAAACTTCACAACCCCCAATATAATGATCCGCGGAGACTTTAATTTTCCATTTATAAAGTAGTACAAAAGAATAGGAAAAAATATATGTATATAAGCCAAGACAAAGAGGGCACAAGAGTTGACCAGGAACAAGCAAATATGCTGATGGCTTTAACGAACTGATAACACAACAAATAACAGAGAGCACCATCAAACATGACTGCTTGGATCTGGTATTCACGAACAACAACCACCTAATTGATGACATAAAATATGATCCCAACGATTATATCTGACCACAGCATTGTCGAAATATCAACTAATATGACGACAGCTTAAAAATAAAATACATAAAACAAAGAAAGAAGCAAATTTGAGATTTTTAACCAAAGTGCTAAGACTATAATATAAATTAGGAAGAAATCACATAAAATATGGTTCATATAGACAAAACAACTGAAGAGATGCTAATAATCGTATAAGAAATGACGCTGGAAATTTTTAAAAACTATATTCCAAAAAAGCAGGAAAAAGGAAAGAGGAACTATTTCGAGAGGTAAATGCGAGCAATATTCAACATAAAGAGAGTAGCTACAAAATTAACAAACTGTACAAAAAACAAAAATGATACAAGGAAAGCGAAAAAGAATCGATGAGGAGATATATACAGTCTCTCCTTAAGGGTCATTCAGAGAGGGAAGAGGAAGATGCGGTAGAAGTAATAAAGAAAAACTCAAAATACTTCTGTAACTTTGCGAAAAAAAAACAGGAATTCGCGCCACTATGAGGCCCTTAAAGAATGAAAATAATGAACTAACCGACGATCTAAAGGATATGTCTGAAATATTGAGAGATCAATATGAATCAGTTTCAGTACCCCAAAAAGTGACAAAGTTGTCTCTGGTCACAATATCTTCTTTGAAGAGAGGTTACAAAGAGATAATATGATATAACTGAGTATGACTTTGCCCGAGAGGATTTAGCGCGAACTACAGGACAAATGAAATCACATTCAGTGCAGGTCTGGACACATGGGACGCCTCGATAATTAAAAACTACAAGAATGAAATAGCTACACCCCTCTACTGGTTATGCGGAAAATCACTGGACACAGGAGAAATACCCAGCATCGGGCGAACATTGTCCCTGTATATGAAGGAGGAGAGAGACCTCAAGCAAGAAACTATAGACCAGTGTCATTGACTTCTCATCCCACCAGAATATTTGAAAGAATAGTTAGGGAGAAAATTTATACGTCTTTGGAGACACAGAAAAGATTCATTGAACTAGCAAGATCGTGCCTATCACAACTGATAGAGTATTATAACAATATAATTGATGCACTTGAAAGCAGTGAGAACTATGATGTAATATTCATAAATTTTATCAAAGCATGACAAGTGTGATCATGGTATAATAGCACATACTGTAAAATGAAACATGGGAATAATGGACAAATTGGGAAAATTAATCTATAACTTCCTCAGAAAACGTCAGCAAGTTGTTAAAATTCAAGGAATATCATCAACAGAATTGGAAGTATGTAGCTCAGTACAGTTTTGGCCCCACCCCTATTCATCATCATGCTAACAGTCATAAACAACAAAGTAACCAATCAAAAATCAGCAGAAAAATTAGAAATACAGATGGTGTGAAATCCTTACAAACAGACACAAACAAAATATACAGATGGTCAGGAGAAAACGACATGAAATTTAACCTGAAAATTTTCAGCTCTTAAGATATGGAAAACATGACGAAGTTAAAACAAAAAGAATATCATGCCCCAAATAGGCAGAAAATCAAAAGAAACACATTAATAAAAGATTTAGGAATTATAATGACCGATGATGCGAAATTTGAAACACAAAATCAGATAGCAATAAACAATGCAAAAAACAATTATGAGACAGATGCTGAGGACATTTAAAAGAGAGGACAAGGCAGTAATGATTTCCTAACTGAAAAAAACACTGATCATGCAAAAACTGGAATGCTTGCTGCTCACTCTTGACGTCCCCATTAGGGTGGAGCGAAAAATACTTTTTTTCTAGTATGAAGTTCTAATAGTGATTAGAAGTTGTATTTGGTGGACGATATATACCTGCCAAAATATGAGTTCATTTGTTTAATATTTTCAGCTGCCACCAGGGGGCTAAAGTTAACACAATTTTGGGTAAAAAGGAAAAAAATGCTTCTATTTTAGGTTTATCAAACTATTATAAAATTTTATCTTAGAATTATCTAATAGTTTGATTAAGATTCTTAAATGATAAGAATTCGTTTTGTAAAAATGCCTTTTCATATGCTTAATATCTTCAGCTGTCACAAGAGGGCTGAAGTTAACTTAAAAATGACAATTAAGTATGATTCTGTATTTACTTGAAAAAGGGAACAGTAATAAATTAGGATGTCTCTCCTCCTTTATACTGGATTGAGACAGTTAAGAAACGTTATTTCGTGCCTTAGCGGAGTTACCACCCTTTCCCCAACCAACCTCCCTCTAGAAAGGGTTCTTGCTGAAGACTATTTAGTAATTTGCTTTTGTGTCAAATTTTGGCTGTTTTTTCCTTGATTCTAATGTAGCACGAATCCAACCGTCTCTGTTTGTAGGTCCGCAGACTGATCCAGCAGCGTCTGTAACGAGCTTGACGCATCTCTCTACGGCTTGTGTATGACATGGAAACTGAAATAATTCTGAATGAAGAGTAGTACCATATTTGATGCATGATTCAATATCATCAAGAGAAACTCCTTTGGTTATCGGTGGTTCTGCTATCTGAAAATCTTGCCACATAATGAGATCTGTATAGTCTTTGGCATAAAAATTTATTTCTGGCACCTTAAAATACCTGATAACATCTTTTCTTGAATGCATGCCCTTGCTTTTATGATACGCCTAAATCCCAACTGACGCACATGCTCCCTTTCATCAGCTATCATTGCAATGAGAATGTTTTCTTGATTTGCGTAATATGCATTTCGCTGAATGACTGAGTCATGTACTCTCCTAAGCTCTTCACGGAGATACCGGCTTCTTGCAATCATATGCCGCATATGTTTAGCACCATATTGGCATAATGGTTTACGCTTTATCTGAAACCACATTGGTGCGTATACCCTAACAATGAAAGTGCTAATTCTTGTAAATTGCCTGAAGGATTCTCTGTGCTTGCATATAACCGCAGAGTCCTGTTTGCTGTGGTGAGCCACCTTGAATGTGATATATTGCCTGGACTCTTTTGACTAAGACTCTTTGAGAATGTTCCACTTGATATAGCCTTGTGAATTTCAAGAAGGTATTTCTGGTCAGTACTTATGTCATCTACATCAACTTCACACATGTCCTCTTGAATTTCAATGGGTTTGAAGTTAACTATGGGAAGCTTTTCACAGTCTGAAAGTGCTCGGCCAATTTCTCCTGAAAATGCTCTTGGTCCAGTAGTGGTACCATCCAAGTGATGAAACAGATGGCGCAATGGAAGTTCATTAAGGTGTAAAAGGCATATCAGCCACTGCAATGGCTTATTAAAGGCTTCTTCCAGTAATCTTATTGTGCCTCCAATACTACCAGTGTTAACCACTGTCGAATCACAGCCAACTGCAACGATGTTCCCTATATCAACATTCCTTTCTTTCAAGCAATTCACTAGCGCTGTGCAAATGTATTTAGCTTTGCCACTGGAAGGTGTCACATGTGCAAAGTACAGAGAGTGTGGTTCAGATATTATGTTGATATGCTCTTCGCGTTTGGTTCTTTGGTGGTTAGAGCCATCACTCTCCTGGACTTGAATCATTGTTTTATCCTTTCTGCCATCAAAGTATAATCCCCGCATGGTTTTTGGCTCTCCTATCTGTTGTAGTTCCTTTCTCTGTTTTTGTCTTTCACGTCTTAGCTTACTTCTGTCTATAATATTCCCTTTGTCTTCGGGAGTAACAATTTTAAGATCTGCCAATACTCCAGAAGCAATAGCAGCCCCAGCTCTGTCCGACATTTTAAATCTATCACAAGTAATTGCTAATGAAGGCAGTGGCTCACGCATCTGTTGTTCTGATATTACATATTGAGTCGAGGTTGTATCTTCCTCATTATCTTCAGATATCTCTTCTAGTTGTTGAAGTTCACTTGTCTCTGTTTCGATTTGTAAGTTGGACGTATTGGTTATAGCAGCACTAGTTGTTTGTGAGGATTCCAGACGTGCTTTTTCGATGTTCTCTTGCTTGTAATCGTCTTGTGTGCTATGTCAATGCTTCCTATCACCATTATTCTGCGTGTTCGTTGGTCATTTAAAAAATCCTGCTCTTTTGGGGGGACTTTCTTACTCTTTTCACATGAGCATCTCCTAAACTCCTTACATTTGCAGGTGCAGATGTCAAACAAAGTGCATTTTGAAGAGTTTTCAAATTCTTCAAGCTGATTTTTGTACTTAGGCTGATCCTTGCGTGACTTGTATGGCTTTAATAAGGACCTGTATTTATCATGGTACACTCGCACCATCTGTAAAACGCGTGTATGTGAAACTATTGGCAAAGAGGCCTTCTTCCAAATATTTTCTACCTTTTTGGAAACTGCCTCTGCTATTTCAGAAAATGAAGGCTCCTTGTTATTCATCTGCTCCTTCACTAAATGTTTTGTGAACAGGTAATCTTTCATAATGCAGTTATAAGTTGGTAGTTGCATATCACTCATCTCACAAGGTACTTCAAATATGGCACACTTCATATGTTCTCTAGTGAAATGTTTATATTTAGTATTTGATGCCATAATATTTTTAAGAAAAATTCACAATCACAAAATATCCTGTAACATCAAAACATTATATAATTAATATATAAAATATATTTTATAAGTATATATAATATTATATAAAATATAATATATTATATAAATAAACTAAAATTATATAATACATTATAACAAGCATTTTATAATAAAATCAATATTATCTTTATACAAATCACTTTAAAATAAAGTTTTATAATATTCCGATCATATTAAAAAACTCTCCGATCAACTGAGCGACTAGGCCTACTACCTAAGAAGACAAGTGTTAACACACTGTTCTAATGACTCACAGAAAGAAATTCCTTCACATCAAAACCCTCCCCCACAACCCTCCCCAAACCCTCCCCCACAACATTCAGTGTAGTCTCAACATGACTCAGTTACTCTAAATTGTGTTAACTTCAGCTCTCTTGTGGCAGCTGAAGATATTAAGCATATGAAAAGGCATTTTTACAAAACGAATTCTTATCATTTAAGAATCTTAATCAAACTATTAGATAATTCTAAGATAAAATTTTATAATAGTTTGACAAACCTAAAATAGAAGCATTTTTTCCTTTTTACACAAAATTGTGATAACTTTAGCCCCCTGGTGGCAGCTGAAACTTTTAAACAAATGAACTCATATTTTGGCAGGCATATTTCGTCCACTAAATGCAACTTTTAATCACTATTAGAACTTCATACTAGAAAAAAAGTATTTTTCGCTCCACCCTAGTCCCCATATAAAAAAGAAATCAGTAAACTAGAAGAAATCCAAAGAAATTTCAGTCAAGATCAATGATTACAAGGAACTTAATTACTGGGAAAGACAACATACATTAAATCTATATTCGCTTGAACGAAGAAGAGAGAGGTATACTATAATATACGTGTGGAAAATAATATAGAAACTAACGCCTAACCTCAAACTGAGCCCCCATAACCACCCAAACAACTCGAAATAGGAAATGTAGGACATCCTCAACTTTGATAGAAAGTGGCATTTTTGTCAGAGAGCCAAGACTATTTAACCAGCTACCCAGAGACATCAGAAACACTGCATATGTTAAAGTTGAAGTCTTCAAAAGAAAATTAGGCGCCTGGCTCAGGACAGTCCCGGATGAGCCGGGTATGCCTAGTTATATGAGGTGTAGAGCTCAAGATAGCAATTCTTTCCTACATTAAGACAGGTCTAGAGGAGGTAGCCACCAGCCTGACCTCCGTGTGCAGAGAGACCGACTCACGGAACATCTACGAGGCTGCAAGGTATATATATATATATATATACACACACACAATTATACATATATATATATATATGTGTGTGTGTGTGTGTGTGTGTGTCTAGAAAGCCACTTGACCAAAAAAGTATTGACAGCTTCTGCAGTATGTTAATATCCGTTTCTTGGGTATTTATTTTGTGAAATATTGCATCATCCTTGGCAACATCATTCATATAAATTCAAGTGCTTTGCTAGACATTGTTCATTTGAGGATTATTCCTTATTATCGAATGTAACTAATTTTTAATAAAGTAATTATTAGAATTAGACGAATTTGACCATTCCAATAACAAGTAAGGCAAAACTTTTAAAATTGTAGGACTTATTTGATCACGCAATCATCGTCTAGGAATTGACAATGTTGTGCTCGTGCCGAGAGTGTCAAGTGCTTATTCGTTACATGCACAGATCGATAATGTCGGGGATGAACGACTCCAGACCAGACTTTAATCGAACGATGACTGTATGATGTACCCGCTGCTCCTCTGTATGTGCAAGTCATTATGACTCCATGTTTCACAGAAATTGGAAAGTATGATGACAGGTAAATACAATTACATTGCCTTCTTAATCGTGGTAAAACACCGACTTTGATTCAACCAGCGCAGAGTTAAAATTCCGCGAAATGAACAATTTTCATTTTAATTTATTAATTTTAATAACAAACAGACTTATTTGCAATCAACAAATAATCCTATCACTTAAACTTCATACTTAAAACGGAATACCCCATTTAGTTACTCGTTGGTCATTGTTGTGTGGGGTCGTGAAACTGAGACGGGAATTCTACAGTTGATAACTTTTCGTTTAATAACTAGCCACAACTATAGAAAATAAGAGAACATTAATAGGGGCCTCCGATCAGAAGCCAGGTAAGACCCGATAATGAGAAGTTTATCCACGTTGGTATTAACGCCAGTGACGTTAAATTTAGATTAACATTTTTCTCGATATGTTCATGACGCAATATTTCGCCAAAACCTTGAATTAAATTTTGATCTTTTAAGAAAATATATTCATTATTTTAGATATAATTAAAAATTGTGAAGTTACTTAAATTTTTAAGGGTGAAAAGCTGAAATATAATAATTGTCTTTAATGAAGTAATTTAATTCTCAGTATATGATAATATTTACAATCAAAATTCAAAATATGACAATTTTCGTAGTAACAACTAAAAATAATTATACATCAATTTTATAAAATCGTTTATAGAAAATAGATCTACGTCGTAGCCTCGTCCCAACACTGCTTCCCGACAGATCAGCGGGATTGAGCAACGTTGAGCCTGTTCAGTAACTGGATGGAGGCCCATCCTCCGCATTCAGATGATATAGGGGCCCGTAGTTCGGATCCCACGTAAATCTGTAGGTCCTCTCCATCGTATGACCTTAGATGTTACAAAGGAGGCTAAACAACCTGAAACAATATTATCATTATTATTATTATTATTACACTAGTCAACGAGGTTTTACCTTTAGAAATCAAAACATATCTACCAAATGTATTTATACAAAGGAATACAAAGAACACGAAACAGCAACAGACCGGCTGGCCCCTACGAGGCTATCTGTTTAAGAAGGAAGGTTAAAAGACGTAAGAAAATTTAAAGACGAGTGAAAGTTTTAAAGCAAAAAAAGATAAGCATCTACAGTAGTATCTTTTTAAAGGATTCGATCGAATTACTCTGAACTACGCTGGCTGGCAATCCATTCCACAGATTAACTATATGATTGAAGAAAAAATGTTTAGTTTCATTAGAATTAAAATATTTACCCACGATTTTGAAACCATTATCGCGATTTCTATCCGCATTTGTGAAGGTGAAATATTGGTACTTTCCTGTTATCCTGGACCCCAGACTTTTTGCCAGATTCGGACGCCACTTGCCAGATTGCCAAATTTCATTGCCAACTTTTTTTTTAAATGTTAAGTAACTAGCCTAACCTAACCCAACCCCTGGTTAGGTTAGGTTAGGTTAGGTTTGGTTAGTTATTTAACATTGCCAAATTTCATTGCCAATTTTTTTTAAATGTTAAAAACTACCAAACCTAACCTAACCTAACCTGGTTAGGTTAGGCTAGGTTAGTTATTTAACATTTAAAAAAAAATTGGCAATGAAATTTGGCAATCTTGCAAGTGGCGTACGAATCTGGCAAAAAGTTTGGGTCCAGGATAACAGGAAAGTACCGAAATATTTTTGACGTTAACATTATCAAAACCGTTAGTTATTTTAAATACGTGGATTAAATCTCCTCGAATACGCGTTTTTGCAAGTGACAATAAATTTAACGTTTCTAAACGGGCAGCGTAGGATTTGTTTCTAAGTCCAGGAATCATCTTAGCAGCCCGTCACTGCACTCTCTCTATTCTGTCTATGTTCTGTCGTAAATATGGGGACCAGAACTTAACGCAATATTCCAGGTAGGGGCGTACTAAAGAATTATATAATGTTAGCATTGTTTTTCTCCGACTTAAATTCAAATGATCCACCGATAAATCCTCGGATTCTATTTGCTTTTCTAACTGCTTCGATACGATGCTTACTCGTTAAAGAGTGTCGGCAACAATAATACCTAAATCTTTCTCTTCCGTAACACTCGTTAGTGTCTTGTTGCGCATAAAATACTTTTCTTTAACATCGTTTCTACCAGTATGCAACGTTTTACATTTATCTATATTAAAGCTCATTTTCCAAATTTCTGCCAACTCGAGTAATTTATTAATATCTCCTTGAATCTGCAAACGTTCTGCCACTGATTTTGTTCATCCCCTTAGTTTGGTATCATCCGCAGATTTTAAAATTATACTGTCGATGTCACTGATATAAATAATACAAAAAACTGGTCCCAGAACTGATCACTAAGGTACGCCGCTCGTTACACTTTTTCAGTTACACGCTTTGCCATTAATGACCATTCTTTGTTTACGTCCACTAAGCCAATTTTCGATCCATTGAGAACATCACCATCAATTCCGTGAGAATGAGATTTAGCTAACAGTTTTCTATGTGGCATTTTATCAAACTCTTTAAAAATCGAAATATATAATATCTACTTTTTTACTCTCGTTATACATATCTACAATATCATTAAAGAAATCGAGCAGATTAGGAAGGCAAGAATGATTAAGTCGAAAGCCGTGTTGAGAATCTTTAATTAATTTAAAAAAACTTCACTTTTTCTACGTGAAAGTCACAATATGATAATAAAAACCCACTCTAATAGAAATAAATGAACTCTGTCTATTAGAGTGGGTTTTTATTATCATTTTGATTAATTTATTCATTTTAAAGTGATTGACTATTTTGTCCCGAACTATCGTCTCCATAAGCTTACCAACTACTGAAGTCAGCCTAATGGGACGATAATATCCGGGAGGCGATTTGTCCCCTTTTTAAATATTGGCGTAATGTTTGCAGGTTTCCAGTGTGACGGAACTTCTCCAGACTAATGATTTATTACTATTATTATTGTTATTATTAAATACAGTATATATGTAAGAGGAGAGACTATTGCGCAGTTCATTTCTTTAAGTACCCTAAGGTAGAGCTTATCTGGAACTGGAATTTAATAGGATTAATTTTACCTGTGGCCGAGTGTGTTTCACTTTTACTAATGTAAAATCGTGCCTTACTTTTTCGAATAAGTTTTTGCTTCGCCTTCTCAAGAGTTTGTAAGCGTTTTCAGAGACAAATAACACTGGATGACAAAAAATAACTTTTTTTTTTTGGTCATATGAACAAAAATTGGTGGATCTTATAGGTTTTTTACCGCTGAGTTAAAAAATGACTTAAAAATTTGTCTATCACCCATCAATATTGAGTGAATCGAAAATGAAATTTGAACTAATTTATAGACGCAATAGCAATATCAAAGTAAAATACGCATATTGAACTCACCTAAAATGTTCACTGAGCAAAATCAAGCGAATAACTGACAAATGAAAGTCAACAGTGACGTGCAACAACTTATAAACAGAAGAGTAGCAAGGGGCAGACCCTGCTCCCTTCCTATTCTGACTCAAATCCTAAGTAATGTAAATTCGTGTGTCACTCTAAAACTGCGGATGATAGAAAAATTCTGTTTTCATTTCCGTAATCAACGTAAAAAATTACATATAGTTCAAGTAAAAATATCTCTGTGACAAAAACTTTGTTGATCAGTGATCAGTACATTTTCTTGAATTGGGGGGAGAAATCGACTTTGTTTTATACAAAGTAATATCTGGTTCGAATGGACAATAAATATAAGGTGAATTATAAGTCTTGCCTCAACAGTAACTATACAATAAATGCTTTTGAGGCAGGACTTTTGACTTGCCTTGTACTCGTATGTACTTACACTTATGCTTACTTATACTTTAGAAGTACATTTCCTGAAGTGGGCAATTTCACGGATGGGGCGTAATATATATATATATATATATATATATATATATATATATATAAAATCACACAAGATCAAATGGATTGTTTACAACCAATTTTTTTTTTTTTTTAAATAAAATAAAAATAAAAATAAATTGAAAAATAAAAATTGTAAGACGAGCATACAAATTTATAAGGGAAAATTATCAAAGGTTTAGCACTCTGCCCTTCTTGTCTAAATCCGTTCTGAACGAATTCAAAACAACGGGATCGAGTTGAAAAAGACCTTTGCTCATGTTAAAGTTATTTGCAAGTTGAATAATAGCAGACTCAAGAATATTTCTATTAACAATGTTGCTAGAGTGAAACAAAACTGAAGCATTATTCCAATCAATACGATGGGATAACTCTGACAAATGGACAAAAAGGGCACTGGACGACTGTCCCGTTCAATGCCTAAAAAGTCCGGGAAAAATTGAAGTACTAAAATATTCTTTGACAAAGTGCGAGTGTTATTATTCACACGATAGAAGGTTCGTTTTGCCTTGTTGAGACAAGATTCCATAAACGCAGGTGGGTAGCACAGATCACTTCCAATACCGTTGATTTTTTCTAATTCGGCATCGATGTATTCCGGACTGGAGAAACATTGAAGAAAATATGGCCTTAATGGGGATGTCATGTCCAGAGTAAAAGTGTACGTAGGACAAATTGTTTGTTTTTTCCGATAGATACTAAACTTAAAACCTGGGCTTTCTCTATGTACACGCACATCCAAAAACGGGAATGAGTTGTTTGTTCTACTTCTAAAGTAAACTTAATGGAGGGGGCTTGATCATTTAACTGAAGGAGGAAGTCATCCAGGTCACGATTCATGGGCCAGATACACAAAATATCGTCGACGTACCGCAACCATGGGATGCCAACCCCCAGGATTCTCGGAATGTAAGTAATTTCCAAAAACTCCGTATAAATATTGGAGAGGAGGGGCGACAAGGGGTTGCCCATGGCCATCCCAAAAACCTGTTGATAATACTCGCTATTGAAATTGAATTTATAGTCTTTGATGCAAAGCTTAATAAGTTCCAAAACGATGTGTGCAGGTAGTAGCAGGTCGTAATTATGTAATTCTCGGGAGAGAAAGTCAAGCATATCGTCAATCAGCACTTTTGTAAACAATGAACAAACGTCAAAACTGATCAATCTAACGTTGTTTTCAGTGCGTACATTATTCAATTTTTCAGTAAGATCCATGGAATTTTTTACATGTAAATCAGATATAGTTCCGAGAATGGGGGACAAGACTTTGACAAGCCATTTGGAGAGTTTATAGGTAATGGAGCCCACCGAGCTAATAATAGGGCGCATAGGGTTGCCAGGCTTGTGGGTTTTAATAAGACCGTAAAGGTAGGGAAGAGAAGGTGAAGTGGACATGAAAAGCGGAATTAAGTCCTTATGATCTTTGAGAATGCGTTTCAAGCCACTATTGAATGATTTGATGACGTCATCCTGCGGGTTATTCCTAAGTTTTCTGTATGTGGCGCGGTCCTGGAGCAGCTCGTTCATCTTTCTAATGTAGTCCACAATTTGTCCTACGTACACTTTTACTCTGGACATGACACCCCCCATTAAGAAGGCCATATTTTCTTCAATGTTTCTCTGCGCTCTTAGATCGCCAGTCCGGAATACATCGATGCCGAATTGGAAAAAAATCAACGGTATTGGAAGTGATCTGTGCTACCCACCTGCGTTTATGGAATCTTGTCTTAACAAGGCAGAACGAACCTTCTATCGTGTGAATAATAACACACGCACTTTGTCAAAGAATATTTTAGTACTTCCATTTTTCCCGGGCTTTTTAGGCATTGAACGGGACAGTCGTCCAGTGCCCTTTTTGTCCATTTGTCAGAGTTATCCCATTGTATTAATTGAAATAATGCTTCAGTTTTGTTTCATTCTAGCAACATTGTTAATAGAAATATTCTTGATTCTGCTATTATTCAACTTACAAATAACTAACATGAGCAAAGGTCTTTTTCAACTCGATTCCGTTGTTTTGAATTCGTTCAGAACTGATTTAGACAAGAAGGGCAGAGTGCTAAACCTTTGGTAATTTTCACTTATAAATTTTTATGCTCCTCTTACAATTTTTATTTTTCAATTTATTTTTATTATTTTTTTTTGTGACCTATATATCATTTAGGCATTATCTATAAAATTGGTTGTAAACAATCCATTTGATCTTGTGTTGAATTCGGGCAAAGTGCTAAAATTGGTTAAATATATATATATATATATATAGTATATATTACCATTATATTATAAGAGATTCTATCTTTAGTTTTAAATCGATAATTAATTAGTTTTTAATTGATAATTATTTAGTTTTGCAAAAATTGGTTGTTGCAAATGTACAGGCAGTTGTCATAAATTTCTTATGTTCTTGTGTTCGGAACCCACGTAAAATTGTAGGTCCCCTCCGCCACCACGGAGGACATACACAATTACGAACACCGTTAGGTAGACCAGCCATGAGTGGATCCTAGGGTCTTTGTTGGTCTGAAACATTATAACATTTTTTATATATATATATATATATTTATTACACACACACACACACACACACACCATAATGATTACAATGCCAATTTCCCTTATCGGGGCGAAGGTAGTAAAAATAGGAATAAAAATCAGCTGAAGGCGTCGAGCAATAGTATAAACTAGTGATCTACCGATTCCAAAATTTAGCCGATGCCGATACCAGTGCCGATTATTTGCCTAGATTTAAAAAAATCAATTCCCTTCATAAATTTGACTAATGTGAAAACTTTCAATTTTCATATTTTAACATTTCAAATTTGTTTAAATGCTTTTCCTGAGCTCATTCCACAATATACAGCATCAGAATTTGTTATTCATATACCGAGCTAAAATAATGTTAAAAAGTTTTATTACTCAGTAAAATGATAAACCAATTTTATTTTAGTTTCATAAATTGAATACCAATATTTAAAGTAAATGGTTTTTCTTATGTTGAAGGTATTGTCTTTCTTAAAAAATGTGAACAACAAAAAAATTTCATTAAAATTTGACGTCCCTGGTGGCCAATTTCAATAAAGAAATGGATATTCAATTTTGGTTTCTAAAATTATTAAAACATCTAAACTAAAGTCAACAAGTAAGATGGTTTAATATGTAAATTATAAAGTACAGATTAATATAGAATTATTATTAATATAGAGTATGAGATCACAACAGTTCATAATATTTAGAGATTAGCTAGTTAGAGAAAATGTAAATTTATGAGCAACTCAACTTATTAAGCTTTGCCTTTCCCGTGAATGTAAAATATTTTTATATAACTACACTTTTAAATGAGTACAAATTATCATAAATAGTGTTTTTTGTTTGTTCAATTTTCTATAAATTTAGATTTTGTTTTGTAATGAAAATTTTTAAATTTCAAAGAATCGGTGAGAGAATCAGCTAAATTTAGCCGATGCTGATACTGATGCCGATGCCCCAAAAATAGCCGATTTTGCCGATGCCGATTAATCGGTACACCATTAGTATACACCTTACACAGCTCTCATCTCAATTTATAAAGAAAACACGCGCATAACACATTTTACGAGAATTCCAGTGCGAAGTCCACTGCAGGATCCCCCCCACACACATACACACGCAGCGGAAAAGCAGAGCAAACAAATTATCGTCCAAGAAACAGGAACAGGGAAACAAATTCAGGATCGGTAGCCTGATGTTTTGTTCTCGTTCAGTATCCATGTGTTTTTCCTTCGTGTGTTACCGCGCACGCAGATAACTAGGTACAAGTGAGGTCAAGTATGCCATAATTCACAGATGTAATGGGATATATTTTGTGAGGTAACACTTTGTGCATCTCACAATATTAAAAAATTTATTTAAAAACTTAGAAACAATTTCATTGTCAGAAAATACTAGGGCACTCAATATATTTTGCCCCACCCTTTTTTCTTAGCTAAATAATAGGCCATGGGGCTGAAATGTCTTTTGGGTCGTAAGTTTCAACTTTCTGCGCTTCACATAACCGGATTTTTCCAGTTTGAACCTCCCCTCCTTGCATAAAACCACTTTTAAACGCCCTTGTATAAAACCGATGGTTAACGCAGTTTCGAAAATGGCGTCTGACAGTGATGTGCGTCGTAAACAGAGAGCTGTTATCGAGTTCTTAACCGCAGAGAAGGAAACAGTTGGAAATATTCACAAAAGTCAACAAAACGTTTACGGAGATGCTGTTGTTGATCGAAGCACAGTTGGACGCTGGTCTAAACGTGTGAGATCATTGGAGAGAGGAGAGCCAGCCTCGATGATGAGCCACGCAGCGGTCGCCCGGCATCGTCTGTGACAGCTCACACTGTGCAACGTGCTAACAGCATCATTCGATCAAATCAGCGGGTCACATACAAGGATCTATCACTGGAGCTAGGAATTAGTGAAGGAAGTGTGAATACGATAATTCAGCAACTGATATACTGAAAAGTGTGTTCACAGTTTGTTCCTCGCCAACTGACTGAAGATCACAAAGCTCAAAGAAAAGAAATTGCTTCTGAGTCGTTGGTTCGATACGAGACAGGAGGAGATGACTTCCTTTCACGAATTGTGACTGGGGACAAACAATCAACTCAGAGGCATATGTTGCTACCCTACAGAGACTCCAGAGACGTATAAAGCGAGTTCGACCGGAGAGAAAACTGGAAGACATTCTTCTTTGGCACGATAACGCAAGACCACACAACAGTTTGCAAACAAGAGAGGCCATCACAAAAATGCGTTTGACTGTGGTACCCCAACCACCATACAGCCCGGATCTGGCACCTTCAGACTTCCATTTGTTTGGACCAGTGAAGGATGCTATTCGTGGAAGAAAGTTTCAGAATGACGATGAGGTTGTTGAGGAGGTTAAGAGGTGGCTCCAGCGGACCCAGCGGACTTTTACCAGCAAAGAATAAAGGCCCTTGTTTCGAAGTGAAGAAAAGCCGTAGAAAAGGATGGAGACTATGTGGGAAAATAAAAACTTGTAGAAAAAGGTCTGTAACTACTTGTGTACAAAATTTCGGAACTTACAAGGAAACTTGGAAAGAAAAAAAAGGTAGGGCAAAATATATTGAGTGGCCCTTGTAGATATGTTGGTCCTAATTCGGTTAGGTTACGCTAGGTTAGGTTAGTTACAGTTTGGTTAGTTTAGGTTAAACTAGATTAGCGAGTACCTCATTATTTAAGAACTTAACAGAAATCACCCTTCGAGACTTCAGTAGCGTCCGAAACACTTATCACGCCCTTCTCAGTTCGATGGCACTAAGGTTAAGTTAAATTTGGTTTCGTTAATTATGTTTTTAGATATAACGGTAACGATTTTAAAAAGCCAGTACCTCACTTATGTGGAGAGGCGTGTGTGTGTGTGTGTCCCCTACGGAATCGCGACAATCTTTAGAATACACACACGGCCCATCGCAACACGAGCGTGCGTATCACGATATTAACAGTGTCACGATGGTTTATCTTTATAAATGCTTTTATCACGAAAATGGGGATATAATTAAAGTTAGGTTAGGTTAGGTTAAGCGAGTGGGAATGACGCCGAGTGTAAAATAAAAAGTTCCGATAAAGATTACTGTCCACTCAATGTCATTCCCATCCTCTGTCCGTAAATGAAAATTCCCAAAGTGAAAATTCCACATTTGAGAAAAGAATTTCTTCATTTGAGAAACAATGTTACTTCTTCCCCGTTCCCGGTAAAGGCGCCAATTGGGAATGGCTAATATTTTCTTCTCTAACTTTAGTTTACTTAACCTAATATTAGCTCGTCTAACCAAACTTAACCTAACCTGAACCAAAGTGGGAAGGCCGTGGATGAGAATGAGAATGGCACGAACTGGGAATAGACCGATTTGAAAATGTCCCATTTGAAATTTTCACACTCGGCTTTTCCGCTCTTAGTCGCGGAATGAAATGGGAATGGCATTGAGTGGGATGAGATCCGTTCACTGAATTACACCACTTTTTTTTTAACAATTTTATCATTACACTTTCTCTGGAATGAATTTCATATACAGTATTTCATTAGCAATTTTTGGCATTCGGGAATATAAAAATATCGTCTTATTATTATTATTATTATTATTATTATTATTATTATTATTACTATTACTATTACTATTATTAATTATGCAAACCTGATAAAAAATGTATAACTTCGAAACGTTTGACTAAACTTCCGATTTACTCTCACTCACCATCATTCCTATTCGATTCCGCGCCCAAGAATAAGAAAGTGAGAATCTCAAACGAGGCATTTTCAAATCGGTCTATTCCTAATTCATGTCATTCTCATTCTCATCTACGGCCTTTTCCACTTTGGTCTAGGTTAGGTAGGTTAGGCTAGGCTAATGTTAAGTTAGGTTAAATAAAGTTAGGTTAGGAATATTAACCAATCCCATTTGGCGTCTTTACCGCGATTGGGAATGGAATTACGTCGTTTCTCAAATCAAGAAACGCTTTTCTCAATTTGGATTTTTTACCTTTGTGCATTACATTTGTGAACCACAGATGGGAATGGAAATGACATCGAGTGGAGCATAGCCGGATCCAGAGAGTGAGCCAGGGGGCTTAAATGAAGCAACGGGGCTTAATTTGGAGGCCCCATACATCCTGGTTAAACGAAATTAGGTAAAACGTTTGAATGCTTATGTCCACGTTGCTTCAATTAAGCCCCTGCTCCCCAACTCTGGATCCGCCTATCGAGTGGAAGTAATCGATCCAGGGACCGGTCCGCACCGGTTCAGAACTCAAACAGGCCCACCCTCACATAGTCAAGTCACAAACTGCACCAACATTAAAGCAAGCAATCAGGTTAGCCAAAATTATCACCATGTACTTGCAAAGATTGAAAAACAGCGGCATGGACCACCTCTCCCCGAAGAGAGAGAGAATTATAAGGAGTTACAAAGAATTACAAGACAGAGGAAGCCTCGGAAACCTTTCGGTTCACTCGTGAAAAGCATAAGGTATTCACCTCCACCCTCCGCTTCCTCCCCCAGAGCCGGGTACGAAAAAAAAGTTGAAGAAAATACCTTCACCCTGAAAAAAATGTCAAGGAAATTTTACAGGAAAGAGGAGAATATATAAACTAGCTCGACAATTATGTTCTGCACACATAGAAATCGTACACTACACTAGAAAGCATGGTTGGATAAACTAAAATAATAATATATTTTTGCTATTGTACAGTGCTTACAATAAGTCTCGCGCCTCTGTCTCGTCCCAAGCTAGTCTGTTAGGTATAAAATGGGCGGTCCTTATGGCAGCGGAGGTGTGTTCGGATTGATGCACATAATTGCTTTAATCCCATCAATGACGCCCATTATTACGTCACTTCTGCTACATTTTAGTGTTTAAAATACAAATGATTAAGAAGCAGAATGAGCAAGTTTCGGGATGTTGGGATGGTTATGGAGCAATCCTAGTCATCATAATATTAGCTGGGCATTGCATTATACAGTCTCAATATATACTGTAGAGTGTAGGGTGCTACTTAGTATGCGGTCTACCTACGATTGGTTATGTTTAATCATGATATTTTCGTTAAAACTAACGAAAATATCATGACTAAACCTAACCAATCGTCAAGGGCGATTGACAATGGGATGTAAACAACAATTAGTAAACAAGATAAGAAGCTATAATTAAAAGGTAGACCGCCGAATCGTAGGTAGACCGCATACTACAGTAGCACCGAGTGTAGACTATAGAGAACGATTAATTCGGCAAATATCCCAAATCATGGCATGATACCCAAGTTATTTTGGCGCAGGTCTAAATTATTTGCTGAAATGCAATGATTGATATTAAGTAATTGTTGGGAATTGTTGTCAATATTGTTGTTTGTGATACATATCCTACGTGAAGAATCTAATGATCAAATTCCTCAGTAAACCTCTCACGCGCTCGCATTTCGAGGAAGTCACGGTCGTCTCACTAATAGATAGTTTTATCCATTGTTTTAAGTGGTAACCTATTCCATCTTATGAAAGTCATTAGTCTAAAGCAAGACTGGTGGGCCGTGAATCAGAGAAATTTGCATTTGATTTGTTCATCGTAATTATTACGTAATATAGTATACTGTATATATAGGGACATAAGAGTTTACTGGTAGCATATCATATGACAATTCCCATAAACATGTGATGGCCTCGATGTTGTCAGTTTTTATTTTTTTCCTGAAACTATTACCTTCTCATAGTTTGTTTCAACAATGCATATATTATCATTTCCATGAGCGTAGACATTGCAAGAAAAGATTCTAACTAAGGATAAGTAAAGTTCTTTCATGGTAACATTATATACTTTTATAGATGTCAAACATAAAATATAATAAAATTCTATATTAACATAAATATATATTCGATACACATTTACGTCATGGCTTTAACATCAGTATTTCGTATAGCTTCCTCCGGCATCAATAATTTCTTGCAATCGTTGCGGCGTAGAAGAGGCCAGATTGTAGGGAATGTTTGGTGTTCGATGTAAGCTCTCCCAACTATTCCTCGTGTGAGCTAAAAGTGCTTCAAATGTTCTTTCACTGCGTTGCTCCCATTCGTTAATCATTATTGCCCAAAGGTTTTCAATCGGATTCATATCAGGAGAACGTGGTGGCAGAATTAGATTAATAATCTCTGGCTCCCTTTCCTCCTCCCTTCGTAATTCCCCACCCAACCTCGTTTCCTTCGACATAGCAACGCTTACCTCCATCCTCATTCCACTTCCTTCATTAAACCTATTATTGCTTTTACTGTCCCTTCCTTCCATCCTTCAATGCCAGCGTTCTTAAACCTAGCACATAAATTATCTAATATGGAACTAACTAACACCTTAGATCTCTACGCATTCATGTTACTTGAAGACGCCTGTGTCTTAGGGGAATCTAAGTGTTGAGAGTGGGCTTGAGGGGTAGTCTATAGATTACTACAGATGACCTTGAACGCTCCAACTATTTAAAAATGATTATTTATTACGCACATCATATGGCATAATACACACATGAATTTAAGTATCTTACACTATAGGAATGGAATTGAATCCTACCAGAGTTAAAAAGTGGCATATTTTTGATAGATTAGTTTGTATTAAGAGGTTACTAAGAGAAAAGGATTTGGGATAGAGCGGAAGGCAGAGAGTATATCTCCTCGAGTTTCGGTTATTATTAACGTTATATGGATACATTGCCATGCGGTGTGTGATCAGAGAGAGAGAGAGAGAGAGAGAGAGAGACAGAGAGAGAGAGAGAGAGAGAGAGAGAGAGAGAGAGAGAGAGAGAGAGAGAGAGAGAAACAGACAGAGAGTTACAAGGAGTTACAAGGAAAAGAAGTACCTCAAAAGGCCTTGCGGCCCATACCGAGGAGGTACCAATGGTAACGGGTGCCAGGAAAAATTTTGTACACACACAAATAGTGTGCAAGATTTGGTCTAACCTTTTCTTGAACTGATCCACAGAGGAACTGTTCACAACTTCTGAAGGTAACCTGTTCCACGTGTCACAGATCTTATACGTAAAGTAATTCCCACACACACTAGTCCTAAACCGTTTCAAATCCAACTTCCAACCATTGTTGCGAGTTGGGTTATCATTTAAACGAAACATACTTCTAAAATCGACATCGTTGAACCCGCGTAAGAGCTTGAAAACCTCGATCAGTTGACCGCGCAGCCTCCGAGTTTCAAGCGAAAACAAGTTCAGGGCGCGTAACCGTCGATTGTAGCCCATATGCCTAACGGAAGGGATTAACTTTGTGGCCCTCGCCTGCACTCGCTCCAGCCTCTCAATATCTTTCCTGAGGGTGGGCGACCAGAACTGCACAGCATACTCCAGGTGCGGCCGAACGAGGGAATTGTACAGAGAGAGCACAATCTCCTTGTTCCGAAACTGAAATTGCCTCCTGATATAACCCAATAGTTTCTGGGCTTTCTTTTCCACCTCTACGCACCGTTTCGTAAACTTAAGGTCGCTGCTAATTAGCACACCCAAGTCCTTTTCTAAATCAGTCACCTCGATATGACTCCCCAACATCGAGTAGTCCGACTTGGGATTGGCGTAGCCAATGTGCATCACTTTGCATTTACCCAAGTTAAACGGCATTTGCCATTTTTCGGACCACTCTCCTATCCTACCTACGTCCGCACGCAGTTCCTCGATCGCTTCGGGCGTCCCAACGTTGGCCCCAAGCTTGGTGTCATCAGCGAATTTGGCGATCCGACTGACGATGCCACCGTCGATATCATTTATGTAAATGATAAACAACAGTGGCCCCAAAACGGAACCCTGAGGAACCCCACTAGTGACCGAGGCCCAACCCGAACTAGCCTCTTTAATTACAACCCTCTGCCGCCTATTCCTCAGCCAATTTTCAATCCACCTACCTATTTCCCCACCGATACCCAGCGCGCGCACTTTCGCCATTAGCCGGCGGTGAGGTACCTTATCAAAGGCTTTCTGAAAGTCGAGATAAAGTATATCAATCGCCCTACTCTTATCATACTCACTCAACATGACGTGGAAAAACTCGAGCAAGTTGGTGAGACAGGACCTATGCCGTCTAAACCCATGTTGGGAGTCCCCAAGCAGCTTGTAGGAATCCAAATGGTCAACGATCCTATCGGCTATTATCCCCTCTAATAATTTACCTACAACTAAAGTGAGACTAATGGGACGATAGTTCCCTGGACTTTCGTGATCCCCTTTCTTAAAGATAGGGGTCACGTTGGCTTCCCTCCAATCACCAGGCACCTGGCCCGTCTCCAACGATTTGTTGAAGACTGTAGCCAGGTGGGGAGCCACCTGGTCGCGCACCTCCCGCAACACTCTGGGGAGAAACTGGTCTGGCCCAGGAGCCTTAAACGCGCTCAGTTTGTCTATTCTATCGGCAACTACTCTCGCGGTACATCGAACACTATCCAGGCAGCACCTTCGTGCCACACGCCTGGCTCGGTGATGATGCGGGTGTCCTCCCTGGTGAACACTCCGGCAAAGTACTCATTAAGCCACTCGTAGTTCTTCGTTACGTTTCGCTAGTCTAACCTTCGCCTTCACTTCCCTACACAGGCGGACATACGCTTCAGTGTTCTCATGGGAACGATTGGCCTCCGCCCTCCTATACGCTACTTTCCTATTTCGGATGGCCGAAGTGATGTCACGATTGAACCACTTAGGCTGCGTTGAAGCAGGGGTGACCGGTTTTGAGGGTATGGCAGCAGACTGCAGCACCATAAACTCGTCCCGGAATGCACTCCACACTCGCTCAACATCGCCGCCGCCCTCTAACCCCATCCCACTTACGCTATCCCTGAGGCTAACAAAGTCCGCCCGCCGGAGATCGAGCTTACTGCCTCTCGAGTTACTACGCTTCACCCGAGGGACGCACACACGGAACCTAATGAGACCGTGATCACTCACGCGCAACGATTCGTCAACGGTGAGGCCAGTGACGAGGTTGTCTTCGGTCGTGAATACTAAGTCTAGAACGCTTCTTTCGCCTCGTGTAGGCTCATTGACCCACTGAGTGAGGAAGTTCTCATCAGCAAAGTCAACTAGCCTCCTCCCTTCAGCATCAGCAGTCTTGTCTTCCCACTTTATGCTGCGACAGTTGAAGTCTCCTAAAACTACACACACCCTATCCCCTAGCAGGCTATCGAGTTCGGTGTACAGGGCTGTATCCTCCTCGAGGAGGAGATGCGGAGGTCTGTACACCAAGATTAACCTATAGCTCGTCCCTCCCACATTCAGATCGACGCCAAGCAGCTCCCGTTCCGACCGGAACTGGCAGTCAACCGGACTCAACGTGTCCCTGACGTATATTAGTACCCCACCCCCCTCCCCACGGGTGCGGTCTTTGCGAAACATTCTATACCTGGGAATTTCGAACTCCCCAACGTAGTCCCTACGATCAGTATGAATCCAGGACTCGGTGATAGCAACGATATCCTGGTATTCTGATGCTAAGAGCGCCCGTAGCTCGCAAAACTTGTTCCTAATCGACCTAGCATTAAAAAGCATTGCACGGAGGGAGCCTCCCCTATTCTGACCGCCCTCTAGCATGACCCGTTTCCCGAACAGCCAGGGCTGTCGGGAGTTGAAGAGCCCCTCACTAACGAGGGGGCAACTTCCACAGGAGCCTGAGCCCCCTCCAACGTGGAAGGAAGGTCACCCACCTGTACCTGGACGCACCCTTCAGTTGAAGGTACGTCCGCCACCGACTCTCATCATCCCTCCCCGGTGGGGGCCCATCATCTCTCCCCGGACTCGACCTCACCATTCTGTATAGGTGCCGGTCGAGCTGCGCGCCTAGCACACCTTTACCCTTGTTATTGAGGTGGACACCATCCCTCTGGTAAAGGTCCCACCTACCCGAAAATGCGTCGAAGGGGTCAATAAACCTCACGCCCAGCGGGACGCACAAGTCTTGCACCCTCTCGTTAATGCCAATGACCTTACTGAGGGCGTGGTCACTGGCGTTCATTCGTGGTAAAATACCCATTAACATTCCCCTGTCTGTCTTAAGGTTTAGATCATCCGCAAGAGACATGATCTCGGTGATGATCCCCTCTGAAAGACCTACCCTACCGCCTTTGAGGAACAGGTCGTTGCCACTAGCGTGGACAACGATCGCAGTCCTCCGACTAGCCACGCGCAGCTTCTCTACCTCCTTCCTTAAGTGCGCCGTTCCCCGCCCAGGTAAGCACCTTACCTTCCTCCCATCCCGGTTTGCAGAAGCAAAGTACTTCTCCTGGACCCTGATCTGCGAGTCCCCAATCAAAACGGTGTCTTCCTCCTTCGAGCACAGGAGACTAAAGCGGTTAGAGGTCCTGACAGGGGCAACTGGGGTCTCAGGCTTCGGCTTCGCAGCCTTCTTGCCCGAGACCTTTCGAAACCCGAGAGAGAGAGAGACACAGAGGGAGAGAGACACACAGAGAGAGAGAGACAGAGAGAGAGACACACACACAGAGAGAGACACACGCAGAGAGACACACAGAGAGAGACAGAGAGCTTTTAAATCATACCTTTTAAATGGTTTGTGGGTAAGGGCTTCACTTATGTTATTTTAGTCCAGGGTAGTTTAGGGTGTCCCAGGAGGAAATGTCAAGAATGCACCATTTGACGCTTTGGGTATTTCTAAGTAGAAAGTATTATATCGACATGTGCCTGATTCCCAACCGTTACCGAGATACAGGCCTCTACGGCTTCCGGGAAGGTGGATTGGACGTGGAGGACCTGTGGTATGGCCCCCTCGTTCGCCTGACTTATCTCCGCTAGATTTTTTTGTCTGGGGATTCTTGAAGAGTAACGTTTATCAGCGAGGTAAGCCCGAAACTAGGGAGCAGTTGGTTGCACGTATACAGATGCGTTCATAAACCTCAGAAATGAACTTCCGCGTTTTCCTTGGCAAGACTCGCTGGATCGGAGGCTCGCCGCGTGCATTGAAGAAGGAGGGGGTCACTTTGAAACCATTCTGCAATAAGTGCAATAGTGTATTGTATGTTTGTACTTTTTGTAAACCACAAGTGTCATTAAATAGTATCTAAGATCGCCTTTTTATTATGTTTTAATTACCCAAATGTAGAGGCCTGTATCTCGGTAACGGTTGGGAATCAGACCCATATCGATATAATACTTTCTACTTAGAAATACCCAAAGAGTGAAATGGTGCATTCTTGACATTTCCTCCTGGGACACCCTGTACTATATAAATAGATAGAGTGATCGACACAATGATAATGTGGACGTCATTGATGGGGTTAGAGCAATTATGTGCACCAATCCGAACACCTCCGCTGCCATAAGGACCGCCCATTTTATACCTAACAGACTAGCTTGGGACGAGACAGAGGCGCGAGACTTATTGTAAGCACTGTACATCAACTATTTGGTGTTGTCACAAAAGCCTCGAACATATGTTTTGATTTCATACAAAATATTTACAGCTCTAGTTACTTAGTTGTCGGGCCAACGAACATTCACATGGCCCACTCCAG
Organism: Bathynomus jamesi; assembly: GCA_023014485.1. Classification (NCBI taxonomy): domain Eukaryota; kingdom Metazoa; phylum Arthropoda; class Malacostraca; order Isopoda; family Cirolanidae; genus Bathynomus; species Bathynomus jamesi. The sequence continues at coordinate 3,194 of JAJOZX010003709.1, read as the reverse complement.
GCTAGCCCCAAAAGGATTAAGCAGACTCTATATATCTACACCCATGTACGCGCAAAGCCATCACGCTGGCAAGGTGCAGGGATGAGGCGAATAGAGGAGCTCACTATTCGAATATGAATACGAATACTTCATATTTGCATGAATGCGAATACGAATACAGGAAAAGTACAAAGTATTCGAATGCGAATACGAATGCATTTCAAAATATTCATGAATGTATTCATGAATACTTTCAAATCAAGTCCAAATACAGAAACACGAGTAAACAATACGTGTTTGCATCAAGTTTTTATTATTAAAACAAATCCATTTTATGAAGACATAATTATGCAAGATAGCATGGAGACGAACTACATTCAACAGAGTTATCCAATCACAGTGCTGCCAATTTGACAAAGTTATACAGTTATTGGTTATTGGCTGTCTACTTGTCTACAAAGCGTTTGTTTTTGTTTTGATGCACATGAAATTTTGGAAAGTCTTGTCTGAGAGCCGGCAGTGGTCTGGGCGGAAGATCTTCCCATCAATACTGAAAAGTCTCTCCACGGGAGCAGAGGAAGTAGGTACAATAAAGTACTTCATTGCTAGTTTTGACAGAGAAGGGAATGAAGTGGCATGCATTTTCTCGTACACCAGAGGGTCATTGTCGTCTGGGATAACTGAACTATCCAGGTAAACTTGGAGTTCCGGTTCAGCATTTGTATTCGCTGCATAGACGCTTGAGTCGGCTTTTCACTCGTCAGCTGATCCTCTGTTCACATTCATGGTTAGTCATCGTAGTGTTCTAGTTCCTACAGATAGCCACAGGGATGTTTGGCGCGCATTTTAAGGTCGAAAGAGGGTTTTCGAATATGGTAAAGAAGGAAACATTTTCGACTGCCGTGGAGTAAAGTCGAATGAAGGTATTCGTGAAAATATTTAGTGAATTCGAATAATTTGTCATAGTATTCGAATACAAATATAAATACTTTGACCTTTCCTAAGGAAGTATTCAAATACGACTATTTCAAAAGCTGTATTCGAATGCATTCGAGTATGAATACTTCAAAAGCTGTATTCGAATGCATTCGAGTATGAATATTTCAAAAGCTGTATTCGAATGCATTCGAGTATGAATATTTCAAAAGCTGTATTCGAATCGCAATGCATTTGAATACGAATACTGAATACGAATACTCCATGCCTGCCAAGGTGATGAAATGTTTCTACAAGAAAGGGGTTGAAGCAGAATTGAGAAAGGAAATCAGATTTTCTACATCATGCCCTCGCCCTTCACATGCACCCAGTCACCCAAGAAAATGAAGAAAAAAGAAATAGGGACGGCATAAACGCAACTTTACCTCGCCTAAACCATGCCAAGCATTTTTTCATTACAAATTATTTATTTCCACAAAATACTTATCTAGTCTATTAACAAGGCAGGCAAGTGTGTGAGCGTGTTTTCTGTAATTGGATATCTACCAACTCTTTGACTCGCTGAGTCTCAACTTGGGTCTCTCGCAATGTAAGGTGTTTATGCGGCAAATAATATATTGAGTCGTTCATATTTCGTGGTGGTGTGCCATCACGAGAGTAGAGAAAAGCTCTTTCCGTGGAGAAATATGCCCTGTATTTATTCCCGTGTACTTGTCCCTCGTGGGGAGAGAGAGAGAGAGAGAGAGAGAGAGAGCGAGCGCGTGAGAGAGAGCGTTACAAGGAGTTACAAGGGCAAGAGGAAGCCTCAAAGACCTTTCAGTCCATTCGGGGAGGTTCCTGTTATTAAACGCTTCATTTTTAACTATTCTAACAGTCGTAGAAAAATGGATAGAAAAGCATAAAGCTCTCTACTCACCCTCCGCTCCCTTCCCATCAGAAGCGGGTATGATAAAAGTTTGAAAAAATACCTTCACCATGGAAAAGTAGCCAAAGAGTGAGAGAGAATTTCCATATAAAAACATTATACATTGCTAAAGAAAAATAAGTTACAAGATTTACAATTAAAATAGAGAGAGACTATTTTTGACAAAATTAATTGAAAACAAGTGAATATATTTTCGTAAAAGCACCAAACATGAGTAACTTGGTTGTATGATAGTTACACGCATCATCAAAGTTTCATTTCCCAAATGAGTTGGGGTGAGAAGGCAGACGTGCTGGTATATGAAAATACTCGTAAAAGAAAATAAAAGGTAAGGGTAGAAGAGAAAAGGCAGAAACTAAGGCATACACAGGCATTCATGCCGTCATCCCGATGGACAGCCCCATCCCAGATCGTTAAATTCCGCACCTGCTGCTTCATACACCATGTGTGATGGTGCTCCCAGCCCAGGTTTTGTCAAAATAAGAGATGGGGTTTCTTACTTACGTACCTTTAACAAACCTTATCCATTCAAACTTATTTGCAGCCTTCTTGCGCATCACCCAGATCAAGTCCACGTTTCCTCACGCAATCATACTCCATATCCACCCATCTTCTTCTCGACTCCTTCTCCTCCTTCTACCTTCGCAAACACCCTTATACTCTCTTTTCACAACTCGGTCATCTTCCATTCTTTCAACATGTCTAAACCACCTCAACACAGTTTTCCTCAGTTTTCACTTCCACTGACTTCCGCTCATCGCAGCTGTCCAGAATCACGCGTTTTCTCACTCTATCCGGCGCACACAAACACACTTCTCAAGTTATCCATTTCAATTGCTCTTACCCTTGACTTATCTCTTTCATGCCATGTCAATGTTTCACACTCATACAAAAGTGTCGGTACTAACACACCTTCATGTAAACATCTCGCAGCATCTCTACCCAGTCTCGACTTCTTCACAATCGCTTTAAGCGCACCCGCCACCTTTCCTCTTTGATTCACTCTACTATTAACTTCATCCGCATTCGTACCTCTTTTGTTCAGTACACATCCCAAGTATATAAAAGACTCTACCACCTTCAGTGTTTCTTCATTCACCATCACATGCAGTTCGAATTTCCTTCTTACAATCAATAACTTGCTTTTACCCACATTCACTTTCAACAGTCTTCTTTCACACACTACCACAAAACTCTTAACAGCCTCTTGCAATCACAATCACTCTGAGCAAAAGCACATCATCATCCGCATATAACAGATTTGACAAGCCCCACTTATTGCAATCACACACCAGATTCATTCCTTTTTCAAGCATTCACACTTTCACCTCTCTCACTATATCCATAAGAGACA